>JAKYLM010000118.1:0-175865 GCA_023634145.1 Thymallus thymallus | reverse complement strand
TCTTGTTGGGTTATTGGGGAATCTAATGGATTTGGGTTGTTTTTAAAGGTTTTAATGACTAATTCAAAGATGTTCATCTAATAACAGACAGCAATGTAGTGGTCTGTCAGACACTCTCCCTCATCTAATAACAGACAGCAATGTAGTGGTCTGTCAGACACTGTCCCTCATCTAATAACAGACAGCAATGTAGTGGTCTGTCAGACACTGTCCCTCATCTAATAACAGACAGCAATGTAGTGGTCTGTCAGACACTGTCCCTCATCTAATAACAGACAGCAATGTAGTGGTCTGTCAGACACTGTCCCTCATCTAATAACAGACAGCAATGTAGTGGTCTGTCAGACACTGTCCCTCATCTAATAACAGACAGCAATGTAGTGGTCTGTCAGACACTGTCCCTCATCTAATAACAGACAGCAATGTAGTGGTCTGTCAGACACTGTCCCTCATCTTATGACAGACAGCAATGTAGTGGTCTGTCAGACACTGTCACTCATCTTATGACAGACAGCAATGTAGTGGTCTGTCAGACACTGTCCCTCATCTTATGACAGACAGCAATGTAGTGGTCTGTCAGACACTGTCACTCATCTTATGACAGGCAGCAATGTAGTGGTCTGTCAGACACTGTCACTCATCTTATGACAGGCAGCAATGTAGTGGTCTGCCAACCCACAGCTCTCTGTTCCTCCCCCAACAGGACTGGTAGCCTATCCTCATCAGAGACTTCTTTGAAACCTTTAGTAAGGGTTTCAAATTTGGGGAAGTGACTCTCTCTGATAGTTTTATATTTTTGCCATTTTGTCAGGAAATGCAGCTCTGTCTCAGGTTCTGCTGTGGTGCAGTGGTTGCACAGCCTTTCCTCTACAGTTCCTCTAAATTAAAATACATAAATACCGGTTTTGAATATAAACAATATGGTTGAAAACACATTTACTGTATCGCAAGCATGACATTGAGATTTTTTTTTTTTATTATTTTAAAAATTTTGCAAAATCTTTAAAAGACCGATTCCTAATTTCTTGGAAAACATTGGCATTGATTTACATAAGCTTCCAAAGAACAATTTCTTATAGGTTTTCCTGTGTCTGCCCTTCTCAATGGCAAGGCTGTGCTCATTGAGGTTTTGATCTCTCTATCCCTCTCTGTGTCTGTGTCTGTGTCTGTGTCTGTATCTGTGTATGTGTCTCTGTCTCTGTCTCTGTCTGTCTCTGTCTCTGCCCCACACTAACATAACATATCAGGGGTAAAAGAAACAGACCGGACAAGTAGGCACACAAAGGATTATGGCTATTGCACTAAACTATGTAAACTACTGGCCTATTGAAAACTACAACTCACTACTACATTGCATAGGTCAGGTTGGATCTGATTTATCTTTAGAGAAAATATGCAATGTGTGCATCTAGTTCACAGAAAAATCTATTTGGTTAATTGGTTGAAAAACTGAAAAATAACCTACATTTTGGTTAATTGCTCAGTACTATCAAGACCATACTGCAGTGTTTTCATCTTTCTGCCCTTTAAATGCAGGAGCAGTTATATTGTCTGTTGGTCTGTCTGGCCTTTCTGTGTGTCTGTTCTGTTCTGGTCTGGTCTGGTCTGGTCTGTCTGTCTGTCTGTCTGTCTGTCTGTCTGTCTGTCTGTCTGTCAGTTAGTCAGTCAGTCAGTCAGTCAGTCAGTCAGGTAGTCAGTCTGTTGTTCTATTTGGTCTGTCTGTCTGTCTGTCTGGCTGGCTAGCTGTCTGGTCTGTCTGTCAGTCAGTCTGTCGTTCTATCTGGCCGGTGTGTCTGTCTGTGTCTGTCTGTCTGTCTGTCTGTCTGTCTGTCTGTCTGTCTGTCTGTCTGTCTGTCTGTCTGTCTGTCTGTCTGTGTCTGTGTCTGGTCTGTCTGTCTGTCTGTCTGTCTGTCTGTCTGTGTCTGGTCTGTCTGTCTGTCTGTCTGTGTCTGTGTCTGTGTCTGTGTCTGTCTGTGTCTGGTCTGTCTGTCTGTCTGTGTCTGGTCTGTCTCTCTGGTCTGTGTCTCTTAACTCTGTTCATTTCTGAGATATTATTCTCCAAGGATCTGACCCTAATTAGTTTGAAGGAAATTAAAGAGAAAGTGAAAGTATTGTGCAACTTAACAGCACTACTTTATTCAAATGTGGGTTGTTCTAATCTCCTCAGATCCCTTTGGGTCGCACAGAACACTCAGTTCAGTACTGTAACAGCTATTCAAACCACAGGTTCTAGGCCCATGTATAGGGAAACAGTCAGATGTACAACAGGATCTATAAAACAGGCAGCTATAGCCATAAACAAAAAAACTAAATGGTTGCTCACACCCAAATACACAGAGATGGTAAAACACAAACTCCACTCTGGACCTTCACAACCCTTTCAATTGGTTCCTACTCTGTCACAACCCTTTCAATTGGTTCCTACTCTGTCACAACCCTTTCAATTGGTTCCTACTCTGTCACAACCCTTTCAATTGGTTCCTACTCTGTCACAACCCTTTTCAATTGGTTCCTACTCTGTCACAACCCTTTCAATTGGTTCCTACTCTGTCACAACCCTTTCAATTGGTTCCTACTCTGTCACAACCCTTTCAATTGGTTCCTACTCTGTCACAACCCTTTCAATTGGTTCTTACTCTGTCACAACCCTTTCAATTGGTTCCTACTCTGTCACAACCCTTTCAATTGGTTCTTACTCTGTCACAACCCTTTCAATTGGTTCTTACTCTGTCACAACCCTTTCAATTGGTTCTTACTCTGTCACAACCCTTTCAATTGGTTCTTACTCTGTCACAACGCTTTCAATTTGACTTGCTCAACTCCTGTGTCCTCTCTCCTGCATCCTCTCTCCTGCATCCCTCCATCCTCTCTCTCCTGTGTCCTCTCTCCTCCATCCTCTCTCTCCTGTGTCCTCTCTCCTCCATCCTCTCTCTCCTGTGTCCTCTCTCCTCCATCCTCTCTCTCCTGTGTCCTCTCTCCTCCATCCTCTCTCTCCTGTGTCCTCTCTCCTCCATCCTCTCTCGTCTCCTTTTGAAAAAGGTCAAAGGTAATCGAGGAGAGGGAATGTGGGCAGAAATGCGCTTGAATGAAAATACATTTTATTCACTTGCACGTCATCAGGCTAATTATATTCACAACGGGGGGATCCCAAAATAAATGTGTAAAGTGATAACATTAAGACATTTTATAGATAAATGATAAGTAGGATTTAGTTTTTAAGCAGGCGCATGTTTTTCTCCTTTGACAAAGCAAAAGCTGATTCAAAGGAGGTGTGGCTAATCTCCAAACTCAGGTAGGATACACATCACTATCCTGATGAAAGGTGGCTATCGAGGAGGAGAGGACACTCAAACTCAGGTAGGATACACATCACTATCCTGATGAAAGGTGGCTATCGAGGAGGAGAGGACACTCAAACTCAGGTAGGATACACATCACTATCCTGATGAAAGGTGGCTATCGAGGAGGAGAGGACACTCAAACTCAGGTAGGATACACATCACTATCCTGATGAAAGGTGGCTATCGAGGAGGAGAGGACACTCTTCCGTTCGCCTACTAACTAATTGACATCTCCTCTACCACTTATTGGTTTCCGGGTCACGGAGGAAAGAGGACAGACTTTTGCCCAAATGACAAAAGGCCTCTGCCTAGGCTATTGTAGGCTTATGTTATATTTTGCAATTAATTTAGAATTGCAGAACATTATGAGGAAGGACTTTATATGGATAGCCCCAAGTAGATGGTATGTAGATGTTCAATAACTCAACGTTTCAACTGTCTACTAAACCTAACCTTAACTAAACTAACTAAAGCCTAATCTAAACCCTTATCTTCACCCTAAACTGAAATGAAATGTTTAATCCAAGTATGGTGTGAGTAAACCCTATCCACAAGTGGCCGTCTCCGTCTGTCTTCAGTAAACAAGAGCTGTAATGTGGATTTGGCCGTGTGGGAACACTAACCCTAACCCTATAAAGGTGTGTTGTTGTTGTTTTTTGCTGATATGAAAGATATGTTCCTTATGTTTTCAATTTTTAACGTTTAGAACTAGCGTTGGGGCTCTTAACAAAATGCCCCTGGCCAGAAGATGCTATCACTAATAGGTGCTAAAGGTAGTTAGAACTATAAATGGGTTAGCATTCATCATGCTCCCTCAATGAACAGATGCTATCATTAATAGGTGCTAAAGAGAGTTAGAGTCTATGAATGGGAAACGGAAATAGCATTTCTGGGTTGTGTCCTTTTCACTCAATCCGGTTTCGATTGAATATCTCTTATTCGGGTTAAAAATGGTTTCTATTGAATGTCGCCTGCGGGGTTGTGTAGACGAAGGCACATAAAACCAACGGTCTCCGGTACTCCAGACATGTAGGGGGCGGTATACATGTAGGGGGCGGTATACCGCTCAGGCATCGTCTAGCCCGGTATCGGTGACGCGCGTCATCTGGATCCTCCCACAAGAAGGAGAGTAACTCGCTACTCATCTGCTTGACGGTGTAAGAGTTTGAGAGACGAGGAATACCGGAGCCTTGCTGTAGAGCTGACGAAGACGGACAGATAACAATACTGAATACTTAGTCATACATATTCCCTCTGGGTTTGAGCCGTCCAAAATGGGGATCCGCAAAAAGAGCAACAAGAACCCGCCGGTGTTGAGTCACGAGTTTATCATCCAGAACCATGCAGATATTGTTTCCTGTGTTGCTATGGTGTTCCTCCTGGGGTTGATGTTTGAGGTAGGTCTAGTCCACAGAGCTTTCCAAATAATAAGCCTTGTAAAGTTGTAATGTGTCTTAACTTAACTGGGGAGAGAAGATGATGCTGAACCGTCACGTCAGACTCTTGAAAATGGACATGGCTGCTCAACTCTTCTACTCCACTTCCTGTAGTGACTAATCCATAGTTTATCAGATTTTTGTAGTATTCAAATTCATTTTAGTTGCAGTAGTGTCCTTTTGAGGTGAAAAGGCGTGTAGTGGCCTACAGTTATTAAAGCTGTAAAATTACCCACCATCTCCACCTGGTTGCTCTGTGGTTCCTTTCTAGTCTAGGAGCCACTTGTAAACTAGAATAACTTGGTCTACCTCGCATTGCAATCTTTGGGGTAACAACTGGAACGCTATTGTAACATTTAAGCGGCTAACGTTACAATGTTGCAGTTTCTCTGGATACCATATTGTGCAAGACAGTCCAGCATGGATCATTTTACTAGTGTTCTGCCAGCAGCACAGACGTTGATGTCACGTGGGCATGGTGATGAGGAATCCTTAAAAGTAAAAGCCCTCGTTCCAACAAGAAAAGACAATAGGTAATTTATGAAAACAAACAAATACAATGTTAAGACCAATAAAGAAACACTTGCGTGTAATGAGTATGAAGTAGATCATCAGTCCTGTGTTTTGTCCTCTGAAGCAACGGGGAATTCCAAGTGTTTACATTGAACTTCCATGAATGGGACAAGTTCCGTTCACAAAGAGGTGTTGGGAATGTTCAGATTAGGGCTTTTTGCAGCAAAAGTAAAGCAATCAAATCCCTACAATGTATTTTTAGGAATCACCACTTCACCATAAGTTTAAAAAGAAACCGTAAAAACAGGACCGACTACACAACCATTGTTTCAACAGAGGCTTCTAAACGCTGTGTGTGTGACGTTCAAAAATCTTTTGTGAAGGAAATGCTACCTATTAATTTGTTAGCCAATGATCTCACAGTCTATGCTCTCAAAAAAACTGTCAGTGCAAGAAAGTCTTGTATTGCCAGGGTAAAAAAACGAATAGTTGAACCAAGTCATATTTCAGGTAAAAAAGTTCACTCTACGAGCCCGTCTGTATCCCATGTACAGTCTGTTAGTGTATTCCTATGGAGGGGGTGGAGAGAGTGCTGCTGGGTAGGTACAACACAGTCCCCCTCAAACTACACATATTTGGTTAGTAAAGACCCCACTGAGTACTTTCCACCATACTTTATCTGAGACGGGTAGAAAGGTTCTCTCTACAAGCCAATGCTGTTCATGTTCAGTCTATTACATTGCAGTGGGTTGAGTTAGGAGTCACCAGCACACTGTATTAAACCCGTTCTCCAGCACAAGAGACCAATTTACATTTTGCAGACTATTGAGTAATTCCAATAACATATATTTGTATTTTATTAAACGTTTATTTAGTTAAATGACACCTAGACAATAGCTTTCAACATACCTGTATTTGTGTAAACTTTCAAAATAAATGCTGGTGTGAAAAAAGTGTTAACAATTTATTTGTTCAAAGGTGGTAGAAATGCTGTGAAAAACAGTTGTACTAAACTAGTGTGCAAAAACATTTTTCTGCGATATTCCGTGTGTCTTTGCAGAGGGACTCTTATTTTGAATGGGGAAAAATTCGAGATCGTGGCGCCAGCATAACAGCCTGCTGCTAGGAGAACGGTAATGATACTTTCTATGCGCAGATCAAGTCTTACGTGGCAATCACTGAGCGACTGGGAGTGCTGTCGTTGCTCGTGGGAAACCCCCCTTATTCCAAAAACTACAGTTATATTCTGTAAAAGTTCCAAGAATCGCAATTCCTTTTCCAACATATTGTTGGTTTACACTGAATGTTTTAGCTTCATGTTTACTAGGGTGAATTCCAGAGAAAGTGGGATGTCATAGAAACTGGGACAGTTTAATCCTTATGTGTTTATTTCTTGGTCTAACAAGAGAAAATCAAACTTGTTACTTTGCCCTTGTAGAGAAACCTCATGAACAAAATCACCTCACATTATTGGTATGACAATACATTTTAATGTTAAGGTTATAAAATGGTTATAAATAATGCACTGTGCAGATGTGTGATGTAAATGTGAATACTAGTGAATATTAGTGCATCTAAATAAATACAACAGTTGCCCAAATACTTTTCAATTTTGTAATTCATTCATTTCTGTTGTCCCGCTTAACCAACCATAGCTAGCTAAAGTAGGACAGCACGGAGTAGATAAAGTAGGACGGCACGGAGTAGCTAAAGTAGGATGGCACGGAGTAGATAAAGTAGGACGGCACGGAGTAGATAAAGTAGGACGGCACGGAGTAGCTAAAGTAGGATGGCACGGAGTAGCTAAAGTAGGATGGCACGGAGTAGCTAAAGTAGGACGGCACGGAGTAGCTAAAGTAGGACGGCACGGAGGAGCTAAAGTAGGACGGCACGGAGTAGCTAAAGTAGGACGGCACGGAGTAGCTAAAGTAGGACGGCACGGAGTAGCTAAAGTAGGACGGCACGGAGGAGCAGCTAAAGTAGGACGGCACGGAGGAGCAGCTAAAGTAGGACGGCACGGAGGAGCAGCTAAAGTAGGACGGCACGGAGGAGCAGCTAAAGTAGGACGGCACGGAGGAGCAGCTAAAGTAGGACGGCACGGAGGAGCAGCTAAAGTAGGACGGCACGGAGGAGCAGCTAAAGTAGGACGGCACGGAGGAGCAGCTAAAGTAGGACGGCACGGAGTAGATAAAGTAGGACGGCACGGAGGAGCTAAAGTAGGACGGCACGGAGTAGATAAAGTGTTACAGTCTTATAGGCTTTTCCAATGGAGGAAAGAGATCCAGTCAACAGTAGGGATCCCCTGTAATTAGGCTAGGCAGGGCAGAACTATAGAACGTTGAATTCAGAAAAAGTGGGACACTTGTATTCCAGTCTGCTATAACCTCTTTCCAACATATTAGCCCAACAAATGTTTCACATTGAATTTTCATTGGGTTACAATTAGGACGATCCCAGTTATCTAACCTGCTGTCAGTTGACCAAATACAAACAGAAAATATGGTTTAAGCTCAGTGTACAACCATTGGGGGTGTCATGGCTTCTGTGAATATGATATCAACATTTGTCCATTTTGTGTCATTAGGAAACATCTTGAGGATTTCAGAAATGTATCTTGTGTTGGGCTCATATGTTGAATAGATGTCTGAAGAGGTTAAAGAAGACTGTGTTCCACTTAATCCAAATTTACGTGACGCTTCTTGTATTTTTATACTTGTTCATATTGTTGCTCTATGTATCATGTACCGTGTATCTGTCTTTTGTGTATTTTCGTTCTGCCATTTTGCTCCTGTAATGTGTTTTGTTGTAGCTGCTTGTTAAAGAAATTTTCCCCTCAATAAAGTACCTATCCATCCATCCATCCATCCATCTATCCATCCATCCATCCCAAAAATGTAGAGCCAGCATTGAGTTGACTCTATGCATTATGGGAGTATGAGTTCTTGTGCTTTGATGTGCTGTAGTCACATTGATGCAAAACTAGTGTAGCTACTTTATTAGAAAACAGACTTCTGTAAATGTATAGTTATGAATCAGTCTGGTATGTCTGTAAATGTATAGTTATGAATCAGTCTGGTATGTCTGTAAATGTATAGTTATGAATCAGTCTGGTATGTTTGTAAATGTATAGTTATGAATCAGTCTGGTATGTCTGTATATGTATAGTTATGAATCAGTCTGGTATGTCTGTATATGTATAGTTATGAATCAGTCTGGTATGTTTGCATATGTATAGTTATGAATCAGTCTGGTATGTCTGTATATGTATAGTTATGAATCAGTCTGGTATGTCTGTATATGTATAGTTATGAATCAGTCTGGTATGTTTGCATATGTATAGTTATGAATCAGTCTGGTATGTTTGCATATGTATAGTTATGAATCAGTCTGGTATGTTTGTATATGTATAGTTATGAATCAGTCTGGTATGTTTGCGTATGTATAGTTATGAATCAGTCTGGTATGTTTGTATATGTATAGTTATGAATCAGTCTGGTATGTCTGTATATGTATAGTTATGAATCAGTCTGGTATGTTTGCATATGTATAGTTATGAATCAGTCTGGTATGTTTGCATATGTATAGTTATGAATCAGTCTGGTATGTCTGTATATGTATAGTTATGAATCAGTCTGGTATGTCTGTATATGTATAGTTATGAATCAGTCTGGTATGTCTGTATATGTATAGTTATGAATCAGTCTGGTATGTCTGTATATGTATAGTTATGAATCAGTCTGGTATGTTTGTATATGTATAGTTATGAATCAGTCTGGTATGTCTGTATATGTATAGTTATGAATCAGTCTGGTATGTCTGTAAATGTATAGTTATGAATCAGTCTGGTATGTTTGTATATGTATAGTTATGAATCAGTCTGGTATGTTTGTATATGTATAGTTATGAATCAGTCTTGGTATGTTTGCATATGTATAGTTATGAATCAGTCTGGTATGTCTGTATATGTATAGTTATGAATCAGTCTGGTATGTCTGTAAATGTATAGTTATGAATCAGTCTGGTATGTCTGTATATGTATAGTTATGAATCAGTCTGGTATGTCTGTATATGTATAGTTATGAATCAGTCTGGTATGTCTGTATATGTATAGTTATGAATCAGTCTGGTATGTCTGTATATGTATAGTTATGAATCAGTCTGGTATGTTTGTATATGTATAGTTATGAATCAGTCTGGTATGTCTGTAAATGTATAGTTATGAATCAGTCTGGTATGTTTGTATATGTATAATTATGAATCAGTCTGGTATGTTTGTATATGTATAGTTATGAATCAGTCTGGTATGTTTGTATATGTATAGTTATGAATCAGTCTTGGTATGTTTGTAACCTTTCTGTCCTCAACAAGAGTTCATATGTTGTCCATTCAGTCTCACCTGTTGTATTGGATTGAATGGTTTGCACACTCAACGTGTGTTTCTGTCTGATTGGTTGTTGAAATCAATCTACAATGCTACCTGGTTTATTTAAGCAGGCTTCACCACAGTAGGACACCCACAAAGGGACTGCTAATGAGTAAATCATGCAGTGGTTTGACTCAGAAGCCCCTGGAAGCCGGGTTCTAGCCAGAAGTAGTGCACTATATAGGGAATAGGGTGCCCTTTGGGACTTAACCCTGTGTTTCATGTCTAACCAATGCTCTCCATTGGCTCCTCTGTGATGCAGGTCACCTCGAAGGTTGCAGTGCTGTTCATCACTGTCCAATACAACGTTACCATCTCTGCAAACGGTGAGTTTAACTTTTTGTAGTTTCCCCATATTAACTTTTATCACTTTTTTTAACTGGCTCAAAATGACAAGGATCCGGTGTGGAGGTTGTATCAACTTCCTCTTTTGCGTTCGTAACTTTTTTCGTGACATTTTATTTTGAAAAATTGCCTTATGACATTATCCACCTTTTCTTCAGTGTGTCTGGGACTAGTTTGCATCTTATCCAGTCAGAAACCTAACTAGTCTTTCTATAACTAGAATCACAAGGCTTCTCCTGTGGTTTTATAGAATAGAACTCATATGGCCTTCCACTTCCAGGACTACATTTAGTGTTCCTGGTTATAATGTTCTCCTGTTGGGTTGTCCTGGAAGGATTGGGACTAGGGTTTAATACTGGCTATGGCATCACAGCCTTGTTTGTGTCCCAAATGGCACCCTATTCCATATGTAGTGCTCTGTATTTGACCAGGGCCTATTGGGTAGTGCACTATATAGGGAATATGGTAAATTAACATTTTTCTTAACAATTGAGATCTTAACTAATTCCCGCTCTACTTAATCCTAGCAGTTCTACTTCCCGCTCTACTTAATCCTAACAGTTCTACTTAATCCAAGCAGTTCTACTTCCTGCTCTACTTAATCCTAACAGTTCTACTTAATTCAAGCAGTTCTACTTCCCGCTCTACTTAATCCTAACAGTTCTACTTAATCCTAACAGTTCTTCTTAATCCTAGCAGTTCTACTTCCCGCTCTACTTAATCCTAACAGTTCTACATAATCCAAGCAGTTCTACTTCCTGCTCTACTTAATCCTAGCAGTTCTACTTCCCGCTCTACTTAATCCTAACAGTTCTACTTAATCCTAGCAGTTCTACTTCCCGCTCTACTTAATCCTAACAGTTCTACTTAATCCTAACAGTTCTACTTCCCGCTCTACTTAATCCTAACAGTTCTACTTAATCCAAGCAGTTCTACTTCCTGCTCTACTTAATCCTAACAGTTCTACTTCCCGCTCTACTTAATCCTAACAGTTCTACTTAATCCAAGCAGTTCTACTTCCTGCTCTACTTAATCCTAGCAGTTCTACTTCCCGCTCTACTTAATCCTAACAGTTCTACTTCCTGCTCTACTTAATCCTAGCAGTTCTACTTCCCGCTCTACTTAATCCTAACAGTTCTACTTCCTGCTCTACTTAATCCTAGCAGTTCTACTTCCCGCTCTACTTAATCCTAACAGTTCTACTTCCTGCTCTACTTAATCCTAGCAGTTCTACTTCCCGCTCTACTTAATCCTAACAGTTCTACTTCCTGCTCTACTTAATCCTAGCAGTTCTACTTCCTGCTCTACTTAATCCTAACAGTTCTACTTCCTGCTCTACTTTGCCTTATTTAAAGTAATGTACGAAGTGCTAAATGGAATGTGCTTCATGATGTTGGATTGTATTTGAAGAGCAGATGTCAGCCTGCGTCCCAAATGGCACCCTATTACCGACATGGAGCGTTATGGACCCCGGTCAAAAGTAGGGCACTACATAGGGAATAGGGTGCCATTTGGGATGGAGCTTCAGTTTACGGTGCTTCATAAGCCCCCTGTCATTTATTAACAGGCTGATATTCTTTCAGCTAAATTCCTACAGTAGCAGGTCAGGCAGCACTTTAGAAGTAAAGTAGCTTTTTCAGCTTGACTAAACCTCTTCTCCACTTTATATATAGTGTGGTATGTGCTTCTAAAAGCATCCATGAAGGCCTTATAAAGAGTTTTTGAAGCCTTAATAAATGCTTCATGTTAGTTGTTTTGTTTAAAGTGGGACCTTGGTGTGTCCTGGGTGGTCTAGTGGTTAGTGCCGGCTCCTACAGTGTGGGTGAGGGTTCAATCTGGCCCACTACCATTTGACACATACTCGATCTATGTATCTTTCTCACTGTCTCCCCTCTGTCCAATTCACGTACAAAATGTATGTCAAAAGTATAATTGTAACGATGTATGCGTCACCCATCAGAGGGTCCAGAAGAGACGGTAGGGAACAACGTCTAATAATTTATATAAGGCATCTATAAAGGCCTTAGTAAGGCTTAAGAAATGCTTCATGTGTCTCCCTATCAGAGGGCCTACCAGAGGAGAGCGTGGTGAACCACTTCCACCACGGTCTGAAGGATCTGGCTACAGTCTTCTTCTACATGCTGGTTTCAATCATTATGCACGCCATCATCCAGGAGTATGTACTGGACGTAAGTATACTCACTCAGACACTCAGACACTCAGACACTCAGACACTCAGACACTCAGACACTCAGACACTCACTCACTCACTCACTCACTCACTCACTCACTCACTCACTCACTCACTCACTCAGACACTCAGACACTCAGACACTCACTCACTCAGACACTCACTCAGACACTCACTCACTCATTCACTCACTCACTCAGACACACACTCACTCAGACACACACTCACTCACTCACTCACTCACTCAGACAAAACCCCTCCCTTTTTATCTATTTGTTATTCAGAAGATCAACCGGAAGATGCACTTCTCTAAGACCAAGCACAGCAAGTTCAACGAGTCAGGCCAGCTCTCTGCCTTCTACCTGTTCTCCTTCGGATGGGGAACCAGCATCCTCATGTCTGTAGGTGGTTTTAAACTATCTGGTTACTGGATTATCGGGTGTGTCTGTAACTTTGTGTGTGATAGATGTAGGTGGTTTTAAATGGTATAAATGCTGGACTAGTGGGTGTTCCTGTTTGTTTGTCTGTTTTAAGACCTTCTGATTGGTGTGTGTGACTTTGTTTCTCTTCCAGGAGAACTTCCTGTCCAACCCAATGAGTCTGTGGGATGGATACCCTCATACCCTTATGCCGTAAGTACTGAACCCACAGAAGTCTCATCAGAGTGGGTACTGTAGCTTTAAGAGCTAGGTAAACGTGTACAACTCTGACTGTTTTAGATCCTTCTTAGTCCTCATTTCCCGACGTAAACTAATATCATACAGGTGGAGTGTTTCTTCTTACAGAGCATTAGTTCTCTTAAGGATCTCTGTGGAAACATGTCTACTAGCTTCAGATATGAGTTAGTTAAATGTAATGTCAAAGTAGATTTCTGCCTAAATAGACCCAAAAGTAATTATTTATCATGAGGGCATAAACAATACCTAGTAATGCTTATACTGCCAGAAAGATTCAAATGTCACCCTTCTGGTAAACATAGTTATACATTGCTGAGGTGGAGTCACTTTTGAGGACACTAACCTCAAGTACACAGTACAAATATGAAAAACCAGAAGAGGAATATAGTTACAATCAAATTGTAAACAACATACTATAATATTTCACCTTTCTTATAACTGTAAATACATATGATCATACTTAATGACATTACAAAATTGGGACCATTTCATATAACTGACAGACAATCTTCGGCCCGGCGTCCTCTGAGTGATGCAGAGATGCCGTTCAAATGCCTGCTGACTCGTTACAACTTCAGCTTTAAACACAACATGATTTTGTCCCTCTGTGACCAAGAGAAAGTGATATTGTTTCAATTGTACACAATTATTTAGTTAGTTGTTAGTTGAGAACTCTATCTGAGAACATCAAAGTGAGATGATACTGCTTTTGCTGCAATCAGTAGGCTCTCGTTTTATATGCCATATTGTAAGCTCAGTCGGTGGGCTCTCGTTTTATATGCCATATTGTAAGCTCAGTCGGTGGGCTCTCGTTTTATATGCCATATTGTAAGCTCAGTCGGTGGGCTCTCGTTTTATATGCCATATTGTAAGCTCAGTCGGTGGGCTCTCGTTTTATATGCCATATTGTAAGCTCAGTTGGTGGGCTCTCGTTTCATATGCCATATTGTAAGCTCAGTTGGTAGGCTCTCGTTTCATATGCCATATTGTAAGCTCAGTTGGTAGGCTCTCGTTTCATATGCCATATTGTAAGCTCAGTTGCGAGGTTCACAGCCAGAGGAAATGTATCCTTTGTCTGGACGTGTCGCTCCCTATGCAAATGAGTTGTCAGATTTCACATGTGATGAGCTACAACCAGTAC
This sequence comes from Thymallus thymallus, assembly GCA_023634145.1. Taxonomy (NCBI): domain Eukaryota; kingdom Metazoa; phylum Chordata; class Actinopteri; order Salmoniformes; family Salmonidae; genus Thymallus; species Thymallus thymallus. The sequence goes on along the minus strand of JAKYLM010000118.1, from coordinate 161,798 downwards.
GGAGTGCACAGCAATTGATGTTGCACTGTTCAGAGTGCTCTGAACACAAACATGTCGGTTGGAACCGGTCCAGAACCACCAGAAGTCCCCCAAATACGGGACTTAGCGTTTTTAATATGAGTTAGGTGTGTTCTCTTCAAACACTGCTATATAGAATGAGTGTGTCATCACTCAGCATGACTTCTCCTACGTCTCTCTGTGTAACCAGTCTAGTGCTTAATAATTATTATTATTATCATTAGATATTTGAAAGCCAATTTATAGCTGCTTTTTTTATGTGCAGAATGTTACTTACTATGACGCCCAATGTGGTTGTTTTACCTGCCATAGATAGATAGATAGATAGATAGATAGATTTTAAGTCACTCTGGAGAAGAGCGTCTGCTAAATGTCCAATGTAAGGTGGTGATGACAGACTTGATGTTTATGTCTTGTAGGTTCCAGATGAAGTTCTATTTCATTAGCCAGTTGGGCTACTGGCTTCATGCCCTCCCCGAGCTCTACTTCCAAAAGACCAAGAAAGTGAGTACTTATTTAAAGTTTGTTTGTGTACGTGTGTACGCATGCTATTTGGATTGAATTGACTGAACTCACAAGTGGGTTCTTTTCTTATGTAATATTTTGTTTAAAGAAATTCAATTCAAATATTTGACTACCATTTTTCTTGCCATCGTTATTGTCAGCAGTGTCCTAACCATGTTTTTCCTGAAACACTGTTTGTTTGTTTGTAGGAGGATATTCCCCGTCAGTTGGTGTATACCGCTCTGTACTTGGTCCACATTGCAGGTGCATACATCCTCAAGTAAGACCTGGTTCACATCAACAACACTAGAATCTGACTGTTTTGTCCAATTGTACACAAAATGACTTCCGCTTTTCTCTACCCCTCCGAATGACGCCTACACACTGGAACAGAGGGCTGACTACAGTTATATACTGCATGTCTTCTTGGGAGGTTGGAACAGAGGGCTGACTACAGTTATATACTGCATGTCTTCTTGGGAGGTTGGAACAGAGGGCTGACTACAGTTATATACTGCATGTCTTCTTGGGAGGTTGGAACAGAGGGCTGACTACAGTTATATACTGCATGTCTTCTTGGGAGGTTGGAACAGAGGGCTGACTACAGTTATATACTGCATGTCTTCTTGGGAGGTTGGAACAGAGGGCTGACTACAGTTATATACTGCATGTCTTCTTGGGAGGTTGGAACAGAGGGCTGACTACAGTTATATACTGCATGTCTTCTTGGGAGGTTGGAACAGAGGGCTGACTACAGTTATATACTGCATGTCTTCTTGGGAGGTTGGAACAGAGGGCTGACTACAGTTATATACTGCATGTCTTCTTGGGAGGTTGGAACAGAGGGCTGACTACAGTTATATACTGCATGTCTTCTTGGGAGGTTGGAACAGAGGGCTGACTACAGTTATATACTGCATGTCTTCTTGGGAGGTTGGAACACAGGGCTGACTACAGTTATATACTGCATGTCTTCTTGGGAGGTTGGAACACAGGGCTGACTACAGTTATATACTGCATGTCTTCTTGGGAGGTTGGAACACAGGGCTGACTACAGTTATATACTGCATGTCTTCTTGGGAGGTTGGAACAGAGGGCTGACTACAGTTATATACTGCATGTCTTCTTGGGAGGTTGGAACAGAGGGCTGACTACAGTTATATACTGCATGTCTTCTTGGGAGGTTGGAACACAGGGCTGACTACAGTTATATACTGCATGTCTTCTTGGGAGGTTGGAACAGAGGGCTGACTACAGTTATATACTGCATGTCTTCTTGGGAGGTTGGAACAGAGGGCTGACTACAGTTATATACTGCATGTCTTCTTGGGAGGTTGGAACAGAGGGCTGACTACAGTTATATACTGCATGTCTTCTTGGGAGGTTGGAACAGAGGGCTGACTACAGTTATATACTGCATGTCTTCTTGGGAGGTTGGAACAGAGGGCTGACTACAGTTATATACTGCATGTCTTCTTGGGAGGTTGGAACACAGGGCTGACTACAGTTATATACTGCATGTCTTCTTGGGAGGTTGGAACAGAGGGCTGACTACAGTTATATACTGCATGTCTTCTTGGGAGGTTGGAACACAGGGCTGACTACAGTTATATACTGCATGTCTTCTTGGGAGGTTGGAACACAGGGCTGACTACAGTTATATACTGCATGTCTTCTTGGGAGGTTGGAACAGAGGGCTGACTACAGTTATATACTGCATGTCTTCTTGGGAGGTTGGAACAGAGGGCTGACTACAGTTATATACTGCATGTCTTCTTGGGAGGTTGGAACAGAGGGCTGACTACAGTTATATACTGCATGTCTTCTTGGGAGGTTGGAACAGAGGGCTGACTACAGTTATATACTGCATGTCTTCTTGGGAGGTTGGAACAGAGGGCTGACTACAGTTATATACTGCATGTCTTCTTGGGAGGTTGGAACACAGGGCTGACTACAGTTATATACTGCATGTCTTCTTGGGAGGTTGGAACAGAGGGCTGACTACAGTTATATACTGCATGTCTTCTTGGGAGGTTGGAACAGAGGGCTGACTACAGTTATATACTGCATGTCTTCTTGGGAGGTTGGAACACAGGGCTGACTACAGTTATATACTGCATGTCTTCTTGGGAGGTTGGAACACAGGGCTGACTACAGTTATATACTGCATGTCTTCTTGGGAGGTTGGAACAGAGGGCTGACTACAGTTATATACTGCATGTCTTCTTGGGAGGTTGGAACAGAGGGCTGACTACAGTTATATACTGCATGTCTTCTTGGGAGGTTGGAACAGAGGGCTGACTACAGTTATATACTGCATGTCTTCTTGGGAGGTTGGAACAGAGGGCTGACTACAGTTATATACTGCATGTCTTCTTGGGAGGTTGGAACAGAGGGCTGACTACAGTTATATACTGCATGTCTTCTTGGGAGGTTGGAACAGAGGGCTGACTACAGTTATATACTGCATGTCTTCTTGGGAGGTTGGAACAGAGGGCTGACTACAGTTATATACTGCATGTCTTCTTGGGAGGTTGGAACAGAGGGCTGACTACAGTTATATACTGCATGTCTTCTTGGGAGGTTGGAACAGAGGGCTGACTACAGTTATATACTGCATGTCTTCTTGGGAGGTTGGAACAGAGGGCTGACTACAGTTATATACTGCATGTCTTCTTGGGAGGTTGGAACAGAGGGCTGACTACAGTTATATACTGCATGTCTTCTTGGGAGGTTGGAACAGAGGGCTGACTACAGTTATATACTGCATGTCTTCTTGGGAGGTTGGAACAGAGGGCTGACTACAGTTATATACTGCATGTCTTCTTGGGAGGTTGGAACAGAGGGCTGACTACAGTTATATACTGCATGTCTTCTTGGGAGGTTGGAACAGAGGGCTGACTACAGTTATATACTGCATGTCTTCTTGGGAGGTTGGAACAGAGGGCTGACTACAGTTATATACTGCATGTCTTCTTGGGAGGTTGGAACAGAGGGCTGACTACAGTTATATACTGCATGTCTTCTTGGGAGGTTGGAACAGAGGGCTGACTACAGTTATATACTGCATGTCTTCTTGGGAGGTTGGAACAGAGGGCTGACTACAGTTATATACTGCATGTCTTCTTGGGAGGTTGGAACAGAGGGCTGACTACAGTTATATACTGCATGTCTTCTTGGGAGGTTGGAACAGAGGGCTGACTACAGTTCTAATCTGTCCACAGCTCCACTTTTTTGCTACAACTGATATGGCAATTAGATGGTTGGAAATGGACACATCATAGCAAAAATAGGCTTTTTTGGCTAGAAGTCTTTCTATACCTCTCTGTGAAGCATGACCTTCCATTTAGTAATCATTACTGTGTTAACAGTTGAATATAACGGTGTCCATTTTGTTTCTTTCAGTCTGAATCGTCTGGCTCTGGTCCTGCTGGTGTTGCACTACTTTATAGAGCTTCTCTTCCATGTTTCCCGCTTGGTATACTTCAGCAATGAGAAGAGACAGACTGGGTGAGTTGAGGTCACACCCAGAGAGACAGACTGGGTGAGTTGAGGTCACACCCAGAGAGACAGACTGGTTAAGTTCAGGTTACACCCAGAGAGACAGACTGGGTGAGTTGAGGTCACACCCAGAGAGACAGACTGGGTGAGTTGAGGTCACACCCAGAGAGACAGACTGGTTGAGTTCAGGTTACACCCAGAGAGACAGACTGGGTGAGTTGAGGTCACACCCAGAGAGACAGACTGGGTGAGTTGAGGTCACACCCAGAGAGACAGACTGGTTGAGTTCAGGTTACACCCAGAGAGACAGACTGGGTGAGTTGAGGTCACACCCAGAGAGACAGACTGGGTGAGTTGAGGTCACACCCAGAGAGACAGACTGGTTGGGTTCAGGTTACACCCAGAGAGACAGACTGGGTGAGTTGAGGTCACACCCAGAGAGACAGACTGGGTGAGTTGAGGTCACACCCAGAGAGACAGACTGGGTGAGTTGAGGTTACACCCAGAGAGACAGACTGGGTGAGTTGAGGTTACACCCAGAGAGACAGACTGGGTGAGTTGAGGTCACATCCAGAGAGACAGACTGGGTGAGTTGAGGTCACATCCAGAGAGACAGACTGGGTGAGTTGAGGTCACACCCAGAGAGACCGACTGGGTGAGTTGAGGTTACACACAGAGAGACAGACTGCGTGAGTTGAGGTCACACACAGAGAGACAGACTGGTTGAGTGGCGGTCACACAGAGAGAGATAGACTGGTTGAGTTGAGGTCACACCCAGACAGACAGACAGACTGGGTGAGTTGAGGTAACACCCAGACAGACAGACTGGGTGAGTTGAGGTCACACACAGAGAGACTGACTGTGTGTTTTGAGGTCACACAAAGAGAGAGAGACTTGGTAAGTTCAGGCCACACAGCGAGAGAGAGACCGACTGACTAGGTGAGTTGAGGTTACACACAGAGGAAGAGAGGCTGATTGGGTTAGTTGAGGTCACACACACACACACAGAGACTGATCTGGTTACTTGAGGTCTCACAGAGAGACAGACTTGGTGAATTTAGATCACAGAGAGAGAGACAGACTGCCTGGGTGAGTTCAGGTCACATAGCACACTTGAAAAGCCTAAAACTACGAGATGTCCCTATAAAGCCAATGTGGCGATGTTGGGAGTCAGTCTACTAGCTCACTACACTCTGGAGCTCCTGAGTTATGATAGTGTTAATATCAATTGGACAAGGAAGACAGGGAAAAAAGGGCAGCCCTGGATGTCATGGTCATCTAATGTGTGTGTGTGTCTGTGTGCGTCTCCGTGTGTGTCTCTGTGTGTCTCTGTGTGTGTCTCTCTGTCTCTGTGTGTGTCTCTGTGTGTGTCTCTCTGTCTCTGTGTGTGTCTCTGTGTGTGTCTCTGTGTGTGTCTCTGTGTGTGTCTCTGTGTGTGTCTCTCTGTCTCTGTGTGTGTCTCTCTGTCTCTGTGTGTGTCTCTCTGTCTCTGTGTGTGTCTCTCTGTCTGTGTGTCTCTGTCTGTGTGTGTCTCTGTGTGTGTCTCTCTGTCTCTGTGTGTGTCTCTGTGTGTGTCTCTCTGTCTCTGTGTGTGTCTCTGTGTGTGTCTCTGTGTGTGTCTCTGTGTGTGTCTCTGTGTGTGTCTCTCTGTCTCTGTGTGTGTCTCTGTGTGTGTCTCTCTGTCTGTGTGTCTCTGTCTGTGTGTGTCTCTGTGTGTGTCTCTCTGTCTCTGTGTGTGTCTCTCTGTCTGTGTGTCTCTGTCTGTGTGTGTCTCTGTGTGTGTCTCTCTGTCTCTGTGTGTGTCTCTCTGTCTCTGTGTGTGTCTCTCTGTCTCTGTGTGTGTCTCTCTGTCTGTGTGTCTCTGTCTGTGTGTGTCTCTGTGTGTGTCTCTCTGTCTCTGTGTGTGTCTCTGTGTGTGTCTCTGTGTGTCTCTCTGTCTGTGTGTCTCTGTCTGTGTGTGTCTCTGTGTGTGTCTCTCTGTCTCTGTGTGTGTCTCTCTGTCTGTGTGTCTCTGTCTGTGTGTGTCTCTGTGTGTGTCTCTCTGTCTCTGTGTGTGTCTCTCTGTCTCTGTGTGTGTCTCTCTGTCTCTGTGTGTGTCTCTCTGTCTGTGTGTCTCTGTCTGTGTGTGTCTCTGTGTGTGTCTCTCTGTCTCTGTGTGTGTCTCTGTGTGTGTCTCTGTGTGTCTCTGCTAGGTTCACCATCTGGGCGGTGCTGTTTGTCCTCGGACGGCTGCTTACCTTGTCCCTGTCTGTCCTGACTGTGGGCTTCGGCCTGGCCAACTCTGATCAACAAGGACTGGACCTGGCCAACGGAAACTTCAACGTGCTCATAGTTCGGTGAGAGAGAGCGTGTAATGGGGTGGCTTGGCTGGATTGAAACAAACTTAACTAAAGAAAATGGAGGAGGAGGAGGAGGAGGAGGAGGAGGAGGAGGAGGAGGAAATGTATTTTTATTCACATGAAGTAAAGGGGAGTAAAGGGGATTGTAACAGCATCTAGTTGAGAAACATCTCTACTCTTCCCAGGATCACTGTGCTGGCGACCATCTGTATTACTCAATCTGTAGAAACATCTCTACTCTTCCCAGGATCACTGTGCTGGCGACCATCTGTATTACTCAATCTGTAGAAACATCTCTACTCTTCCCAGGATCACTGTGCTGGCGACCATCTGTATTACTCAATCTGTAGAAACATCTCTACTCTTCCCAGGATCACTGTGCTGGCGACCATCTGTATGACTCAATCTGTAGAAACATCTCTACTCTTCCCAGGATCACTGTGCTGGCGACCATCTGTATGACTCAATCTGTAGAAACATCTCTACTCTTCCCAGGATCACTGTGCTGGCGACCATCTGTATGACTCAAGCCTTCATGATGTGGAAATTCATCAACTTCCAGCTGAGGAGGTGGAGAGAGCAGGCCCAGCCCCTGAAACCCAAGAAGCCCCAAGCTCCCAAGAGCAAATCCAAGAAAGACAAAGGTGAGTCCCACTGCTGCCAGAGGATGTTGTCTAAAGTTAACACACCTAGTCTTTCTCTGCTATTAAGTTGTTTGGTTTTCATCTGATCCATCTTGATATGTTAGTTAGGGTTAAAACTGGTTTTAGTAAACTGGCTTTGTTTCTAGCCATTATGTGTGTTTGATTTTCTCCAAGAACATTGACTTCATTCTCTGTTGTTGACAGCCAATGGAGTGAGCGGAGTGAGTTCCAACGGAGCCGATTCGCCGAGAGTAAAGAAAGAGAAGTCTTCGTAAACTCCCCACTCAGTTACTCCAACCTACATCCCTTTCTCCTGCCTCCCTCCGGCTGCATCAAGCCTTCTCATTCCACTGCTCTATATGCTGTCTACGGGCCAATCCCAAATCAACCCCTAGACCCTAGACCCTATGCACTTGTGGAGATCTAAGAGGATTTGATTGATTCAAGCAATATGGTGGAACATACACCTAGCATATCAGAGGGCCAGTATGGTGGAACATACACCTAGCATATCAGAGGGCCAGTATGGTGGAACATACACCTAGCATATCAGAGGGCCAGTATGGTGGAACTTACACCTAGCATATCAGAGGGCCAGTATGGTGGAACATACACCTAGCATATCAGAGGGCCAGTATGGTGGAACATACACCTAGCATATCAGAGGGCCAGTATGGTGGAACATACACCTAGCATATCAGAGGGCCAGTATGGTGGAACATACACCTAGCATATCAGAGGGCCAGTATGGTGGAACATACACCTAGCATATCAGAGGGCCAGTATGGTGGAACATACACCTAGCATATCAGAGGGCCAGTTGGAACTTTGACCATATTGATTACGCCTGTCATATCATCTCAGATCCCCTCAAGTGCATAGGGTCTAGGGTCTAGGGGTTAATTTGGGATTGTTCATCTAGTAGAGCTACTAAAGTACGACAACTCCTTCCAGCAGATCCAGAATGCATCTTGGCGTTCTCTGCTTGTTGCCAATCTCCAGTGCTGACCATTTCCAGAATCATTGTGACACTGCTGTGCCATTAAAACGAAACTAATTTAAAAGTGCCTATTGATGCAGACTGTACATGATGTACAGATTAAAAATGTCAGGAATTATATCAAAACTCAGTGTTTCATGTTTTTTTCCCAAAGTCAAAGATGTTATTTATCAGACTGTATACTGTGTGACATGTTCTGTTTCTTTAACAAAAGGGCTTCTTGATTTCTTTACCATCTGTTTGGAACCCCTAGAAGAGAAAGAAATGCGCCTGCTTACCTTATTATTTTAAAAGAATTCCCTTGTTTTCATTCCTTCATCAACACAGACTGGTTTCTGGAATGGAGAGGTTTCATTGGTTCCACCCGTATTTCTTTAACCTACCAGTTTGTGTGCTTCCCAAATGTCACCTTATTTTCTATGAGTGCTCCACTTTTGACCAGAGCTGTATGGGCCCTGGTCAAAAGTAGGGTGCTACTTAGGGAATAGGGTCCCATTTGAGTCGCTGACATTCTCTCAGGACACTGGCAGGGAGCGAGGATAGACGGCCATTCTAGAGTATTTTAACTTTTTTTGTTGCTTTTGCTTTGTGCTGTAAAGTCCTGGCCCTGTTTTGAGTTCTTAGTTAATGTATCCTGGGGCCTTTGCTGAAGTAATCACTGTCCTAACATGGCTGAATAGGGCTGTTTACCCCAAACCCAGTCAATGGCAGGATCAGTGTTCACTCTATGAAGGGTGAAAATTATTATTGGGGTACATCCCAAATGGCACCCTATTCTCTATATAGTGCACAGAGCCACTATGGGATCCAGTCAAAGGTAGCGGACTACATAGCGTATAGGGGGCCATTTGGGATGCCGCCCTAGTGAAAAATGGTTGCTATAAGCGATTGGCTGCCGTCATTCGAGACCCTGCAAAGCCAAAAGCTGTAGTTTAATATAACTGATGATTAACCTATCACAGAGGTTATTCAATTACATATTAGTGTTATTAATATTAGTGTAATTTTCTTTGTTGAAGAGTATGGCATTGAGGCCTACTTTTGGTCAACAACCCAAGAGGAGTGGTTTGTGTTGGTGTATGCCACTGTCTGAAATGTTCTGTTATAATATAATGAGACATTATGGATGAGGAAATGTTCTGTTATAATATAATGTGACATTATGGATGAGGAAATGTTCTGTTATAATATAATGTGACATTATGGATGAGGAAATGTTCTGTTATAATATAATGAGACATTATGGATGAGGAAATGTTCTGTTATAATATAATGTGACATTATGGATGAGGAAATGTTCTGTTATAATATAATGTGACATTATGGATGAGGAAATGTTCTGTTATAATATAATGTAACATTATGGATGAGGAAATGTTCTGTTATAATATAATGAGACATTATGGATGAGGAAATGTTCTGTTATAATATAATGTAACATTATGGATGAGGAAATGTTCTGTTATAATATAATGAGACATTATGGATGAGGAAATGTTCTGTTATAATATAATGTGACATTATGGATGAGGAAATGTTCTGTTATAATATAATGTGACATTATGGATGAGGAAATGTTCTGTTATAATATAATGTGACATTATGGATGAGGAAATGTTCTGTTATAATATAATGTGACATTATGGATGAGGAAATGTTCTGTTATAATATAATGTAACATTATGGATGAGGAAATGTTCTGTTATAATATAATGTAACATTATGGATGAGGAAATGTTCTGTTATAATATAATGAGACATTATGGATGAGGAAATGTTCTGTTATAATATAATGTGACATTATGGATGAGGAAATGTTCTGTTATAATATAATGTGACATTATGGATGAGGAAATGTTCTGTTATAATATAATGTGACATTATGGATGAGGAAATGTTCTGTTATAATATAATGTAACATTATGGATGAGGAAATGTTCTGTTATAATATAATGTGACATTATGGATGAGGAAATGTTCTGTTATAATATAATGTGACATTATGGATGAGGAAATGTTCTGTTATAATATAATGTAACATTATGGATGAGGAAATGTTCTGTTATAATATAATGAGACATTATGGATGAGGAAATGTTCTGTTATAATATAATGTGACATTATGGATGAGGAAATGTTCTGTTATAATATAATGTGACATTATGGATGAGGAAATGTTCTGTTATAATATAATGAAACATTATGGAATAATATAATGTGACATTATGGATGAGGAAATGTTCTGTTATATCCCCTCTTACTTAGTCCCATGTAGCTCAGATGGTAGAGCATGGTGCTTGCAACGCAGGGTTGTGGGTTCGATTCCCACGAGGGACCAGTACAAAAAAACTATGAACATGCAAAATGACTCAAATGTAACTGAACGTGTCTTAGCATGACGCATGGCATGACAGGGTTCCTTTAACATGCTCACTTGTTGTCCATTAAAAATAATTTACATGGAAAGAAATCTGTCCAATTTTATTGAAATGAGATGGTATTTGTAGATTTATGCCGATATAGTGAAGTCCTATAAGGTTTGACTGTGATATGTTGTTGTGTTACCTACCTTAGTTGAATGCACTGCCTGTATAAGATGAACATGACGGTCTGCCACTGGTCGGCCATATTGGCACTCCTCAAAAGAAGCAGTCCTCCATAGGAATGAATGGAATTCTACATTGCAATTAAATGTTTCAAGGCCCAAATTATATTTATGTAAGTATTTTGGTGGTGGTAGTAGTGGGGAGCGTAACATTACAACTTTCACATTTTTTTAAAAATGGTTTTATATATTATATTTTGCTCACATAATATGATTTAAAAGTATGCGTTAAAGGTGGCTGTAATCAAATGCATTTCTATAGCTTCAAAATATTTTTTACACCGGTGGGGGAGTGGCTTCAGAACAGTGCCCCCTATAAGTCATCTACTGTATATATAAATCATTGGTTGAATCTAGGTTAAACTAATTCCCTGCTGTACTACTGCCAACCACACAGTGGCGCTACGGTTCTCAAAACCTGCTTTCAAAGACAAGCAATTTGGTAGTCAACTGAAACATCTACTCAACAAAAATATAAACGCAACAATTTCAAAGATTTTACTGAGTTACAGTTCGTATTAGGAAATTAATTAGGCCCTAATCCATAGATTCCATGACTGGAAATACAGATATGCATTTGTTGGTCACAGTTACATTAAAAAAAAAAGGTAGGGTTGTGGATCATAAAACTAGTCAGTATCTGGTGTGACCACCATTCACCTCATGCAGCGCGACACATCTCCTTCACATAGAGTTGATCAGGCTGTTGATTGTGGCCTGTGGAATGTTGTCCCACTCCTCTTCAATGGCTGTGAGAAGTTGCTGGATCTAGGCCGGAACTGGAGCACGCTGTCGTACACGTCGATCCAGAGCATCCCAAACATGCTCAATGGGTGACATGTCGGGGAGTATGCAGGCCATGGAAGAACTGGGACATTTTCAGCTTCCAGGAATTGTGTACAGATCCTTGCGACATGAGGCAGTGCATTATCATGCTGAAACATGAGGTGATGGCGGTGGATGAATGGCACGACATTGTGCCTCAGGATCTCGTCACGGTATCTCTGCATTCAAATTGCCATAGATAAAATGCAATTGTGTTGGTTGTCCGTAGCTTATGCCTGTCCATACCATAACCCCACCGCCACCAGGGGGCACTCTGTTCACAACGTGTACATAAACAAACAACGCCATACTTGTGGTTGTGAGGCCAGTTGAACGTACTACCAATTCCCCTAAAACGGCGTTGGAGGAGGCTTATGGTAGAGAAATTAACATTCAATTATCTGGCAACGGCTCAGGTGGACATTCCTGCAGTCAGCATGTCAATTAAACGCTCCCTCAAAACTTCAAACATCTGTGGCATTGTGTTGTGTGACAAAACTGCACATTGCAGAGTGGCCTTTTATTGTCCCCAGCACAAGGTGCACCTGTGTAATGATCATGCTGTTTAATCAGATTCTTGATATGCCACACCTGTCAGGTGGTTGAATTATCTTGGCAAAGGAGAAATGCTCACTAACAGGGATGTAATCATATTTGGGCACACTTTTTTTTAAATAAGCTTTTTGTGCGTAAAATTTCTGGGTTCTTTTATTTTAGCTCATGAAACATGGGACCAACACTTTACACGTTGCGTTTATATTTTTTTGTTATTTATTTTTGTTTAGTTTATAACTGCCCAATTTAGGGTTAGGTTAAAACGTTTAAATATAACGTTCTAAGATACCCTGAACATTTTTTTCAATATAATTGGAACATTTTCAGTTTATGGAAATGTAGCCTATATTTAATTGGTGACAAGACCATTATCACAGGAATCAAGGTGATCTAATGTCTTAATATTATGTAATGTCAAAGGTTTGTTGACGTTATTCAGGAGACCTATGTGTTGTAAGAATTCCATTTAGCAGTTGAAACCTGTATGTAGAAAGCTGATTCAGCTAGAATTCTTTAAGTAGATCAGGTTTTGTAGGAGCGGAGAGGTAACCTACTTAGCCACATGTTTATCCACAGACAGCTGTTCCTTTACCCTCGTTTCTACACTTCTCCCCTGCAGACCAAAGTGACGTTGCAAAAATAAACCCTGGTTGTGTCTCAAATGGCACTCTCTTCCCAACATAGTGCACTACATGGGCCCTGGTCAAAAGTAGTGCACACTACATAGGGAATAGGGTGTGATTTGGGACCAACATCTGTCTGGAGTGGCTGCTTGGCTAGCCATACATCTGATTTGCTAGTGTCCGTGACAGACTAACAAATTGGCTCTGTGTTAAAGCACTATGCTTCTCCGTGTCTCAAAGACAACAGTGCATGTCTTTTCTCCACAGAATTAAAATAAAGTGACATCCAAGTGTTTCCCAAATGGCACGCTAATCCCTATTGAGTGCACAACGTTTGACCAGGGCCATAATATGGGCACTGGTCAAAAGTAGTACACTGTGAAGGGAATAGGGTGCGATTTGGGACGTAGACCAGGTGTTTATGGAGACATTTGTTGTTATGCTCTTGCTATCAAAAGATAGGAGGAGGAGGAGGGATGTTTTGCTGTTTCCTGTCCAAGGTCTAGTCTGCTGTATGATGCTGACTGGCTTTTCTACATTCACTGAGATAAGCTTCATTCATGCCCTATTGCTTCTATTCATGTTATGACTACTGTGGCAGGATGTGTTGATTATTGAGTATCAGACCAATTTATGTCTCTGGTTTCAGTGCGTGTGTGTGTGTGTGTGTGTGTCTGGGTGTGTTTCTGTGTGTGTGTGTTTCTGTGTGTGTGTTTGTGCACACGTGTTAATCATTCATGACTGCAATGTGATTTGCGGATTCAAAACAAGTTTTTAAAATGTGTGTGTGTGTGTTCGCGCACTCTGCGACCACAGCATGCAGTCCTCTCGGCCTGGCACAAGACCTGTGTAAGGCTCTAGAATATTCTCTGGTTCTTTCTGCTTTGCTCATCACTTTACTTCAGACGGAGCTCAAATGGCACCGTATTCCCTTATAGAGGACTACGTTTGACCAGGGCCTCGGGCCAAACGTACTGCACTATAATATACGCTGACATTTGAGATGTATACTTCATCTGCAGCAATGGTCATTGTCTGATATGTTTACCCCATGTTATTAATCAACTAGTAACAATAAAACAAAATGAGATGTTTAATACTTGTGTAATAACCACCTGTAATATACTTGCTATCCTTAATAATGGGGATCCTTAATAATAAATATATAACTAGGGATCCTTAATAATGGGTATCCTTAATAACAAATATATAACTGGGGATCCTTAATAATGGGGATCCTTAATAACAAATATATAACTGGGGATCCTTAATAATGGGGATCCTTAATAACAAATATATAACTGGGGATCCTTAATAATGGGGATCCTTGATAATGGGGATCCTTAATAATACATATATAATTAATAGTTTGAGTTAGCCTACATGTTGCTGTAAGTAGGTTAAGGTCTATAGTCTATGCTGCCAAGTCATCCTATACAACTGCATCCGTATCCCATCCTCTCTGGTTATTAAATGACGGGTGTTTCTCCGCTCTCTCCCCGTGCTATATCATCACTTTGACAGGTTGTTGGTGTTTAGTCTCTGCCTTCCATACCGGAGAGAGACCCCGCTGGCCGGGTATCTGCTGTGATGTGTGGGGGAGGATAACCAGGCAGCACGGAGCAGGCGGAGGAACATGGCGGCAGCACAGTCAGCTAGCACTGTAGCTTCTCCTCCCAGCCGAAGGTCAGACCGGGTTTAGCACGGGATTTAACACAGCACGAGCTACGGACACTACGGAATAGTAAGTAGCATGTGGCTTTACTTCTTTTGGTTGGGTTCGCTTTGTTTTTGGTGTGCAATTCGTGCCCTAATTTTGCGAAGGAGTGAATCTGTGAAAGTGTCGGTGATCGTTAGCTTGCTGACTGCCTGCCTCCTGCCTGCCTGCCTCCTGCCTGCCTCCTCCAGGGAAGCTAGCTAGCTAACTAGATGTGTTTGCCTGCCACTTGGGTGACTTCTTAAGAAGTGTGCCCTTGCCGCTCTTGACCCACTTCACTACTCATGTCAGAGCTTCACAGACATGCAGTACTTTTGCATGTGTAACAAATGCATTTCGTGCACCGGGGAAGACTTAGTATTTGTGAGTGTTAAAGTTCCAGTAACAGCGCTAGCAACATGAGCTAGTGACAACCGTGGACATGGACCCTCTCCTGGTCGATTTAACTGGCTTTGATCGGCCTTTTAAATTCAGCGCAGTGATCGGATTGCGCACATCCTGAATCACCCTCACGGTAAATATAAATAGAGGTAAACAACTTGACATTATGCTCCCTATATCACTGCCTTTAGTGAGTCGGATTTCTTTCTGCATCGTGCATGGCTGCTTTGCTACAATGTCGCTTGGTGGAAAAGTTGCAACGTTACACCAGTGGTATTTCTCAATAGTGGTGTGAAATTGAATGGCCACAAAGTAAGTGGTGCAGAGTTCCTGTGGAATCTCACCAAGTCAGTGAGTCGATAGCCTACATTTTGGAGAAAGAAGTGTGTTTTAATGACCTATTTACAATCTTCCGCGGCGAGTGTGCGTAGTGTGATGACGTGCGGAACAGAGCTGCCAGCGCTCAGGCGTTTCATCCTCTTCTCACGCCACACCTCTTACATCTCACGCGTCGAAAAGTTCACCTTTTATTTTTCAAACGAGTCCTTTTGTAAAGTCAGTGCGTTATCTTCTCCACTGTCCTCCGCATGGTTTTGAAATCGGAGAGTCTGCGCCTGCAGTTTAACATCACGAGCCAACCTGCTCTCAGGGCATTTCGTATTATTATGTACGTAAGTTCGAGATACTAATTTATAATAAGTTAATTCAGTTCAGATATGTATTTATTTGTGGATGTCCGCCATCCACTGTATATGGCATGTTATTAATTGCAATTCGTACAATATATTACACATTTGCTAAATATATAATATGATACAAATTTGCTAAATGTATCATATGTTATGAATTCCAATTTGTAGTTGCTAACGTTAGCTAGGTGACTAATGCTAACATTAGCTAGACTAGGATTAGGGTTGGGGTTAAGGTTGGGATTTATGTTAAAGGGTTAACTAAAAGGGTTGAGGTTAGGGGAAGGGTTAGCTAACATGATAAGTAGTTGTAAAGTAGTAAGTAGTTGCTATATAGCTCAAATGCTATAGTTGTTTGTGATGAGATTCGAACGCGTAACCTTTGGGTTGCTAGACATTCGCGTTATACACCCATCCACTACGACCAACCAGCTTTAATTTTTGCCCTAAGTAACCTTCTGTAACCATACTAAACATAACATACTGTATCATACTTTGGACTCCCAAGTGGCACAGCGGTCTAATGCACTGCATCTCAATGCTAGAGGCATCACTACAGACACCCTGGTTCGAATCCAGGCGCTGTATCACAACCGGCAGTGATTGGGTGTCCCATAGACCGGCACACAATTGGCCTTGCATCGTCCAGGTTTGGCCGGTGTAGGCCGTCATTGTAAATCAGAATTTGTTCTTAACTAACTAGTTAAATAAAGGTTACATTAAAAATAATATATAATAGTTACAGTTGTACATTTACTATGTTACGTCTAGTGTATGAGACCAGGCTGCACAAGGGGAACCTCTGTCCTCTTTTGCCATAGCACTAACTGTGGCACATTGAAGCATATGATTGGTCTAGTTATGTAAGGGATCAAGGGGATTGGATGCCGTTTTAAAGAAATACCCCTCAAGATTACAGTGGAGATGAATGGAGAGACAACGTTCTCTGTTGAGTTTTATACAACTGTAAAAAGAGCAGCAAGGTAGAACTGTTTTATGTACAATGTTGTCAACAAAATGAGGTTTCTGTTACTTCCGTCCCTATTGCAGAACGCAGCCTTTTGACAGCATGTACTAAAGTCCATTTAATCCACACTTGCATTAGTCCCCTTGTTTGGTGATTGGCTGTAGGCTGTGACAAGGAAAAGGCAGCTTCTAACCTTCCCACTGTTGTTCCCCCATTTGCCGGCCTCCCCATCTCATTTGATCACTGTCTGAATGAAGTGTCAAACAAACCCCCACAAATGTTTAAATGTATTATTAGCATACTTTACATTTAATTCCCCCAAAATCTCAAAGTAACAAAGTGTTCATTTAATGGGGATCCCAAGTTGTTCAGTGGTCTAAGACACTGTATCTCAGTGCTAGAGGAGTCACTACAGACACCCTGGTTCAGTGGTCTAAGACACTGTATCTCAGTGCTAGAGGAGTCACTACAGACACCCTGGTTCAGTGGTCTAAGACACTGTATCTCAGTGCTAGAGGAGTCACTACAGACACCCTGGTTCAGTGGTCTAAGACACTCAGTGCTAGAGGAGTCACTACAGACAACCTGGTTCAGTGGTCTAAGACACTCAGTGCTAGAGGAGTCACTACAGACACCCTGGTTCAGTGGTCTAAGACACTGCATCTCAGTGCTAGAGGAGTCACTACAGACAACCTGGTTCAGTGGTCTAAGACACTGTATCTCAGTGCTAGAGGAGTCACTACAGACACCCTGGTTCAGTGGTCTAAGACACTGTATCTCAGTGCTAGAGGAGTCACTACAGACACCCTGGTTCAGTAGTCTAAGACACTATATCTCAGTGCTAGAGGAGTCACTACAGACAACCTGGTTCAGTGGTCTAAGACACTCAGTGCTAGAGGTGTCACTACAGACACCCTGGTTCAGTGGTCTAAGACACTGCATTTCAGTGCTAGAGGAGTCACTACAGACACCCTGGTTCAGTGGTCTAAGACACTGTATCTCAGTGCTAGAGGAGTCACTACAGACACCCTGGTTCAGTGGTCTAAGACACTGTATCTCAGTGCTAGAGGAGTCACTACAGACACCCTGGTTCAGTGGTCTAAGACACTGCATCTCAGTGCTAGAGGAGTCACTACAGACACCCTGGTTCAGTGGTCTAAGACACTGCATCTCAGTGCTAGAGGAGTCACTACAGACACCCTGGTTCAGTGGTCTAAGACACTGCATCTCAGTGCTAGAGGAGTCACTACAGACACCCTGGTTCAGTGGTCTAAGACACTCAGTGCTAGAGGTGTCACTACAGACACCCTGGTTCAGTGGTCTAAGACACTGCATCTCAGTGCTAGAGGAGTCACTACAGACACCCTGGTTCAGTGGTCTAAGACACTGTATCTCAGTGCTAGAGGAGTCACTACAGACACCCTGGTTCAGTGGTCTAAGACACTGTATCTCAGTGCTAGAGGAGTCACTACAGACACCCTGGTTCAGTGGTCTAAGACACTGCATCTCAGTGCTAGAGGAGTCACTACAGACACCCTGGTTCAGTGGTCTAAGACACTGCATCTCAGTGCTAGAGGAGTCACTACAGACAACCTGGTTCAGTGGTCTAAGACACTGCATCTCAGTGCTAGAGGAGTCACTACAGACAACCTGGTTCAGTGGTCTAAGACACTGTATCTCAGTGTTAGAGACATCACTACAGACAACCTGGTTCAGTGGTCTAAGACACTGCATCTCAGTGCTAGAGGAGTCACTACAGACAACCTGGTTCAGTGGTCTAAGACACTCAGTGCTAGAGGAGTCACTACAGACACCCTGGTTCAGTGGTCTAAGACACTGCATCTCAGTGCTAGAGGAGTCACTACAGACAACCTGGTTCAGTGGTCTAAGACACTGCATCTCAGTGCTAGAGGAGTCACTACAGACAACCTGGTTCAGTGGTCTAAGACACTCAGTGCTAGAGGAGTCACTACAGACACCCTGGTTCAGTGGTCTAAGACACTGCATCTCAGTGCTAGAGGAGTCACTACAGACACCCTGGTTCAGTGGTCTAAGACACTGTATCTCAGTGCTAGAGGAGTCACTACAGACACCCTGGTTCAGTGGTCTAAGACACTGCATCTCAGTGCTAGAGGAGTCACTACAGACACCCTGGTTCAGTGGTCTAAGACACTGTATCTCAGTGCTAGAGGAGTCACTACAGACACCCTGGTTCAGTGGTCTAAGACACTGTATCTCAGTGCTAGAGGAGTCACTACAGACACCCTGGTTCAGTGGTCTAAGACACTGTATCTCAGTGCTAGAGGAGTCACTACAGACACCCTGGTTCAGTGGTCTAGGACACTGTATCTCAGTGCTAGAGGAGTCACTACAGACAACCTGGTTCAGTGGTCTAAGACACTCAGTGCTAGAGGTGTCACTACAGACACCCTGGTTCAGTGGTCTAAGACACTGCATCTCAGTGCTAGAGGAGTCACTACAGACACCCTGGTTCAGTGGTCTAAGACACTGTATCTCAGTGCTAGAGGAGTCACTACAGACACCCTGGTTCAGTGGTCTAAGACACTGTATCTCAGTGCTAGAGGAGTCACTACAGACACCCTGGTTCAGTGGTCTAGGACACTGTATCTCAGTGCTAGAGGAGTCACTACAGACACCCTGGTTCAGTGGTCTAAGACACTGCATCTCAGTGCTAGAGGAGTCACTACAGACACCCTGGTTCAGTGGTCTAAGACACTGCATCTCAGTGCTAGAGGAGTCACTACAGACAACCTGGTTCAGTGGTCTAAGACACTGCATCTCAGTGCTAGAGGAGTCACTACAGACAACCTGGTTCAGTGGTCTAAGACACTGTATCTCAGTGTTAGAGACATCACTACAGACAACCTGGTTCAGTGGTCTAAGACACTGCATCTCAGTGCTAGAGGAGTCACTACAGACAACCTGGTTCAGTGGTCTAAGACACTCAGTGCTAGAGGAGTCACTACAGACACCCTGGTTCAGTGGTCTAAGACACTGCATCTCAGTGCTAGAGGAGTCACTACAGACAACCTGGTTCAGTGGTCTAAGACACTGTATCTCAGTGCTAGAGGAGTCACTACAGACAACCTGGTTCAGTGGTCTAAGACACTGCATCTCAGTGCTAGAGGAGTCACTACAGACAACCTGGTTCAGTGGTCTAAGACACTCAGTGCTAGAGGAGTCACTACAGACACCCTGGTTCAGTGGTCTAAGACACTGCATCTCAGTGCTAGAGGAGTCACTACAGACACCCTGGTTCAGTGGTCTAAGACACTGTATCTCAGTGCTAGAGGAGTCACTACAGACACCCTGGTTCAGTGGTCTAAGACACTGCATCTCAGTGCTAGAGGAGTCACTACAGACACCCTGGTTCAGTGGTCTAAGACACTGTATCTCAGTGCTAGAGGAGTCACTACAGACACCCTGGTTCAGTGGTCTAAGACACTGTATCTCAGTGCTAGAGGAGTCACTACAGACACCCTGGTTCAGTGGTCTAAGACACTGTATCTCAGTGCTAGAGGAGTCACTACAGACACCCTGGTTCAGTGGTCTAGGACACTGTATCTCAGTGCTAGAGGAGTCACTACAGACAACCTGGTTCAGTGGTCTAAGACACTCAGTGCTAGAGGTGTCACTACAGACACCCTGGTTCAGTGGTCTAAGACACTGCATCTCAGTGCTAGAGGAGTCACTACAGACACCCTGGTTCAGTGGTCTAAGACACTGTATCTCAGTGCTAGAGGAGTCACTACAGACACCCTGGTTCAGTGGTCTAAGACACTGTATCTCAGTGCTAGAGGAGTCACTACAGACACCCTGGTTCAGTGGTCTAGGACACTGTATCTCAGTGCTAGAGGAGTCACTACAGACAACCTGGTTCAGTGGTCTAAGACACTCAGTGCTAGAGGTGTCACTACAGACACCCTGGTTCAGTGGTCTAAGACACTGCATCTCAGTGCTAGAGGAGTCACTACAGACACCCTGGTTCAGTGGTCTAAGACACTGTATCTCAGTGCTAGAGGAGTCACTACAGACACCCTGGTTCAGTGGTCTAAGACACTGTATCTCAGTGCTAGAGGAGTCACTACAGACACCCTGGTTCAGTGGTCTAAGACACTGCATCTCAGTGCTAGAGGAGTCACTACAGACACCCTGGTTCAGTGGTCTAAGACACTGCATCTCAGTGCTAGAGGAGTCACTACAGACACCCTGGTTCAGTGGTCTAAGACACTGCATCTCAGTGCTAGAGGAGTCACTACAGACACCCTGGTTCAGTGGTCTAAGACACTGCATCTCAGTGCTAGAGGAGTCACTACAGACACCCTGGTTCAGTGGTCTAAGACACTGTATCTCAGTGCTAGAGGAGTCACTACAGACACCCTGGTTCAGTGGTCTAAGACACTGTATCTCAGTGTTATAGACATCACTACAGACAACCTGGTTCAGTGGTCTAAGACACTGCATCTCAGTGCTGGAGGAGTCACTACAGACAACCTGGTTCAGTGGTCTAAGACACTCAGTGCTAGAGGAGTCACTACAGACACCCTGGTTCAGTGGTCTAAGACACTGCATCTCAGTGCTAGAGGAGTCACTACAGACAACCTGGTTCAGTGGTCTAAGACACTGTATCTCAGTGCTAGAGGAGTCACTACAGACAACCTGGTTCAGTGGTCTAAGACACTGCATCTCAGTGCTAGAGGAGTCACTACAGACAACCTGGTTCAGTGGTCTAAGACACTCAGTGCTAGAGGAGTCACTACAGACACCCTGGTTCAGTGGTCTAAGACACTGCATCTCAGTGCTAGAGGAGTCACTACAGACACCCTGGTTCAGTGGTCTAAGACACTGTATCTCAGTGCTAGAGGAGTCACTACAGACACCCTGGTTCAGTGGTCTAAGACACTGCATCTCAGTGCTAGAGGAGTCACTACAGACACCCTGGTTCAGTGGTCTAAGACACTGTATCTCAGTGCTAGAGGAGTCACTACAGACACCCTGGTTCAGTGGTCTAAGACACTGTATCTCAGTGCTAGAGGAGTCACTACAGACACCCTGGTTCAGTGGTCTAAGACACTGTATCTCAGTGCTAGAGGAGTCACTACAGACACCCTGGTTCAGTGGTCTAGGACACTGTATCTCAGTGCTAGAGGAGTCACTACAGACAACCTGGTTCAGTGGTCTAAGACACTCAGTGCTAGAGGTGTCACTACAGACACCCTGGTTCAGTGGTCTAAGACACTGCATCTCAGTGCTAGAGGAGTCACTACAGACACCCTGGTTCAGTGGTCTAAGACACTGTATCTCAGTGCTAGAGGAGTCACTACAGACACCCTGGTTCAGTGGTCTAAGACACTGTATCTCAGTGCTAGAGGAGTCACTACAGACACCCTGGTTCAGTGGTCTAGGACACTGTATCTCAGTGCTAGAGGAGTCACTACAGACAACCTGGTTCAGTGGTCTAAGACACTCAGTGCTAGAGGTGTCACTACAGACACCCTGGTTCAGTGGTCTAAGACACTGCATCTCAGTGCTAGAGGAGTCACTACAGACACCCTGGTTCAGTGGTCTAAGACACTGTATCTCAGTGCTAGAGGAGTCACTACAGACACCCTGGTTCAGTGGTCTAAGACACTGTATCTCAGTGCTAGAGGAGTCACTACAGACACCCTGGTTCAGTGGTCTAAGACACTGCATCTCAGTGCTAGAGGAGTCACTACAGACACCCTGGTTCAGTGGTCTAAGACACTGCATCTCAGTGCTAGAGGAGTCACTACAGACACCCTGGTTCAGTGGTCTAAGACACTGCATCTCAGTGCTAGAGGAGTCACTACAGACACCCTGGTTCAGTGGTCTAAGACACTGCATCTCAGTGCTAGAGGAGTCACTACAGACACCCTGGTTCAGTGGTCTAAGACACTGTATCTCAGTGCTAGAGGAGTCACTACAGACACCCTGGTTCAGTGGTCTAAGACACTGCGTCTCAGTGCTAGAGGCGTCACTACAGACACCCTGGTTCAGTGGTCTAAGACACTGCATCTCAGTGCTAGAGGAGTCACTACAGACAACCTGGTTCGAATGCAGACTGTATCATAACCGGCTGTGATTGGGAGTCCCATAGGGTGGCGCACAATTGGCCCAGCGTCGTCCGAGTTTGGCCGGTGTAGGCCGTCATTGTAAATAAGAATTTGTTCTTAAATGTTAAATAAAGGTTAAAAATAATAATAATTATTAAAAAAAAAAATTATGTTCAAAGCATCCCGAATACACCTGACCTGTGTCTTTTTAAATGATTTCATTTTTTTTCTACACCTTGGTCATAGAACTAAGCCTTATGAAATATCCCCCCCGGGGGATCAATAAAGTACCTATCTATCTATCTATCTATCTATCTATCTATCTATCTATCTATCTATCTATCTATCTATCTATCTATCTATCTATCTATCTATCTATCTATCTATCTATCTATCTATCTATCTATCTATCTATCTATCTATCTATCTATCTATCTATCTATCTATCTATCTATCTATCTATCTATCTATCTATCTATCTATCTATCTATCTATCTAATCTCAAAATATGTAGAATTGCAGGAAATTAGCTTCAAAACAGTGAACTGTTCCAGGAGGAGGCCCCACAGACCCTTTTTTTACACCTTGGAGTGAGATTTGCTATCCAAGCAATCTTCAAAAGTTGGCAGCCCTGGCAAAGGGATGTGACAGTTGTGCGCAGTGATGGCACAATTGATACCGTACAGGCCATCACTTGTTACCACAGCCACAAAGTCATAGTTATGGCTGAGGCTGTGGTAACTAGTGACAACCATTGATAATGGAGCTCTGACACTCCGATGCAGTTTTCAAAGCACTACTGATTCGACACAACGTAGCAATGCTTGTATCAAAGCAACTATCATTGTCTTCCATCAGATAGTGCGTCACTTTCCGCCTGCACTGATCTGTCTCGTACCTCGTAAATGTAATGGGATAGATAAAAAGTAGTCTGGTTACAATGGGCTGCCATAACATAAAACAATATTACCTAGGTGACATCGTCTGCTGAACCCCATTTCTGCCTTAACTGTCTGAATCTACACTAAAACAAAATATATGTCAATAATGATGATGTTTTTTTGATGAGGAAGTCTTTGTGGCCCCATTTTACATGGGCACGAAAGCTAGCATAAATTTGTCTTAACAGCTAAGCCAGTCACTGAAATCATTGTTGACTGAAACAATGCTGCTAACCAACTAGCTACCGAAACAAACTAAATTACCTTTATTTAACTAGGCAAGTCAGTTAAGAACAAATCCTTGACAGCCTACTGGGGGACAGAGCAACAGCATTTTCTTTTACAGTCAGCTCGGGGATTTGATACAGCAACCTTTTGGTTACTGGCCCAACACCCTAACCACTAGGCTACCTGTCGCCCTAACCACTAGGCTACCTGTCGCCCTAACCACTAGGCTACCTGTCGCCCTAACCGCTAGGCTACCTGTCGCCCTAACCGCTAGGCTACCTGTCGCCCTAACCACTAGGCTACCTGTCGCCCTAACCGCTAGGCTACCTGTCGCCCTAACCGCTAGGCTACCTGTCGCCCTAACCGCTAGGCTACCTGTCGCCCTAACCGCTAGGCTACCTGTCGCCCTAACCACTAGGCTACCTGTCGCCCTAACCACTAGGCTACCTGTCGCCCTAACCACTAGGCTACCTGTCGCCCTAACCACTAGGCTACCTGTCGCCCTAACCACTAGGCTACCTGTCGCCCTAACCACTAGGCTACCTGTCGCCCTAACCACTAGGCTACCTGTCGCCCTAACCACTAGGCTACCTGTCGCCCTAGCAGTGCTGATGCTTTAATTATTATTAGTTTTTATAAACCAGCTGTTGTTCTGCCACAAGTCATTGCAGTAACCTGAGTCAGCTGCTGTGTTCAGCTGACCCAATGATACGATTGTGGATAAACATGCTGATCTGCGGACTGATTTCTGATAACAGTCAGCTCCTCTTAATTGTGGGGCTGCATGTCTACAACGTCAGGGTAATTTTAACAGGCTAAGCAAGCTTTTTGTGTCAGTGAAGGAAGAGCTAGCTTGATAGCTAGCTAGCTACAACAGTTCGCTACACAGCTGATCAAGCCACTGCCTGGCGACCAACGTTCTGGCACAGAATGTGTGCAGGAGATAGAGACTGGTTGTTTTTATTTTTCTCACAATTGCAAACTATTTAAATTACTAATTTAGGTAGCTAGTTATTCTGCCTATTTCATGGAGAACTTTTAAATGATGAGTTTATTTTGATAAGCATAGGCTGTTCAGGTTTTATTTAACATCCTAAATCATGCAATGGACCCACCATCTTTTGTAAATAATTTTTTAAACTAGGTATCTTGTTTCAAAGTAACAACCATGTGATTAATGACGTCCAACGCTTATTTTGATCAAGTTGTTTTTTTCCCCACTGTGTGTTGCAAAATTCAATATCCCACTGATCTCACCGTGGTGCATTTTTCGATACAAAGTGGCTTTGAAACAACAACCTCTACTGTATACCAATTGACTTAGATGTTTGGGGTGTTTATAGCTCCTGAACTGTACCTCAGCAGATGGGGACGGGGTATTTGGGATCAGACACCAGCACAAGATCAAATCCTGGCTATGGCTGAAAGTGTGATTTCACAGAAAATACATGTATCTTTCCATTGTTTAAATAATTTGTTTTATTGAGTGTAGCCTATGAAAATCTGTTGTCTTTAGCATCCTAAATAATGCAGGTAAATATTTAACCAAATACTTTATCCCTACCTATATGTACATACGGTGGGGAGAACAAGTATTTGATAAACTGCCGATTTTGCAGGTTTTCCCACTTACAAAGCATGTAGAGGTCTGTAATGTTTTATCATAGGTACACTTCAATCTAAAACAAAAATCCAGAAAATCACATTGTATGATTTTTAAGTAATTAATTTGCATTTTATTGCATGACATAAGTATTTGATACATCAGAAAAGCAGAACTTAATATTTGGTACAGAAACCTTTGTTTGCAATTACAGAGATCATACGTTTCCTGTAGTTCTTGACCAGGTTTTCACACTCTGCAGCAGGGATTTTGGCCCACTCCTCCATACAGATCCTTCAGGTTTCGGGGCTGTCGCTGGCCAATACGGACTTTCAGCTCCCTCCAAAGATTTTCTATTGGGTTCAAGTCTGGAGACTGGCTAGGCCACTCCAGGACCTTGAGATGCTTCTTACAGAGCCACTCCTTAGTCTCCTTGTTTTTGTTTTAGATTCCGTCATTCACAGTTGAAGAGTACCTATGATAAAAATTACAGACTTCTACATGCTTTGTAAGTGGGAAACACTGCCGATTTTGCAGGTTATCAAATACTTGTTCTCCCCACTGTATCTACCTCAAATACCTTATTATTATCTATCCTGATGACTAGTCACTTTACCCTGCCTTCATGTACATATCTACCTCAAATACCTTATTATTATCTATCCTGATGCCTAGTCACTTTACCCTGCCTTCATGTACATATCTACCTCAAATACCTTGTACCTCTGCACATCGACTCTGCATTGTTGGGAAGGTACTGTAAGTATTTCACTGTTAGTCTACACCTGTTTATGTGACAAATTACATTTGATTTGATTTAATACCATAAAAATGACTAAAACCAAATTGAAACTGTGTAGAAATGATAATGGACCTGTATTCAGACACTTTCTTGACCATCCTGCTAGTTAATAATCACTATATAGTCAGGGAGCATTGAACATTGGATGCTGGACTATTTTGACAGCAAGGAAATAGAACCGATTTTCAGTGTGGCCCTCCGGACCTCCGGGGCAAAATGAGTTGGACACCCTGCTTTAAACTGTACTACTTTTGACCAGGGGCTGTAGAGAATAGGGTGCCATTTGGGACGCTACCACTTACTTCTAACTGGCTCGTTGTGTAGCTACAGGGAAGCTGTCGTGATGGTTTCATATCACTACTTTATTGCTCAGTAATGTGTAGTAGCCAATTTGGTTGAGTTGTGTCGGAAGCCTATTTGGTTTGAGACTAATCCAACAAGACTCTGTGCCATAGTTAAACATTGAAGTGCATTTCTATTTTCTGAGAGCGCTCTCCTGCTTGACCCTGGGTCGTGTTCATTAGTGCACACCGTAGCAAAACGCTTTGTAACCAAAAACCGAAATCTGTGTTCTTATTGGACAATTTCAGGTAGTAACTCCGTTTCAGTATGTTTTCTTCCGTTTGTTTTGGTGCTTTATGGCTGTAAGCCAGCTCAGACAGGCAGACATACAGTTGGTGTCAGTGATGTGTATCAGACTAGCAGTGCTCCTCTAGAATCCCTGTATATACACACACACACACACACACACACACATACACACACACACACACACACACACACACACACACACACACACACACACACACACACACACACACACACACACACACACACACACACACACACACACACACACACACACACACACACACACACACACACACACACACACACAGAGAGAACACTGCCTGTCTGTGGAAACATTCAGACTAACTCAGGGAAGTCCGGAACCAATACACACAGTCCGTTAGAAAAGCAAAGGCTGGCTTTTTCAAAGAGAAATTTGCATCCTGTAGTACTAATTCCAAAAAGTTCTGGGACACTAAAGTCCTTGGAGAATAAGAGCATCTCCTCCCAGTTGCCCACTGCATTGAGGCTAGGAAACACTGTCACCACTGATAAATTTACGATAATCGAAAATTTCAACAAGCATTTTGCTACGGCTGGCCTTGCTTTCCACCTGGCTACCCCTACCCCGGGCAACAGCTCTGTACCCCCTGCAGCAACTTGCCCAAGCCCCCCCCCGCTTCTCCTTCACCCAAATCCAGATAGCTGATGTTCTGAAAGAGCTGCAAAATCTGGATCCCTACAAATCTACTGGGCTAGACAATCTGGACCCTTTCTTTCGAAAATTATCTGCCAACATTTTTGCAACCCCTATTACTAGCCTGTTCAACCTCTCTTTCGTATCGTCTGAGATCCCTAGAGATTGGAAAGCTGCCGCGGTCATCCCCCTCTTCAAATGGGGAGACACTCTAGACCCAAACTGTTATAGACCTATATCCATCCTGCCCTGCCTTTCTAAAGTCTTCAAAAGCCAAGTTAACAAACCGATCACTGACCACTTCGAATCCCACCATACCTTCTCTGCTATGCAATCTGGTTTCCGAGCTGGTCATGGGTGCACCTCAGCCACGCTCAAGGTACTAAACGATATCATAACCGCCATCGATAAAAAACAGTACTGTGCAGCCGACTTCATCGACCTGGCCAAGGCTTTTGACTCTGTCAATCACCACATTCTTATTGGCAGACTCAACAGCCTTGGTTTGTCAAGTGACTGCCTTGCCTGGTTCTCCAACTACTTCTCAGATAGAGTTCAGTGTGTCAAATCGGAGGGCCTGTTGTCCGGTCCTCTGGCAGTCTCTATGGGGGTGCCACAAGGTTAAATTATTGGGCCGACTCTATTCTCTGTATATATCAATGATGTCGCTCTTGCTGCTGGTGACTCTGATCCATCTCTATGCAGACAACACCATTCTGTATACATCTGGCCCCTCTTTGGACACTGTGTTAACTAACCTTCAAACAAGCTTCAATGCCATACAACACTCCTTCCGTGGCCTCCAACTGCTCTTAAATGCTTTTCAATCGAACACTGCCCGCACCCGCCCACCGGACTATCATCACTACTCTCGACGGGTCTGACTTAGAATATGTGGACACCTACAAATACCTAGGCGTCTGGTTAGACTGTAAACTCAACTTCCAGACTCACATTAACCATCTCCAATCCAAAATGAAATCTAGAATCGGCTTCCTATTTCGCAACAAAGCCTCCTTCACTCATGCTGCCAAACATGCCCTCGTAAAACTGACTATCCTACTGATCCTTGGCTTCGGCAATGTCATTTACAAAATAGCCTCCAATACTCTACTCAGCAAATTGGATGCAGTCTATCACAGTGCCATCCGTTTTGTTACCAAAGCCCCATATACTACCCACCACTGCGACCTGTATGCTCTCGTTAGCTGGCCCTCACTACATACATTCGTTGACAAACCCATTGACTCCAGGTCATCTACAAGTCTTTATTAGGTAAATCCCCGCCTTATCTCAGCTCGCTGGTCACCATAGCAACACCCACCCGTAGCATGCGCTCCAGCAGGTATATTTCACTGGTCATCCCCAAAGCCAACACCTCCTTTGGCCGCCATTCCTTCCAGTTCTCTGCTGCCAATGACTGGAACGAATTGCAAAAATCATTGAAGCTGGAGACTACCATCTCCCTCAATAACTTTAAGCATCAGCTGTCAGAGCAGCTTATCGATCACTGCACCTGTATATAGCCCATCTGTAAATAGCCCACCCTACTACCTCATCCCCATAATAGACCACCCTACTACCTCATCCCCATAATAGCCCACCCTACTACCTCATCCCCATAATAGCCCACCCTACTACCTCATCCCCATAATAGACCACCCTACTACCTCATCCCCATAATAGACCACCCTACTACCTCATCCCCATAATAGACCACCCTACTACCTCATCCCCATATTGTTATTTTTGTAGTCTACATGATGAACTAGGCCTACTTTTCCGCCTTCCTCTATTCACTCTCTGCTCAAGAACAACTTAGTTCTGTCCTAAATGGCCCCCTATTCTCTACATAGTGCACTACTTTTGACCAGAGTTCTCTGTAGTGCAGTGTAGCGGAAATAGGGTGCCATTTGGATGCAGTTTTGATGCTCACTGACGTCATCCTGATAGAGAGATAATTATAGGACAGTAGTTACACACGTTGATGCAGTATTACAGGACAGTAGTTACACACGTTGATGCAGTATTACAGGACAGTAGTTACACGCGTTGATGCAGTATTACAGGACAGTAGTTACACACGTTGATGCAGTATTACAGGACAGTAGTTACACACGTTGATGCAGTATTACAGGACAGTAGTTACACACGTTGATGCAGTATTACAGGACAGTAGTTACACACGTTGATGCAGTATTACAGGACAGTAGTTACACGCGTTGATGCAGTATTACAGGACAGTAGTTACACACGTTGATGCAGTATTACAGGACAGTAGTTACACACGTTGATGCAGTATTACAGGACAGTAGTTACACGTGTTGATGCAGTATTACAGGACAGTAGTTACACACGTTGATGCAGTATTATAGGACAGTAGTTACACACGTTGATACAGTATTTTAGGACAGTAGTCACGCACATTGATACAGTAGTTACACATGTAGATACAGTATTATAGGACAGTAGTTACACACGTTGATACAGTATTATAGGACAGTAGTTACACACGTTGATACAGTATTATAGGACAGTAGTTACACACGTTAATGCAGTATTATAGGACGGTAGTTACACACGTTGATACAGTATTATAGGACAGTAGTTACACATGTTGATACAGTATTATAGGACAGTAGTTACACACGTTGATACAGTATTATAGGACAGTAGTTACACACGTTGATGCAGTATTATAGGACAGTAGTTACACACGTTGATGTAGTATTATAGGACAGTAGTTACACACGTTGATACAGTATTATAGGACAGTAGTTACACACGTTGATACAGTATTATAGGACAGTAGTTACACACGTTGATACAGTATTATAGGACAGTAGTTACACACGTTGATGTAGTATTATAGGACAGTAGTTACACGCGTTGATACAGTATTATAGGACAGTAGTTACACACATGATACAGTATTAAAGGACAGTAGTTATACACGTTGATGTAGTATTATAGGACAGTAGTTACACACGTTAATGCAGTATTATAGGACGGTAGTTACACACGTTGATACAGTATTATAGGACAGTAGTTACACACGTTGATACAGTATTATAGGACAGTAGTTACACACGTTGATACAGTATTATAGGACAGTAGTTACACACGTTGATGCAGTATTATAGGACAGTAGTTACACACGTTGATGTAGTATTATAGGACAGTAGTTACACACGTTGATACAGTATTATAGGACAGTAGTTACACACGTTGATACAGTATTATAGGACAGTAGTTACACACGTTGATACAGTATTATAGGACAGTAGTTACACACGTTGATGTAGTATTATAGGACAGTAGTTACACGCATTGATACAGTATTATAGGACAGTAGTTACACACATGATACAGTATTAAAGGACAGTAGTTATACACGTTGATGTAGTATTATAGGACAGTAGTTACGCACATTGATACAGTATTATAGGACAGTAGTTACACGCGTTGATACAGTATTATAGGACAGTAGTTACACACGTTGATGTAGTATTATAGGACAGTAGTTACACACATGATACAGTATTATAGGACAGTAGTTACACACGTTGATGTAGTATTATAGGACAGTAGTTACACACGTTGATACAGTATTATAGGACAGTAGTTACACACGTTGATACAGTATTAAAGGACAGTAGTTACACACGTTGATGTAGTATTATAGGACAGTAGTTACACACATTGATACAGTATTATAGGACAGTAGTTACACACATGATACAGTATTAAAGGACAGTAGTTACACACGTTGATGTAGTATTATAGGACAGTAGTTACGCACATTGATACAGTATTATAGGATAGTAGTTACACGCGTTGATACAGTATTATAGGACAGTAGTTACACACGTTGATGCAGTATTATAGGACAGTAGTTACACACGTTGATGTAGTATTATAGGACAGTAGTTACACACGTTGATACAGTATTATAGGACAGTAGTTACACACGTTGATGCAGTATTATAGGACAGTAGTTACACACGTTGATGTAGTATTATAGGACAGTAGTTACACACGTTGATGTAGTATTATAGGACAGTAGTTACACACGTTGATGTAGTATTATAGGACAGTAGTTACACACGTTGATACAGTATTATAGGACAGTAGTTACACACGTTGATACAGTATTATAGGACAGTAGTTACACACGTTGATGTAGTATTATAGGACAGTAGTTACACACGTTGATACAGTATTATAGGACAGTAGTTACACACGTTGATACAGTATTATAGGACAGTAGTTACACGCATTGATACAGTATTATAGGACAGTAGTTACACACGTTGATACAGTATTATAGGACAGTAGTTACACACAATGTAGTATTATAGGACAGTAGTTACACGCATTGATACAGTATTATAGGACAGTAGTTACACACGTTGATACAGTATTATAGGACAGTAATTACACACGTTGATACAGTATTATAGGACAGTAGTTACACACGTTGATACAGTATTATAGGACAGTAGTTACACACGTTGATACAGTATTATAGGACAGTAGTTACACACGTTGATGTAGTATTATAGGACAGTAGTTACACACGTTGATACAGTATTATAGGACAGTAGTTACACACGTTGATACAGTATTATAGGACAGTAGTTACACACGTTGATACAGTATTATAGGACAGTAGTTACACACGTTGATGTAGTATTATAGGACAGTAGTTACACACGTTGATACAGTATTATAGGACAGTAGTTACACACGTTGATACAGTATTATAGGACAGTAGTTACACACGTTGATACAGTATTATAGGACAGTAGTTACACACGTTGATACAATATTATAGTAGCACAGAGTTGCGATAATATTTATTTTTGCTTTGCTTTCATTGCATGAAGGAATAAGCTAAATGATTTGCAAATAAATGGAAATAAATTGCAATTGGTTATGAGCTGTGGATTTAGTGTGTTCATCTTTGTCTCAGCATGCTGGATTCAGGATTGGGTTTTCAACTATCCATGACTGGATGTTTTTCCTCACACCCACTTTTGGCATTAGTTTTGGCTCTCTGCATGTGTATGTATGTATGTTACCTGGGACTAGTTTGGGTGACTATTCTCTCTCTCTCTCTCTCTCGCTCGCTCGCTCGCTCTCTCTCTCTCGCTCTCGCTCTCGCTCTTCATTTAGAGGGAGAACAGAGAGCTGACTACAGGCAGAGATGAAAAGGTGAAGCAAGAGGTTTTACTCTGCCCAATAACGCGGTTGTTAAGGATACGCTGATAAATGGCATTTCAGCAACTTTAGAGAAAACAAATACTTAATCTTGGAATTGTGCCTGTTGTCATAGAGATAGAGGACTCATCATAGATATATGATCCATGTCTTCATCCTGGTAATTGATGACCTTTGACCTATAATTGATTGCTGTGTTGCCTCACATTGACTGACACCCTAATCTCTCTCCAAACAAACTTACCACTAGTACTTCATCACAATCTGTCAGTGTTCCAAATGGCACCCTATTCCTTATATAGTGCACAACTTTAGACCAGCCTTAATAGGGTGCTCTGTGGATTCCCGAGTAGCGCAGTGGTCTAAGGCACTGCATCTCAGTGCTAGAGGCGTCACTACAGACACCCTGGTTCAGTGGTCTAAGACACTGTATCTCAGTGCTAGAGGAGTCACTACAGACACCCTGGTTCAGTGGTCTAAGACACTGTATCTCAGTGCTAGAGGAGTCACTACAGACACCCTGGTTCAGTGGTCTAAGGCACTGCATCTCAGTGCTAGAGGAGTCACTACAGACACCCTGGTTCAGTGGTCTAAGACTCTGTATCTCAGTGCTAGAGGAGTCACTACAGACACCCTGGTTCAGTGGTCTAAGACACTGTATCTCAGTGCTAGAGGAGTCACTACAGACAACCTGGTTCAGTGGTCTAAGACACTGCATCTCAGTGCTAGAGGCGTCACTACAGACACCCTGGTTCAGTGGTCTAAGACACTGCATCTCAGTGCTAGAGGCGTCACTACAGACACCCTGGTTCAGTGGTCTAAGGCACTGCATCTCAGTGCTAGAGGCGTCACTACAGACACCCTGGTTCAGTGGTCTAAGACACTGCATCTCAGTGCTAGAGGCGTCACTACAGACACCCTGGTTCAGTGGTCTAAGGCACTGCATCTCAGTGCTAGAGGCGTCACTACAGACACCCTGGTTCAGTGGTCTAAGACACTGCATCTCAGTGCTAGAGGCGTCACTACAGACACCCTGGTTCAGTGGTCTAAGACACTGCATCTCAGTGCTAGAGGCGTCACTACAGACACCCTGGTTCAGTGGTCTAAGGCACTGCATCTCAGTGCTAGAGGCGTCACTACAGACACCCTGGTTCAGTGGTCTAAGACACTGCATCTCAGTGCTAGAGGCGTCACTACAGACACCCTGGTTCAGTGGTCTAAGACACTGCATCTCAGTGCTAGAGGCGTCACTACAGACACCCTGGTTCAGTGGTCTAAGGCACTGCATCTCAGTGCTAGAGGCGTCACTACAGACACCCTGGTTCAGTGGTCTAAGACACTGCATCTCAGTGCTAGAGGCGTCACTACAGACACCCTGGTTCAGTGGTCTAAGACACTGCATCTCAGTGCTAGAGGCGTCACTACAGACACCCTGGTTCAGTGGTCTAAGGCACTGCATCTCAGTGCTAGAGGCGTCACTACAGACACCCTGGTTCAGTGGTCTAAGACACTGCATCTCAGTGCTAGAGGCGTCACTACAGACACCCTGGTTCAGTGGTCTAAGACACTGCATCTCAGTGCTAGAGGCGTCACTACAGACACCCTGGTTCAGTGGTCTAAGGCACTGCATCTCAGTGCTAGAGGCGTCACTACAGACACCCTGGTTCAGTGGTCTAAGACACTGTATCTCAGTGCTAGAGGCGTCACTACAGACACCCTGGTTCAGTGGTCTAAGACACTGTATCTCAGTGCTAGAGGAGTCACTACAGACACCCTGGTTCAGTGGTCTAAGACACTGCATCTCAGTGCTAGAGGAGTCACTACAGACACCCTGGTTCAGTGGTCTAAGACACTGTATCTCAGTGTTAGAGGAGTCACTACAGACACCCTGGTTCAGTGGTCTAAGGCACTGCATCTCAGTGCTAGAGGCGTCACTACAGACACCCTGGTTCCAGGCTGTATCACAATCCGGTGTAGGCCGTCATTGTAAATAAGAATCTGTTCTAGACTGACTTGCCAAGTTAAATAAAGGTTGGATAAAATCAACAATGTAAGGAGTAGGTCTAAAGCGCTCTCTTTAGTGACTGCTGAATACCAACTATCAATCTCTTAGATGATGGATTTTCAGGTAAAGATACCTCATGAAGAAACTGATATCTCTCTCTCTCTCTCTCTCTCTCTCTGTCTCTGCCCCACACTAACATAACATATCAGGGGTAAAAGAAACAGACCGGACAAGTAGGCACGCAAAGGATTATGGCCATTGCGGTAAACTATGTAAAATACTGGCCTATTGAAAACTACAACTCCCTACTACATTGCATAGTTCAGGCTGGATATGATTGATCTCTAGAGAAACTATGCAATGTGTACATTGAGCTCATAGAAAAATCTGAATTAAATGGAATTCAAATAATAATAAGTTGTTTAATATAACTGAAATGTTGGTTAATTGCTCAGAACTAGCATTCGCCTGTGTGTGTGTACACGCTGTGTGTACACGCTGTGTGTCATCTATACGCCGGCCTTTTTATGAGACCAGCAGACAGCAGCTTCTCTCACCGCAACAGAAGAAATGTTTAGCTCCGTAGGATGTGACCCAAATGACACCCTATTCCCTATTTAGTGAACTA
Organism: Thymallus thymallus; assembly: GCA_023634145.1. Lineage (NCBI taxonomy): Eukaryota > Metazoa > Chordata > Actinopteri > Salmoniformes > Salmonidae > Thymallus > Thymallus thymallus. The sequence goes on along the minus strand of JAKYLM010000118.1, from coordinate 126,638 downwards.
CTTTTTGTCCTATGGGTCCTGGTCAAAAGGGAATAGAGTGCCTTTTGGGACACATCCACTGTCTCTACAATGCTGTGTGCTGCGGCCAAATGCCCAGAGTAGCCTATATTATTGACATGATGTACCACCAACCCCTCCTCCTCTATCTGATAGACCTCCATCTCCAGTCATTGCGTGTGCTGTGTTGTCATGGTAACGGCTTTGTGTGACAGGCCCTCGGTGGGCGTGAGGGATGAGCTGTGGGGAAATGACCAGGTTTCAGTCTGCAGATGAGAGGAGGGGATAGGAGAGGAAACGGAGTTGGCAGTTGAAGGTCCGCTCACATTAATTTTCAACAAGGACACCTGGAGAAATGTGCTGGGGATTGTGGGAAGATGAGCGACGAGAACCCTGCCAGTGCAGCGGTAGAAAAAGTTGAACTCTCAATACTTTATGCAAATTTCACACGGCCACGCTGCTGTTAACCAATCAGGTGAGGAGGAGATGTTTGCTTGAAACTCTTCCGTTCAAGAAACAGTCTGGGCAAGCATCAAATCAAATCAACGTTTATTTGTCATTTGCGCCGAATACAACAGGTGTAGACCTTACAGTGAAATGCTGACTAACAAGCCCTAACCAACAATACAACAGGTGTAGACCTTACAGTGAAATACTGACTAACAAGCCCTTAACCAGCAATACAACAGGTGTAGACCTTACAGTGAAATGCTGACTAACAAGCCCTAACCAACAATACAACAGGTGTAGACCTTAAAGTGAAATGCTGACTAACAAGCCCTTAACCAACAATACAACAGGTGTAGACCTTACAGTGAAATGCTGACTAACAAGCCCTTACCAACATTGGTTTTAAGTAAAACATTGGTATAAGGTAAACCATAGATACGTAAAGAAATAAAAAAAAACAGTAAAATAACAGTAACAGTAGCAAGGCTATATACAGGAAGTACCAGTACAGAGTCAATGTGAGGAGGCTATATACAGGAAGTACCAGTACAGAGTCAATGTGAGGAGGATATATACAGGAAGTACCAGTACAGAGTCAATGTGAGGAGGCTATATACAGGTGGTACCAGTACAGAGTCAATGTGAGGATGCTATATACAGGTGGTACCAGTACAGAGTCAATGTGAGGAGGCTATATACAGGAAGTACCAGTACAGAGTCAATGTGAGGAGGCTCTATACAGGAAGTACCAGTACAGAGTCAATGTGAGGAGGCTATATACAGGAAGTACCAGTACAGAGTCAATGTGAGGAGGCTATATACAGGAAGTACCAGTACAGAGTCAATGTGAGGAGGCTATATACAGGAAGTACCAGTACAGAGTCAATGTGAGGAGGCTATATACAGGAAGTACCAGTACAGAGTCAATGTGAGGAGGCTATATACAGGAAGTACCAGTACAGAGTCAATGTGAGGAGGCTATATACAGGAAGTACCAGTACAGAGTCAATGTGAGGAGGCTCTATACAGGAAGTACCAGTACAGAGTCAATGTGAGGAGGCTATATACAGGAAGTACCAGTACAGAGTCAATGTGAGGAGGCTATATACAGGAAGTACCAGTACAGAGTCAATGTGAGGAGGCTATATACAGGTGGTACCAGTACAGAGTCAATGTGAGGAGACTATATACAGGTTTACCAGTACAGAGTCAATGTGAGGAGGCTATATACAGGTTTACCAGTACAGAGTCAATGTGAGGAGGCTATATACAGGAAGTACCAGTACAGAGTCAATGTGAGGAGGCTATATACAGGAAGTACCAGTACAGAGTCAATGTGAGGAGGCTATATACAGGAAGTACCAGTACAGAGTCAATGTGAGGAGGCTATATACAGGTGGTACCAGTACAGAGTCAATGTGAGGATGCTATATACAGGTGGTACCAGTACAGAGTCAATGTGAGGAGGCTATATACAGGAAGTACCAGTACAGAGTCAATGTGAGGAGGCTATATACAGGAAGTACCAGTACAGAGTCAATGTGAGGAGGATATATACAGGAAGTACCAGTACAGAGTCAATGTGAGGAGGCTATATACAGGTGGTACCAGTACAGAGTCAATGTGAGGATGCTATATACAGGTGGTACCAGTACAGAGTCAATGTGAGGAGGCTATATACAGGAAGTACCAGTACAGAGTCAATGTGAGGAGGCTCTATACAGGAAGTACCAGTACAGAGTCAATGTGAGGAGGCTATATACAGGAAGTACCAGTACAGAGTCAATGTGAGGAGGCTATATACAGGAAGTACCAGTACAGAGTCAATGTGAGGAGGCTATATACAGGAAGTACCAGTACAGAGTCAATGTGAGGAGGCTATATACAGGAAGTACCAGTACAGAGTCAATGTGAGGAGGCTATATACAGGAAGTACCAGTACAGAGTCAATGTGAGGAGGCTATATACAGGAAGTACCAGTACAGAGTCAATGTGAGGAGGCTCTATACAGGAAGTACCAGTACAGAGTCAATGTGAGGAGGCTATATACAGGAAGTACCAGTACAGAGTCAATGTGAGGATGCTATATACAGGAAGTACCAGTACAGAGTCAATGTGAGGAGGCTATATACAGGTGGTACCAGTACAGAGTCAATGTGAGGAGACTATATACAGGTTTACCAGTACAGAGTCAATGTGAGGAGGCTATATACAGGTTTACCAGTACAGAGTCAATGTGAGGAGGCTATATACAGGAAGTACCAGTACAGAGTCAATGTGAGGAGGCTATATACAGGAAGTACCAGTACAGAGTCAATGTGAGGAGGCTATATACAGGAAGTACCAGTACAGAGTCAATGTGAGGAGGCTATATACAGGTGGTACCAGTACAGAGTCAATGTGAGGAGGCTATATACAGGTGGTACCAGTACAGAGTCAATGTGAGGAGACTATATACAGGTTTACCAGTACAGAGTCAATGTGAGGAGGCTATATACAGTTGGTACCAGTACAGAGTCAATGTGAGGAGGCTATATACAGGTGGTACCAGTACGGAGTCAATGTGAGGAGGCTATATGCAGGAAGTACCAGTACAGAGTCAATGTGAGGAGGCTATATACAGGGGTACCAGTACAGAGTCAATGTGAGGAGGCTATATACAGGAAGTACCAGTACAGAGTCAATGTGAGGAGGCTATATACAGGTGGTACCGGTACGGAGTCAATGTGAGGAGGCTATATGCAGGTGGTACCAGTACAGAGTCAATGTGAGGAGGCTATATACAGGTGGTACCGGTACAGAGTCAATGTGCGGGGGCTATATACAGGAAGTACTAGTACAGAGTCAATGTGAGGAGGCTATATACAGGTGGTACTGGTACAGAGTCAATGTGAGGAGGCTATATACAGGTGGTACCGGTACAGAGTCAATGTGCGGGGGCACCGGTTAGTCGGGCTAATTGAGGTAATATGTACATGCAGGTATAGTTAAAGTGACTATGCATAGATGATAAAGGGGGTGGTAGGGACACAATGCAAATAGTCTGGGTAGCCATTTGATTACCTGTTCAGGAGTCTTATGGCTTGGGGATAAAAGGTGTTGAGAAGCCTTTTGGACATAGACTTGGCGCTCCGGTACCGCTTGCGGTAGCAGAGACAACAGTCTATGACTGATAATTTTTAGGGCCTTCCTCTGACACCGCCTGGTGTAGATGTTGGAGGAAACCCAATCATCGCTGTGTCACTGGTTTTTCAGTTCTATATGATGTTGCTTTGCTAGAATACATGTCTCTTTACCCACCATCAACACCAACATCGGTACAATCCTCCTGCATTGGCCTTCTGACTTAGTCTCTGTATTCTACAATCATTCTCAGCAAATGATGGAGGTAAAATCCCACACCGCATTATCTTCCTGTTTGACATGTTTAATCAGCCTTCAGACTGTCAGACCCTTGTTTTCCTGTGCAGAACTGTACCTAGAATACAACGGTTGGATTTGCACAAAACTGTTTCATATGTCAGAAAAATAATGTAGAGCATCTGTCTTATGGCTAGCCTCGTATGGCTAGCCTCGTATAGCTAGCCTCGTATAGCTAGCCTCGTATAGCTAGCCTCGTATAGCTAGCCTCGTATAGCTAGCTCAACAATATGCAAACAGAGTTTAGTAGGGATGTAACGATTCACTGATGCGTTTGCTCCCCTGTTTAAGATATGAGTTAATTGTTTTACGGTCGAACCCCAAACCAATCCAGACGTAGCTACGGCAGGATATCATGTTATTCTGGTTGTTCAGGTTCACCATCAGCAATCATTTCAATAGTTTTGCTTTAAACAATCAGTGTACGGTCATTTATAGATATACAGGGTAAAGTTGATCATTTCATAATGAGGACAGCAAACACACACACACACACACACACACACACACACACACACACAGAGACCACACATACACACACACACACACACACACCACACATACACACACACACACACACACACACACACACACACACACACACACACACACACACACACACACACACACACACACACACACACACACACACACACACACACACACAGAGACCATGAGCTCCATCAGCAGCCCATTTTAATTTAAAATGGAAAATGAATGTGTTTATGCAACAAATGTTAGTGCATCGGATGCTATCGATTCGTTCCTCTAATCAAGAGGTCAAACTACAGCCCCCATTCAATCTGGTGGGCAAACTACAGCCCCCATTCAATCTGGTGGGCAAACTACAGCCCCCATTCAATCTGGTGGGCAAACTACAGCCCCCATTCAATCTGGTGGACAAACTACAGCCCCCATTCAATCTGGTGGACAAACTACAGCCCCCATTCAATCTGGTGGACAAACTACAGCCCCCATTCAATCTGGTGGACAAACTACAGCCCCCATTCAATCTGGTGGTCAAACTACAGCCCCCATTCAATCTGGTGGGCAAACTACAGCCCCAATTCAATCTGGTGGGCAAACTACAGCCCCCATTCAATCTGGTGGGCAAACTACAGCCCCCATTCAATCTGGTGGGCGAGAGGTTTGAGGAAACATTCCATTCTTGAAGGTCTAAAACTAGATAGAAATGATAATAGACTCTGTAGAATCATGAGTCTCCTCTCTTGTTGTCCACAGCACTGCTGTGTGTGTGTGTCGTTTGTTTTGCTCTGCACTGCCAGACAAGGTTTATTTTGGTCTCCCGAGTGGCACGGCGGTCTAAGGCACTGTCCGGGTTAGGGGTGGATTTGGCCGGGTAGGCCGTCATTGTAAATAAGAATTTGTTCTTAACTGAATGTTAAAAATGTAAAAAAAAAATAAAAAAATTCCAGGTTCCAAAACAACAGATCTCTGGAGCACAGGGATAGGGGAGGTGTAATGTTGTGTGTACACACAAACACACAATCAAACACAGACACAGAGACAGATATACACACACGGAGACGCTAAAAACACACACGGAGATGCTCAAACACACACGACACACACACCATTTGGTCTGAGAGGGTTATGGGTGACTTAATAGCATTTTAAACATTCATGTTGGGTAATGAAGACAACATATGGCCTATAAAATAATCTATTTGAGGATATGGTACCACCTACTGCATAGTTTTAAATATACTATCTATATAATCTAGACGTATGCATATGAAAAGCCTCCGCTAACTCTTCCACTGCTACTGAAAAGAAAAATCCTAGGGGAAACACTGGATAAATAATAGGCCTATTTGGATTTAACAGCTAAAGATTGTTCTTTCTCTTGGATGCATAATCCAGCTCCCTCCCATTAGTTCTACCAACTTGTTGTTGGGGTTTATATTTGTCTCTGAGGTCACTGAACAGCACTGGTGGTTTGGGTTTATTGACCAAACACTAATCACCATGCTGTTTGACAGGTGAAAGCTCCAATATGGCGTGGATAAATAGCCTAGTATTGGGAGTTTACGGTGATATTTACAGAATGTAGGCCTTATTTCATTGGTGGTTTGGGTTTATTTAACAGTCTAATCAAACTGCATGACCTCGCCTAATTCTAACCAGGCAGCATGACCGAATGCGTAGCCTATATTTAGATCACAATGCTGTTTGACAAGTGAAAGCTATGAGTGAGCAATACTGTTATGACCGATAGCCAGTCACCTCTGCTCTGAAGAACCAATCAGGAAGTGATGTGAAACTCCCACATTTACAGTTGAAAGCCAAATCCATTCAGCCAAGAGGCTGTTAGTCGTTTCTCTCTGTGCCCTTTTCCTTTCTCTATAGGACTTTGGCCACTGCGTTCTCAATGGGAGTTGTACATTGACGGTCAGCGGAGATCAATACAATTTACATCCATTTTCACTGATAAAAAGTTCAGATTAATTGAATTCTTGACGGGCCGACGGATACGTAACTATCCGTTTAGCCAAGAGGAAAAGATGAGGTATACTCCACACACACAGACCTTGGACCAGAATGTATTCATTCTAATTTTGGGTCCGTTCTCCACGGATCAGTCTGACATCACCCTATCTCACCTGGCTGTTCTTATCTATCAAATCATTAAGTACCTTACTGTGATGTTTTTTCAATTAAAATGTTTAAAAAGAAGAGTGGTCTGATTGGCCAAAACTCCATCCCACCAAAACAGGCTGTAATTTCAGGCGGTCTTTTCAAACAGCTCTAACACTAAAAGGACCTTATCATCATGTTCACAGTTTCTCAGTATTATTCCAACCTCAGTGTTGAAATGTGTCTATAAAGCACAGGACCATCTGGTTTTTGACTGCCTTTAAATACAACTATAGCTGCAGTTCTAAACTTTAGAGAGAGAATATGATGATGTAGCCTAGCAGGGGTTTACTACAGCTGGGTCCCAAATGGCACCCTATTCTCTACATAATACTCTACTTTTGACCAGCAATACAGGGATAAATCAATACAGGGAATATCAATACAGGGTTCAATACAGGGATATCAATACAGTGAATATCAATACAGTGAATATCAATACAGGGAATATCAATACAGAGACCCCTAACATCTCCTCTGAGGAAATAAAAACTCGAGACCCCTAACATCTCCTCTGAGGAAATAAAAACTTGAGACCCCTAACATCTCCTCTGAGGAAATAAAAACTCGAGACCCCTAACATCTCCTCTGAGGAAATAAAAACTCGAGACCCCTAACATCTCCTCTGAGGAAATAAAAACTAGAGACCCCTAACATCTCCTCTGAGGAAATAAAAACTCGAGACCCCTAACATCTCCTCTGAGGAAATAAAAACTTGAGACCCCTAACATCTCCTCTGAGGAAATACAAACTCTAGACCCCTAACATCTCCTCTGAGGAAATACAAACTCTAGACCCCTAACATCTCCTCTGAGGAAAAAACAAGTAAGAATTAGAATGAATTTAATGAGAGGAGAAGAGAAGCGTGAGTACAACATTATATTGGTTATGCCACGTGTCTGTGTGTGTGTGTGTGTGTGTGTGTGTGTGCAGGGATCTGATATAGTGGTGAAGTTAACTCTTGATCTTAGTCAAAAGGCAGAGAAGTGATAACACACTCACACACCAAACAGCAAGTGTGTGTGGCTTGAGCAGGAAGGGTGACCAGTCCAGCAGTTTGTGCAAGAGAAGTTGTGCAACTTCTCTTGCACAAACTGTAAGCAAAAACACACACACACACACAGCTCCAGCCCAGTAAAGGTTCTTGAGTTCAGTCTCGTCTGTTTACTTTGTGACAACCTAACCCCCAGTCCTGTCTTATCAGTACTTCAGTTTATTAATCACACACACACACTATTTGCTCTGCCTTGTAGCTATTGGGAGGCGAGAGGAAAGCTGGCTGGCTTCCTATTGGATCAACAGATGTGAAGGCACTTGGCTGGAGGTAAGATGAGGTAATCACATTACAGGAGTAGGATGCTCTCTGAAATCAACTACTGCAGTATAACACTTTGACCGCCAACTAGAGGCCTGTGTGCTGTTTTACCATTCTGTATGTAGTAGAGCTGACCCCATTTAGTCATCTGGTCTGTATGTAGTAGAGCTGACCGCATTTAGTAATCTGGTCTGTATGTAGTAGAGCTGACCCCATTTAGTCATCTGGTCTGTATGTAGTAGAGCTGACCCCATTTAGTCATCTGGTCTGTATGTATGTAGTAGAGCTGACCCCATTTAGTCATCTGGTCTGTATGTATGTAGTAGAGCTGACCCCATTTAGTCATCTGGTCTGTATGTATGTAGTAGAGCTGACCCCATTTAGTCATCTGGTCTGTATGTAGTAGAGCTGACCCCATTTAGTCATCTGGTCTGTATGTATGTAGTAGAGCTGACCCCATTTAGTCATCTGGTCTGTATGTATGTAGTAGAGCTGACCCCATTTAGTCATCTGGTCTGTATGTATGTAGTAGAGCTGACCCCATTTAGTCATCTGGTCTGTATGTATGTAGTAGAGCTGACCCCATTTAGTCATCTGGTCTGTATGTATGTAGTAGAGCTGACCCCATTTAGTCATCTGGTCTGTATGTATGTAGTAGAGCTGACCCCATTTAGTCATCTGGTCTGTATGTATGTAGTAGAGCTGACCCCATTTAGTCATCTGGTCTGTATGTATGTAGTAGAGCTGACCCCATTTAGTCATCTGGTCTGTATGTAGTAGAGCTGACCCCATTTAGTCATCTGGTCTGTATGTAGTAGAGCTGACCCCATTTAGTCATCTGGTCTGTATGTAGTAGAGCTGACCCCATTTAGTCATCTGGTCTGTATGTAGTAGAGCTGACCCCATTTAGTCATCTGGTCTGTATGTAGTAGAGCTGACCCCATTTAGTCATCTGGTCTGTATGTATGTAGTAGAGCTGACCCCATTTAGTCATCTGGTCTGTATGTATGTAGTAGAGCTGACCCCATTTAGTCATCTGGTCTGTATGTATGTAGTAGAGCTGACCCCATTTAGTCATCTGGTCTGTATGTATGTAGTAGAGCTGACCCCATTTAGTCATCTGGTCTGTATGTATGTAGTAGAGCTGACCCCATTTAGTCATCTGGTCTGTATGTATGTAGTAGAGCTGACCCCATTTAGTCATCTGGTCTGTATGTATGTAGTAGAGCTGACCCCATGTAGTCATCTGGTCTGTATGTATGTAGTAGAGCTGACCCCATTTAGTCATCTGGTCTGTATGTATGTAGTAGAGCTGACCCCATTTAGTCATCTGGTCTGTATGTAGTAGAGCTGACCCCATTTAGTCATCTGGTCTGTATGTAGTAGAGCTGACCCCATTTAGTCATCTGGTCTGTATGTATGTAGTAGAGCTGACCCCATTTAGTCATCTGGTCTGTATGTATGTAGTAGAGCTGACCCCATTTAGTCATCTGGTCTGTATGTAGTAGAGCTGACCCCATTTAGTCATCTGGTCTGTATGTATGTAGTAGAGCTGACCCCATTTAGTCATCTGGTCTGTATGTATGTAGTAGAGCTGACCCCATTTAGTCATCTGGTCTGTATGTATGTAGTAGAGCTGACCCCATTTAGTCATCTGGTCTGTATGTATGTAGTAGAGCTGACCCCATTTAGTCATCTGGTCTGTATGTATGTAGTAGAGCTGACCCCATTTAGTCATCTGGTCTGTATGTATGTAGTAGAGCTGACCCCATTTAGTCATCTGGTCTGTATGTATGTAGTAGAGCTGACCCCATTTAGTCATCTGGTCTGTATGTATGTAGTAGAGCTGACCCCATTTAGTTATCTGGTCTGTATGTAGTAGAGCTGACCCCATTTAGTCATCTGGTCTGTATGTATGAAGTAGAGCTGACCCCATTTAGTCATCTGGTCTGTATGTATGTAGTAGCGCTGACCCCATTTAGTCATCTGGTCTGTATGTATGTAGTAGAGCTGACCCCATTTAGTCATCTGGTCTGTATGTATGTAGTAGAGCTGACCCCATTTAGTCATCTGGTCTGTATGTATGTAGGAGAGCTGACCCCATTTAGTCATCTGGTCTGTATGTATGTAGTAGAGCTGACCCCATTTAGTCATCTGGTCTGTATGTATGTAGTAGAGCTGACCCCATTTAGTCATCTGGTCTGTATGTATGTAGTAGAGCTGACCCCATTTAGTCATCTGGTCTGTATGTATGTAGTAGAGCTGACCCCATTTAGTCATCTGGTCTGTATGTATGTAGTAGAGCTGACCCCATTTAGTCATCTGGTCTGTATGTATGTAGTAGAGCTGACCCCATTTAGTCATCTGGTCTGTATGTAGTAGAGCTGACCCCATTTAGTCATCTGGTCTGTATGTAGTAGAGCTGACCCCATTTAGTCATCTGATCTGTATGTATGTATGTAGTAGAGCTGACCCCATTTAGTCATCTGGTCTGTATGTAGTAGAGCTGACCCCATTTAGTCATCTGGTCTGTATGTATGTAGTAGAGCTGACCCCATTTAGTCATCTGGTCTGTATGTATGTAGTAGAGCTGACCCCATTTAGTCATCTGGTCTGTATGTATGTAGTAGAGCTGACCCCATTTAGTCATCTGGTCTGTATGTATGTAGTAGAGCTGACCCCATTTAGTCATCTGGTCTGTATGTATGTAGTAGAGCTGACCCCATTTAGTCATCTGGTCTGTATGTATGTAGTAGAGCTGACCCCATTTAGTCATCTGGTCTGTATGTATGTAGTAGAGCTGACCCCATTTAGTCATCTGGTCTGTTTGTATGTAGTAGAGCTGACCCCATTTAGTCATCTGGTCTGTATGTATGTAGTAGAGCTGACCCCATTTAGTCATCTGGTCTGTATGTATGTAGTAGAGCTGACCCCATTTAGTCATCTGGTTTGTATGTATGTAGTAGAGCTGACCCCATTTAGTCATCTGGTCTGTATGTAGTGGAGCTGACCCCATTTAGTCATCTGGTCTGTATGTAGTAGAGCTGACCCCATTTAGTCATCTGGTCTGTATGTAGTAGAGCTGACCCCATTTAGTCATCTGGTCTGTATGTAGTAGAGCTGACCCCATTTAGTCATCTGGTCTGTATGTATGTAGTAGAGCTGACCCCATTTAGTCATCTGGTCTGTATGTATGTAGTAGAGCTGACCCCATTTAGTCATCTGGTCTGTATGTATGTAGTAGAGCTGACCCCATTTAGTCATCTGGTCTGTATGTATGTAGTAGAGCTGACCCCATTTAGTCATCTGGTCTGTATGTAGTAGAACTGACCCCATTTAGTCATCTGGTCTGTATGTAGTAGTAGAGCTGACCCCATTTAGTCATCTGGTCTGTATGTATGTAGTAGAGCTGACCCCATTTAGTCATCTGGTCTGTATGTAGTAGAACTGACCCCATTTAGTCATCTGGTCTGTTTGTATGTAGTAGAGCTGACCCCATTTAGTCATCTGGTCTGTATGTATGTAGTAAAGCTGACCCCATTTAGTCATCTGGTCTGTATGTATGTAGTAGAGCTGACCCCATTTAGTCATCTGGTCTGTATGTAGTAGAGCTGACCCCATTTAGTCATCTGGTCTGTATGTAGTAGAGCTGACCCCATTTAGTCATCTGGTCTGTATGTAGTAGAGCTGACCCCATTTAGTCATCTGGTCTGTATGTATGTAGTAGAGCTGACCCCATTTAGTCATCTGGTCTGTATGTATGTAGTAGAGCTGACCCCATTTAGTCATCTGGTCTGTATGTATGTAGTAGAGCTGACCCCATTTAGTCATCTGGTCTGTATGTAGTAGAACTGACCCCATTTAGTCATCTGGTCTGTATGTAGTAGAACTGACCCCATTTAGTCATCTGGTCTGTATGTATGTAGTAGAGCTGACCCCATTTAGTCATCTGGTCTGTATGTATGTAGTAGAGCTGACCCCATTTAGTCATCTGGTCTGTATGTAGTAGAGCTGACCCCATTTAGTCATCTGGTCTGTATGTATGTAGTAGAGCTGACCCCATTTAGTCATCTGGTCTGTATGTATGTAGTAGAGCTGACCCCATTTAGTCATCTGGTCTGTATGTATGTAGTAGAGCTGACCCCATTTAGTCATCTGGTCTGTATGTATGTAGTAGAGCTGACCCCATTTAGTCATCTGGTCTGTATGTATGTAGTAGAGCTGACCCCATTTAGTCATCTGGTCTGTATGTATGTAGTAGAGCTGACCCCATTTAGTCATCTGGTCTGTATGTATGTAGTAGAGCTGACCCCATTTAGTCATCTGGTCTGTATGTAGTAGAACTGACCCCATTTAGTCATCTGGTCTGTATGTAGTAGAACTGACCCCATTTAGTCATCTGGTCTGTATGTAGTAGAACTGACCCCATTTAGTCATCTGGTCTGTATGTATGTAGTAGAGCTGACCCCATTTAGTCATCTGTTCTGTATGTATGTAGTAGAGCTGACCCCATTTAGTCATCTGGTCTGTATGTATGTAGTAGAGCTGACCCCATTTAGTCATCTGGTCTGTATGTAGTAGAACTGACCCCATTTAGTCATCTGGTCTGTATGTATGTAGTAGAGCTGACCCCATTTAGTCATCTGGTCTGTATGTATGTAGTAGAGCTGACCCCATTTAGTCATCTGGTCTGTATGTATGTAGTAGAGCTGACCCCATTTAGTCATCTGGTCTGTATGTATGTAGTAGAGCTGACCCCATTTGGTTGGTATGGCAATAAAGTAGCAATTGAATCTAATGCTGCTGTGTAATGTACGTCCCACATTCCTGTACGAATGCTGGTCTGTAAATGTTGTGTTTTCTAAGTTAATGGTGCTGGTTCACATTTGAAGAGGGTACCTGACCCTGGGATAACCTCTACTACTAGTAGAATGATGCTGACCCTGGGATAACCTCTAGAACTGGTAGAATGATGCTGACCCTGGGATAACCTCTAGAACTAGTAGAATGATGCTGACCCTGGGATAACCTCTAGTACTAGTAGAATGATGCTGACCCTGGGATAACCTCTAGTACTAGTAGAATGATGCTGACCCTGGGATAACCTCTAGTACTAGTAGAATGATGCTGACCCTGGGATAACCTCTAGAACTAGTAGAATGATGCTGACCCTGGGATAACCTCTAGTACTAGTAGAATGATGCTGACCCTGGGATAACCTCTAGTACTAGTAGAATGATGCTGACCCTGGGATAACCTCTAGTACTAGTAGAATGATGCTGACCCTGGGATAACCTCTAGTACTAGTAGAATGATGCTGACCCTGGGATAACCTCTAGTTCTAGTAGAATGATGCTGACCCTGGGATAACCTCTAGTACTAGTAGAATGATGCTGACCCTGGGATAAACTCTAGAACTAGTAGAATGATGCTGACCCTGGGATAACCTCTAGTACTAGTAGAATGATGCTGACCCTGGGATAACCTCTAGTACTAGTAGAATGATGCTGACCCTGGGACAACCTCTAGTACTAGTAGAATGATGCTGACCCTGGGATAACCTCTAGTACTAGTAGAATGATGCTGACCCTGGGACAACCTCTAGTACTAGTAGAATGATGCTGACCCTGGGATAACCTCTAGTACTAGTAGAATGATGCTGACCCTGGGATAACCTCTAGTACTAGTAGAATGATGCTGACCCTGGGATAACCTCTAGTACTAGTAGAATGATGCTGACCCTGGGATAACCTCTAGTACTAGTAGAATGATGCTGACCCTGGGATAACCTCTAGTACTAGTAGAATGATGCTGACCCTGGGATAACCTCTAGTACTAGTAGAATGATGCTGACCCTGGGATAACCTCTAGTACTAGTAGAATGATGCTGACCCTGGGATAACCTCTAGTACTAGTAGAATGATGCTGACCCTGGGATAACCTCTAGTACTAGTAGAATGATGCTGACCCTGGGATAACCTCTAGTACTAGTAGAATGATGCTGACCCTGGGATAACCTCTAGTACTAGTAGAATGATGCTGACCCTGGGATAACCTCTAGTACTAGTAGAATGATGCTGACCCTGGGATAACCTCTAGTACTAGTAGAATGATGCTGACCCTGGGATAACCTCTAGTACTAGTAGAATGATGCTGACCCTGGGATAACCTCTAGAACTAGTAGAATGATGCTGACCCTGGGATAACCTCTAGTACTAGTAGAATGATGCTGACCCTGGGATAACCTCTAGTACTAGTAGAATGATGCTGACCCTGGGATAACCTCTAGTACTAGTAGAATGATGCTGACCCTGGGATAACCTCTAGTACTAGTAGAATGATGCTGACCCTGGGATAACCTCTAGTACTAGTAGAATGATGCTGACCCTGGGATAACCTCTAGTACTAGTAGAATGATGCTGACCCTGGGATAACCTCTAGAACTAGTAGAATGATGCTGACCTGTGTCTGGTGACACCTTACGACAACCTGTAATTACATCACAAGCTCCACCTATAGATATTGGTTATTGATTAGAGCCTGCACAGTGACCAGAGCCTCTGATTAAGTAACAGAACAGTCGACAGAACAGCCAGGGAACATCATTAGGCTGGACCATAGAAATAGAACCTGGAGCCTCTGACCATTGACTTGAATATGGATGTTACCATTCTTGTAATTGCATTTCTATGGGTTAGACTACACGTCAGAAGCCCTGGAGTCTTATTGAATCAGAGCCCCATTAGAACAGTCATTGGGAAGGAGGCCATTAAAGTCTCTCCACTGCCAATCATCGCGGTGAGAAATAGCCCTATATTCTAACCCGGTGTCTGGCTTAATCCTCAGCCTCTTGAGTGGGACGATTATCAAGCCTGGCTCGTTAAGTCTCATTAGGCCTCCTTAACGAGGTCGTGCTGATAAAGATGGTTGGGTAGCGTTAGGGCTTGGGATGCAGGGTGATACGCTGCTGGTGAACTATATGCTTCTATTGATGCACAGACCGGTGTGGATTTTACATAACATTATTTAAATATTTGGTTTCTTAAAGGTAGACTCAGCAAACTTATGTATCCCACGAGCAGCACCGCGGATATTTCGATGAGTAAAGACTTTTCTCTCACACAGTCACACAGTATCTGCGCAGGTGCATGGGTTCGCTCCACACTGTTCAGTGTGGTAGCCAGTCGTTGACCCACTATTCTGTTTACTTTACTACGTCTTATTGCTTATTCTACCTTTAAATGTAACAGAGTGATGAACCTCAAAAGAAGAATTATGGCAATCATCCGTTTTTAACGCCAGTAAGAGACTGCGAACAGCGGAGAACTGACTTGCTAGTGTATTATGTACTTTTCTGCAATGAGTCATGCCTGTGAGGCAGCGCCGAAAGGACCCTATAAATCTGCACACTGCCGCCTGGTGAAAGTAAGAACTGGTCAGGATAATAATTATTCTGATAAAGGAAAAGTGACTTTTTGATACAAAGACTAAACCAATGTTTAAATGAGAACAAGTGCAGGAAATGCAGAAATTGATAAAAAAAAATAATAAAAAAAAGATATATATTTTTTTAAGTTTGATTGAATTGTATAAAACAATCAGAAGAGAAAGAGACAACTTGTAATGTATTTGTTGAAATTACAAAAGCACAGTGTAAGGTATAGGCAAAATTGCAACGGGGGATGGGCGGACATATCCCCCACCATATCCCCCACCATATCCCCCACCATATCCCTGGATGGTCTTCGGCTCTTCAGAACTAGAATGCTACAGAAAAAAACATGTATACAACACTGTTATTAGGATTATATTTTAATGTTCACTACATGGTCTTTTACTGTTTAACCAACAATGATTTTCATGCAGAAGAGTCGATTATAACACTAAAATCAATACACAGCCAATACTTCACAGCCATAGCTCTCGAGAATCGAGGGGCCATCCCAGTAATGTGTTTAGCTAGCTAGTATAGGAGTCGGATAAGGCCAAAGGACTTATTTTCTATGAATGCAGTGCTATGATAGTCAAAATGCATTATTTTACTTAGCTTTTTTACGCAAGTGTGATTTGATAGTACATTAGCTAAGTTAGCTCGCTAGCTATTGTCAGATTGCTATATAACATTTGTACCAGGCAGGGAAGTTGACGGTAGTTATTATCGATCTTGTAGCTAGCTAGCTAGCTACCTTGACATTGCTAACGTTATTTATCTTTCTGGCTGACAACAACATGCACATTTTTTATTACAATATAAAAATGAGAAATGGAGCTCAATTCATATAAACAATCAATTCACCTGCAGTGAAAGCCGCTCAACAGTTAGATTATATTTTAATCGCTTAGCAGACGATCCCATCCAGAGTGACTCACAGGGGCAATCAGAGGTCAAGTGCCCCCCTCAGGGGCACAACAGATCCCTCACCCAGTCGACTTGGGGACCAAACCAGTGACTTCTCTGCCACTGGCCCAACGCTCCCAACCGCCATGCTGCCTGCCGCACCCAAACAGCCCCTTTGTTTTACCCCCCGCTCAGCAACTTCGCTCCCCCTTATCTCCAGTTCCAACCCTGGGTTTTCTTCATCCCACGTGTCCGTAACTGTTATCACATCAGCATCCACAGGCTCAGTCCCAACTGTGTTGCTCTGGGTTTCCACTAGATAACACAGCCACAAAGTCTCAGAGCGGATGTTGATGCGACGTCATCCCAGCGGCGACTACCAATGAGAGCTGGGGTTTCTGGGATATCGTGTCAAATCTAGAAGAAATACTGCGTTCTTGCCAGAGGGGTCTCCAAAAAAGGTTATCAGATTCTAGTGTGGTGAAAGTCAAAAACTCCTTCTAAAACTCAAAAATGTATTCAAATTGCATTACGCCTCATTAAGTAGATCTATTCCATTAAGAGCAGAAGTCGTACTCATGTTGGTACTACTGTAGCCTAATATGAGTCTACAAGGCCTTCTCTCTCTGGAGAGACCTGACTGGCTTATTAGATCTAACGGGCACAACTCCTTTTTAATTACCAACGCCAACTAATTAGACTTTCAATCATCGTCTCCCTGATCTGAGAATTAGCCTAGTGTGATAGAAAATGCAACTCCTTCAGAGCTGAGAGCTGCAGGCAATTTATTAAGATTAAGAGAGAAAGCAAAGTGTTTCAGAGTATGGGTGCTGATCTAGGATCAGTTTGGCCTTTTAGATCATAACATGAGGGGACTTGATCCTAGATCAGTATTCCTAATCTGAGAGGGTTTGTGAATACAGACCACTAAGAGTGAAAGCAAAGCACTGTACGTAACAAGAAGTACTGAAAGGATACACATCTCCAGCAGTGTAAGGGAAATGTGAGCAGAGGTGTGTGTGTGTTGGGATGTTTCTCACATTTGCCAACTGAGCCCACAGTGGTATTCTGTAATAAAATTATCTTTCCTCCTCTCTCATTTCAAATGGCTTTATTGGCACATTCAAACAGACATATCAAACCAATGATGACAGGTAGGAAATATAATAATACCCAGTGAGTAGTAGCAATTAGCACTACAGTAAGACCTACGGGTGAAAGACACAGGCAGCAATGTTATTGTTCTGGTTGGTCGTTCCACTGGCAGGAAGCTATGTATTCTGCCGATAATATGACACCAAGGAGTGGATTTTTTCCTTTTATGTTTTGGTTTCAAAATTGTTGTATTTGTTAAAAATGTTGATAGGAAATTGCCGATAAGTCTTTATAGTTCTGGCTGTGTAGGAGAAAATGCAGCTCTGTCCCGACCTCTCTCTGAGGGCAGAGTAAGCACAACCTGTCCTCTGTGGGTAGCCAGATGTGTCTGTGATGGCTGGTTTCTATGGCTGGGCTGTGCTCAATGAGTCTGTACATAGTCAGTGTTTTTCTCAGATTTCTATTAGTCTTCCACCATGTACTGTCTGTTTAGAGCAAATCAGCAATATTATTGCGTTGTGAATATTTGGTTGGGCCAGATTTGAGTGCTGTCCTGAAGCATGCAGGGTTTCAGTTTGGTGTTTGTACCGTTTGTCAAATTCTTGCTTTGTAAGCGGACTCCACACTTCATTGCCATATAGTGGTTCTATTATTTATACAAATATGTTTGATTGGTACGTCTAATTTAGTATATTGTTTAATGTCATAGAAACCCCTCCTTGCTTTGTCTTTCAGTTCATTTTCAGTTCAGTTGAAGTCGTAAGTTTACATACACCTTAGCCAAATACATTTAAACTCAGTTTTTCACAATTCCTGACATTTAATCCTAGTACAAATTCCCTGTCTTAGGTCAGTTAGATCACCACTTTATTTTAAGAATGTAAAATGTCAGAATAATAGTTTCAGCTTTTATTTCTTTCATCACATTCCCAGTGGGTCAGAAGTTTACATACACTCAATTAGTATTTGGTAGCATTGCCTTTAAATTGTTTAACTTGGGTCAAACGTTTCAGGTAGCCTTCCACAAGCTTCCCACAATAAGTTGGGTGAATTTTGGCCCATTCCTCCTGGCAGAACTGGTGTAACTGAGTCCGGTTTGTAGGATTGAGGTCAGGGCTTTGTGATGGCCACTCCAATATCTTGACTTTGTTGTCCTTAAGCCATACTTTGGAAGTATTCTTGGGGTCATTGTCCATTTGGAAGACCCATTTGCGACCAAGCTTTAACTTCCTGACTGATGTCTTGAGATGTTGCTTCAATATATCCACATAATTTTCCGTCCTCTTGATGCCATCTATTTTGTGAAGTGCACCAGTCCCTCCTGTAGCAAAGCACCCCCACAACATGATGCTGCCACCCCTGTGCTTCACAGTTGGGATGGTGTTCTTTGGCTTGCAAGCCTCACCCTTTTTCCTCCAAACATAACGATGGTCATTATGGCCAAACAGTTGTGTCAAGGGGAGCTTAGTGTGCTGCTGAGGGCTTAAGAGCATAATAAACAACCTAATGAACAGGTATTCCAAGTCAAGTGATTGAAGTATACAGTTTAATAGTTAATGGGTTTCTGACAGTCAAATGATCTGTGGTGTTGAAAGCTGGCATCTGCTGTGTGTTATCAGTGTTAACACAGGTCAAGAAACTAACAGTGTGTCTTCCTGTTTGGTCACTAGGTAGAAGAGGTGGATGAAGGGTTGCCCTCCCAGCAGCCATGATGCCCTGAAGAGCTGACTGGAGTCTGGACTAGAGCCTAGGTACTGAGACGCAACACGCACACACACACACACACACAACAAAAAACACGCGCAGTCACACACTGTGATACACACACACCGAGGCGCACACACATACACACACTGAGACAAGTGCACACACACAGTGACACGCGTGCACACGCTCACACACACACACACACACACACACACACACACACACACACACACACACACACACACACACACACACACACATTCATTCCCTTGAAGGATCCTGGGACGCACAGTGTCCTGATTTTACCTGTATGTTTACTAGCAGTCTTAACCTTGTACAGAATGACAGTTTACTGCTCTCTCTCTCTCTCTCTCTCTCTCTCTCTTCTGTTGTGGATGGATTCTCTTTCAGTCGACTCGGGACACGTCCTCTTTTGCGGGTCATTAGTTGAAGCCTTATTCAGTCACGCCTAACAGGGCAATCAGCTTTGTGGATGTACGCCCCACGTGTCTGCTCTGTTTTCCTGATTCTTCGCCTTCTTCAAAAGTCTATTTGGTTACTAGCCCATTAAACAGCTTTCTTTAGAAAACTAACTTAACTGTTCCTTTCGGTGTGGGTTACCTGTTGCCTGACCTACACACAATTGGTGTTGTTAGCTAGCTAGCTCCACTGCTTTAGCATCCTGCTAATAGCAGGTTCCCACAAATTTGAGTTGCTTCTACCCGGGGTCTCTAGCTCTATGTCGGTTCCCACCGTTCGGAGTTAGCTAGCTGATCAACCAATTAGTCACTGGTTGATTTAGCTAGCAACCTCTGGGCTAAACCCCCATTCGGTTTGTTTGGCTAGCACGAGCTGTTCTGTTACATTCCCCTGTGAAAGATAACCAAGCCGTTCGTTCTGCCTCAAGTTACTTGGTTTACACTGAGTTGGCACTTGGTATCTCACGCGACGGCTCAGCTAGTTGGCTACCATCACTCAGGTAAAGATAGCCAGCTAATTAGCTAGCAGTGGTTGAAAAATGAGTTTTAATGACTTAAAAACCTAAGTGTATGTAAACTTCCGACTTCAACTGTATATATTTTTTTATATATACATTAGCAAAAATTGCTAAAAACCTGTTTTCGTTTTGTCATTATGGGGTATTATGTGTAGATTGATGAGGATTTATATTATTTATTTAATACATTTTAGAATAAGGCTGTAACGTAACAAAATGTTGAAAAAGTAAAGTTGTCTGAATACTTTCTGAAGGCGCTTTAGATGGTGCTGTTTGGGATCCAGAGGGGTCATTTATTATTCCCAGCACCAAACCAGTGTTTACATATGTGAAAACGAGAGAGAGAGGAGATGGAGAGGCCCAGCTAACCCCTGTGATGGATCTCACTCCATTTGGGAAAATAAACGACCCATGATGCAATTCCCCCATGTCCTAACAGAGAATTCCTACAGCCTTCCACCCCTCCCCCCTCAATGGCTTCCCATATGGAGCAAAATAAGCCATTTGGGGTCATTGTGACATGGCTGCAACGTTTTTTTAATCAATCCCATCAATATTATTTTACAGTGTAGACTTGTCCCAAATGGGACCCCAGTGCATTACTTTTGAACAGAGCCCATAGGGCTGATGCCAATGTTTATCATTGACTTCAAAGTCAATGCTTCCCCCTTCTAACTCTAACTAGCGCTTGATATTCCATGTAGATGAATGCACAGTCATGCCCCATACAGGCTAGTGGAGCCCCATAAGCACTGGGTGTGTCTCTGTAGACCTAAGCCCACTAACCCACATGATTATAGGCATGCTACGCTGGCACATGCCCCCCTGGCAGACTGGTAGACTCTGGCTTTGTCTCAAATGGCATTTGGGACTGTCTGGCAGTGAGAGGTTGTTTTGTAGTTTTGTGTGTTGTAGTGTTACTGAAACGGGTGATTCAGTGCTTAGAAGACCTCTTCCACACACACACACACAGAAGACCCCCATCAGTGTAACACTCACAGCCATGTCTCACTGTGTTGTTATGGCAACTGTTTAGAAATGGTCAAACATGATTATTAAGGAGCCAGTGTTTTAATGGTGTGCTGCTTTAAAAGCAGCGTGTTTTAAGGCTTTCCCCTTTGGAACAACCCCTCTCACTTGGGTTCTAGAGTCCCTGTATGCGTTCTTAGGAGAGCAAGCCACACACGCACACACACACACACACACACACACACACACACACACCTCCAACCACTTCACTCCAGAGCAGCTGGCCACTCAGTCAATTGATTTTCATAAGTGTCTGTCTGACAGTGTGACTGTGTGACATTTTTCTGTGTGCTTCTCAGTTAACTGAACTGTTATTATTCTGAAGTGGTGTAATGTATCCTAAATAAGTTGACTGAACAGTTATTATTCTGAAGTGGTGTAATGTATCCGGTTGTGATACAGCCTGGGATCAAACCAGGGTCTGTAGGGATGCCTCTAGCACTGAGATGCAGTGCCTCAGACTGCTGCACCTCTCTGGAGCCCAATGATGGGATCAGGAACGTCTGTAGAAAAACATGCTAAAAGGCACATGTGTGGAGTAGAGGAAGGATTTCACTTAGCCAGACATGCTAATACTCACTTAATACAATAGTGCAGGCAGACCAGACACAGAGCTAGCAATGCATTCAAATGAACAGCAACATAAACTCAGGGCACAACATCTAAAAACAAGTTCATTCAACCAAATTCATACTAAAGTGCAAGGCAACAAGATAAAAACATATTCAACATCAGTTCATTTAACCAGAGGTCTAACCAAAGTGCAACGCAAAAAGATACAAACAAACTCATAACATCTGTCCATTTTTTTTTAAACCACAGTACAAGACAATAGTTAGGCCTAAACTTTCAGCTGGCTGGATAGCGGAGAGGGAGCTTCTCTCCTTTCAACAACCCCTGGCACACAAACATCAACAACAGAGACATTTAATAAGAAGTCAGCAAAATGATTGTCGGACTAAATGATCTGACACATAATAATAATAATAATTCAAAAGTGAGCACTATTTTCTAATTAAATGTTAATTCATGGTTAAAAAAATGATATAAATACATTAGATTACATCTAAATTAGAGCGAAAGCAACTTACTTGCTTAGTGGGACACTTGAGCTTGACGCTGCCCACAGTGTCTTTTTATCCAGGGAGGTACTGAGGAGTAGGCCATCCACAGGTCCTGTTCTACAGACAGGTCCTGTTCAACCTCCCCTAACCCAGAAGACGCTGGGCCAATTGTTAGCCGCCCTATGGGACTCACAATCACGGTCGGATGTGATGCATCCTGGGATCGGACCAGGGTCTGTAGTGACGCCTCTAGCACTGAGATGCAGTGCCTTAGACCGCTGCGCCACTCGGGAGCCCCAAATCTGGGCATCAAAGAGGGATCCTCAAATCTGCAAATGATTCCTTCTCTGTCAACGTGAGCTTGGCTGATTTAAGAGAGTGGATTGAAAGGGTCCCGGATCCAATCAAACGATTCACCTGTCGCTGGGAAGTAGCGCTCAAACCTCTCCAGCAGAGTCTGGAGATGTGATGGTGGTGCCCTTTCAACCTCTGCTGCGACCAGAGGGAACCTCTCCAAGGACCCCTCTTTCACTGCCTCTTGCCACATGCTCAGAAGCCCTGGATCTTGTCTGTGGTTGTCAGGATACTCTCGTTTCTCCCTTGCATTTCTGTATTGAGCTCATTAAGATGGCCAAAAATGTCTGCAAGGTTAGCAAGCTTCGCCCACCAATAGTCTTCAGCCAGTTTGTGTTTTTGTGTGAAACGTCATGTGTTTGGGAGAACGCTATGAATTTATTCCGGAGTATGTGCACAGTATGGAGTAAGGACCTTCCCTGTGACAACCAACGCACCGCTGTGTGTAACAGTAAGCTCTGAAGGACCTTCCCCCGTGACAACCAACGCAACGCTGTGTGTAACAGTAAGCTCTGAAGGACCTTGTCCCGTGACAACCAACGCAACGCTGTGTGTAACAGTAAGCTCTGAAGGACCTTCCCCCGTGACAACCAACGCAACGCTGTGTGTAACAGTAAGCTCTGAAGGACCTTCCCCCGTGACAACCAACGCAACGCTGTGTGTAACAGTAAGCTCTGAAGGACCTTGTCCCGTGACAACCAACGCAACGCTGTGTGTAACTGTTAGCTCTGAAGGACCTTCCCCCGTAACAACCAACGCAACTCTGTGTGTAACTGTAAGCTCTGAAGGACCTTGCCCCGTGACAACCAACGCAACGCTGTGAAGGTCTCACACAGGATGGCAAACAGTCACCATTTAACAACACTTCAGCCAACTCTGGTGGCCTGGTTTTTGTATGCAGTGATTTGATCTTTATCTCTGGATTTTACTCCCTCACCTTAGTGATGAATCCCTGCACCTTTCTTTTTATAGCAGCTGCTCTATCTGTGCAAACACTGCAACACATGGCTCGGGTCAGTTTGCTCTCCTTCGGGTACTGGTCTGTCATCCCCATCAACATAATGTATGTTTGCCAACAGCTGGCATTCTCCGCTGATTATTGATATCAGTGGACTCATCTACAAGGCTAACTTCCCTTAACTGACAACCTGTTTTATCACCACCTCTCCAAACATTACACCCAACATTTGTTTACATGCAGGCATGATTAGGGATTCGTCAATGGTGTGTGGCTTCTTTGCTTTAGCTAACATGTTTTCAAGTTTTAATGTCACATGCACTAGAACAGTGAAATGCCTTTCTTGCAAACTCAAAACCCCACAATGCAATAATAACTGTATTACTAGAAAATATAACAAGGGACAGGGTAAGGGGACAGGGTAAGGGTACAGGGTAAGGGGACGGGGTAAGGGGACGGGGTAAGGGGACGGGGTAAGGGGACGGGGACAGGGTAAGGGGACAGGGGACAGGGTAAGGGGACAGGGTAAGGGGACAGGGTAAGGGGACAGGGTAAGGGGACAGGGTAAGGGGACGGGGACAGGGTAAGGGGACAGGGTAAGGGGACAGGGTAAGGGTAAGGGGACAGGGTAAGGGTAAGGGGACAGGGTAAGGGGACAGGGTAAGGGTAAGGGGACAGGGTAAGGGGACGGGGACAGGGGACGGGGACAGGGTAAGGGGGCGGGGTAAGGGGGCGGGGACAGGGTAAAGGGTAAGGGGACGGGGACAGGGTAAGGGGATACCTAGTCAACTGTAAAACTCAATGCATTCATTTTTTGCGTCTGAAGATTTAGCGCGGCCCTAAAAACACGATTCAAATTCGACACAAACCTCTGTGTTAATCCAGTTTAGTTTAGTTAACCTCTGTGTTAATCCAGTTTAGTTTAGTTAACCTCTGTGTTAATCCAGTTTAGTTTAGTTAACCTCTGTGTTAATCCAGTTTAGTTTAGTTAACCTCTGTGTTAATCCAGTTTAGTTTAGTTAACCTCTGTGTTTATCCAGCTATTTTGATTGGGGAAGCAGCGACCCCCTCACTGTGGGTACAACGTCGGCGATGCATTTTCTAATGAAGCCGGTGACGGAGGTGGTTATCTCGTCAATGTTATCAGCGGACTCTCGAAACATATTCCAGTCAGCGCTAGCAAAGCAGTCCTGTAGCATAACCTCTGATTCTGGTGACCAATACTCAACAGAGTGAATCACGGGTACTTCCTGTTTCAGCTTCTGCTTGTAAATAGGAAACAAAGTACAGAGTCATGATCTGATTTGCCGAATGGTGGACGAGGGAGTGCCTTGTATGCTAGCTTGTGGGTAGAATAGCAGTGGTCTAAGACTTTATCGCCACTAGTGGCATTGGAGACGTGTTGATGGAAGTTGGGCATCACGTGTCTTAGTGACGCCAAATTAAAATCGTTGGCAACCAGAAAGGCAGCCTGTGTGTGTGTGTGTGTGTGTGTGTGTATATATATATATATATATATAAGGCGTTGTACATTGAGCGCTAGCTTGTTGTTTTTATTGTGCAGAGGTGGAATATATACAGCAGTCATGATAACAGATGAAAACCCCCTCGGGAGGTAGAAGGGTCGGCATTTGACCATCAGATATTCTAAGATGAGTGAACAATTGGTTGTCACTGTTGACCCCCCTCTTGCCTCCGTAACGCCGGCATTTCGTATTTGGTAGCCCAAAAACTGATGAGGACCATGATCTACCAACTGATGAGGACCATGATCTACCAACTGAGGAGGACCATGCTCTACCAACCGAGGAGGACCATGCTCTACCAACCGAGGAGGACCATGCTCTACCAACCGAGGAGGACCAGGCTCTACCAACCGACGAGGACCAGGCTCTACCAACCGACGAGGACCAGGCTCTACCAACCGACGAGGACCAGGCTCTACCAACCGACGAGGACCAGGCTCTACCAACCGACGAGGACCAGGCTCTACCAACCGACGAGGACCAGGCTCTACCAACCGACGAGGACCAGGCTCTACCAACCGGATAATTGTCTTGCTGCATGACCCAGCTGTGATGGCCCGACATTCTCCTTTAGAGTGATCTGATACAGAGCCAAATTCATAGTTCCTTCTGTTAAGTCTTCCAGGTCGTGAGGCAGCAATGCATCCCCAAACCATTACACTCCCACCACTTTTGGACGACATGGGTCCTGTTATGTCTGGTGAAAACAAAGGTCAAGCATGGTGGCGAGAAGAAAAGTAAAAACATCTCATGGAGAGAATGCCTCTCCTTGTAATTGTGATGTAGGTGTCAAGGTGAATTTGGACATTTGTGCAGGTTCCCAGGATGTCGGGTCACTCGATCAAAACCGGCTTCCCTTTTCTTTGTCCCTGGGCTTCCCTTTTCTTTGTCCCTGGGCTTCCCTTTTCTTTGTCCCTGGGCTTCCCTTTTCTTTGTCCCTGGGCTTCCCTTTTCTTCGTCCCTGGGCTTCCCTTTTCTTCGTCCCTGGGCTTCCCTTTTCTTCGTCCCTGGGCTTCCCTTTTCTTTGTCCCTGGGCTTCCCTTTTCTTTGTCCCTGGGCTTCCCTTTTCTTTGTCCCTGGGCTTCCCTTTTCTTTGTCCCTGGGCTTCCCTTTTCTTTGTCCCTGGCTACCATTTATGGTAAAGCCTCTTCCACCAATTCCATTCCAGCGACAAAGAAGCAGGCATTTAGACAATACATGATCATTATTCCCATTCTGCCTACTTTCAGTATCTTTGCCTCCATCTTCTCTGTTTTTCCATAGTGGTCTGCAGGCTAAAGAAAAATAAAAGCTTTTTAGTTAAATGAATTAGTTGATGCCAACCTAAGTAGTGTTCAGAGCAGAGCCTGTATTGTGGGTGGGTGTGTCCCAGACTATCAACACCATCAGAAATCAATTAAAACTCTAGGAACAGGCTAAATGAGATGGCCTCACCTAGTTTAAAATGTTGTGGTTTGGTTGAATAAATTTATAATTTCAGCCCACTGCCCAACACACTATTGTACTGTCCAATGACATGCCTGTTGTATAAGATAAACTGTGTGAACCCTCTTCAATTAAACTTATCACTTCACCTATAGATAATTGAGTCAATGACACATCCTGCTGTTAATAGAACCCATGTGACAGAGTAGAGGACATCCTGGAAGATTAGAGATGGCATGTTATATGGCACTGTATCGACACTAGAGCCCCAGCGTGTGTGTGTGTGTGTGTGTGTGTGTGTGTGTGTGTGTGTGTGTGTGTGTGTGTGTAGTGGTGTCATTGAGATGTGCCCACTGACATTGTCAGGGTGGCGTTTAGTTACTATGGTTGCCTGCCGCCCGATGCCTGAACAAGGACAGGCACACACACACACACACACACACACACACACACACACACAGTGCCTGAACAGGGGCCGCTAAAGTCAAGGAGAACCAGGCAACCAATCATATCCAACCTCCAAAGCACATGCTCCCATTGAGTCTGTTGGCTGTTGCCATCCCTCCCAGCCTGAAGTGCTTTGAGCTGTTGGATCTTATTGGCTGTTGCCTTCCCTAGAACACTAAGCAGGCCAACACTAAGAACACTAAGCAGGCCAACACTAAGAACACTAAGCAGGCCAACACTAAGAACACTAAGCAGGCCAACACTAAGAACACTAATCAGGCCAACACTAAGAACACTAAGCAGGCCAACACTAAGAACACTAAGCAGGCCAACACTAAGAACACTAAGCAGGCCAACACTAAGAACACTAAGCAGGCCAACACTAAGAACACTAAGCAGGCCAACACTAAGAACACTAAGCAGGCCAACACTAAGAACACTAAGCAGGCCAACACTAAGAACACTAAGCAGGCCAACACTAAGCAGGCCAACACTAAGAACACTAAGCAGGCCAACACTAAGAACACTAAGCAGGCCAACACTAAGAACACTAAGCAGGCCAACACTAAGCAGGCCAACACTAAGCAGGCCAACACTAAGCAGGCCAACACTAAGCACACTAAGCAGGCCAACACTAAGAACACTAAGCAGGCCAACACTAAGAACACTAAGCAGGCCAACACTAAGCACACTAAGCAGGCCAACACTAAGAACACTAAGCAGGCCAACACTAAGCAGGCCAACACTAAGAACACTAAGCAGGACAACACTAAGAACACTAAGCAGGCCAACACTAAGAACACTAAGCAGGCCAACACTAAGCACACTAAGCAGGCCAACACTAAGAACACTAAGCAGGCCAACACTAAGCAGGCCAACACTAAGAACACTAAGCAGGACAACACTAAGCACACTAAGCAGGCCAACACTAAGAACACTAAGCAGGCCAACACTAAGCAGGCCAACACTAAGAACACTAAGCAGGCCAACACTAAGCAGGCCAACACTAAGAACACTAAGCAGGCGAACACTAAGAACACTAAGCAGGCGAACACTAAGAACACTAAGCAGGCCAACACTAAGAACACTAAGCAGGCCAACACTAAGAACACTAAGCAGGCCAACACTAAGAACACTAAGCAGGCCAACACTAAGAACACTAAGCAGGCGAACACTAAGCAGGCCAACACTAAGCAGGCCAACACTAAGAACACTAAGCAGGCCAACACTAAGAACACTAAGCAGGCCAACACTAAGAACACTAAGCAGGCCAACACTAAGAACACTAAGCAGGCGAACACTAAGCAGGCCAACACTAAGAACACTAAGCAGGCCAACACTAAGAACACTAAGCAGGCCAACACTAAGAACACTAAGCAGGCCAACACTAAGCAGGCCAACACTAAGCAGGCCAACACTAAGCAGGCCAACACTAAGCACACTAAGCAGGCCAACACTAAGAACACTAAGCAGGCCAACACTAAGAACACTAAGCAGGCCAACACTAAGCACACTAAGCAGGCCAACACTAAGAACACTAAGCAGGCCAACACTAAGCAGGCCAACACTAAGAACACTAAGCAGGACAACACTAAGAACACTAAGCAGGCCAACACTAAGAACACTAAGCAGGCCAACACTAAGCACACTAAGCAGGCCAACACTAAGAACACTAAGCAGGCCAACACTAAGCAGGCCAACACTAAGAACACTAAGCAGGACAACACTAAGCACACTAAGCAGGCCAACACTAAGAACACTAAGCAGGCCAACACTAAGCAGGCCAACACTAAGAACACTAAGCAGGCCAACACTAAGCAGGCCAACACTAAGAACACTAAGCAGGCGAACACTAAGAACACTAAGCAGGCGAACACTAAGAACACTAAGCAGGCCAACACTAAGAACACTAAGCAGGCCAACACTAAGAACACTAAGCAGGCCAACACTAAGAACACTAAGCAGGCCAACACTAAGAACACTAAGCAGGCGAACACTAAGCAGGCCAACACTAAGCAGGCCAACACTAAGAACACTAAGCAGGCCAACACTAAGAACACTAAGCAGGCCAACACTAAGAACACTAAGCAGGCCAACACTAAGAACACTAAGCAGGCGAACACTAAGCAGGCCAACACTAAGAACACTAAGCAGGCCAACACTAAGAACACTAAGCAGGCGAACACTAAGCAGGCCAACACTAAGCAGGCCAACACTAAGTAGGCCAACACTAAGAACACTAAGCAGGCGAACACTAAGCAGGCCAACACTAAGCAGGCCAACACTAAGCAGGCCAACACTAAGAACACTAAGCAGGCCAACACTAAGAACACTAAGCAGGCGAACACTAAGCAGGCCAACACTAAGCAGGCCAACACTAAGTAGGCCAACACTAAGAACACTAAGCAGGCGAACACTAAGCAGGCCAACACTAAGCAGGCCAACACTAAGTAGGCCAACACTAAGAACACTAAGCAGGCGAACACTAAGCAGGCCAACACTAAGCAGGCCAAAACTAAGTAGGCCAACACTAAGAACACTAAGCAGGCCAACACTAAGCAGGCCAACACTAAGCAGGCCAACACTAAGCAGGCCAACACTAAGTAGGCCTAGGACTTGGAGAGAGAATACTGATACTGCATGTGTGAGCTTGCTAGACTGGTTCTGCTGTTGTATTGTCACCCACACGTATCCTGCCTATCCTCCATTTAAACATCAGCAGACTGCAGACTGCAAAGTGCCAGTACCTGTAAACATGAACTGCAGTCTACTGACACTGAGCAGCTCCAGGACATGTAAAGACACTCTGAGAGCAGTTCCAGGACATGTAAAGACACTCTGAGAGCAGCTCCAGGACATGTAAAGACACTCTGAGAGCAGCACTAGGACATGTAAAGACACTCTTAGAGCAGCTCTAGGACATGTAAAGACACTCTGAGAGCAGCTCCAGGACATGTAAAGACACTCTGAGAGCAGCTCCAGGACATGTAAAGACACTCTGAGAGCAGCACTAGGACATGTAAAGACACTCTGAGAGCAGCTCCAGGACATGTAAAGACACTCTGAGAGCAGCTCCAGGACATGTAAAGACACTCTGAGAGCAGCTCCAGGACATGTAAAGACACTCTGAGAGCAGCACTAGGACATGTAAAGACACTCTGAGAGCAGCACTAGGACATGTAAAGACACTCTGAGAGCAGCACTAGGACATGTAATGACACTCTGAGAGCAGCTCCAGTGCATGTAAAGACACTCTGAGAGCAGCACTAGGACATGTAAAGACACTCTGAGAGCAGCTCCAGGACATGTAAAGACACTCTGAGAGCAGCACTAGGACATGTAAAGACACTCTGAGAGCAGCTCCAGGACATGTAAAGACACTCTGAGAGCAGCACTAGGACATGTAAAGACACTCTGAGAGCAGCTCTAGGACATGTAAAGACACTCTGAGAGCAGCTCCAGGACATGTAAAGACACTCTGAGAGCAGCTCTAGGACATGTAAAGACACTCTGAGAGCAGCTCTAGGACATGTAAAGACACTCTGAGAGCAGCACTAGGACATGTAAAGACACTCTGAGAGCAGCTCTAGGACATGTAAAGACACTCTGAGAGCAGCTCTAGGACATGTAAAGACACTCTGAGAGCAGCACTAGGACATGTAAAGACACTCTGAGATCAGCACTAGGACATGTAAAGACACTCTGAGAGTAGCACTAGGACACTCTGAATTTATAGCACAGCTTTTGATGATCCTTGGTTGGGGTCTAAGCAAATGATTTGATGCGATTGCAAACAAAATAAAATGGTGATCCGATAGTCCAGGATTATGAGTTTATTCCACAGGACAGAACTAATCCAGGGTATGACTGTGGCAATGAGTAGGTCCGGAGTAATGTTGGTCAAAACTCAATGAGTCGATGATGGCGCCGAAAGCCTTTTGTAGTGGATCTGTGGACTTTTCCATGTGAATGTTAAAGTCACCAAAAATTAGAATATTATCTTCCATGACAACAAGGTCCGATAGGAATTCAGAGAACTCAGTAAGGAACTCTGTATAAGGCCCAGGAGGCCTGTAAACAGTAGCTATAAAAAGTGATTGAGTAGGCTGCATAGATTTCATGACTAGAAGCTAAAAATATGAAAACGCTGTCCTTTCTTGGGGGGTAAATTGAAATTTGCTATCGTAAATGTTAGCAACGCCTTTGCGGGATGCGCGGGGGACATGGTCACTAGTGTAACCAGGAGGAGAGGCCTCATTTAACACAGTAAATTCTTCAGGCTTAAGCCATGTTTCAGTCAGGCCAATCACA
Organism: Thymallus thymallus; assembly: GCA_023634145.1. Lineage (NCBI taxonomy): Eukaryota > Metazoa > Chordata > Actinopteri > Salmoniformes > Salmonidae > Thymallus > Thymallus thymallus. The sequence continues at coordinate 95,547 of JAKYLM010000118.1, read as the reverse complement.
TCAAGATTATAATCAGTGATTCATTGACTATAACTGCCTTTGAAGTGAGTGATCTAACATTAAGTAACCCTATTTTAAGAAGTGAGATATCACAACCTCTTTCAATAATGACAGGATTGGAGGAGATTACTAAGGCGAACACCGCCATGTTTAGGTTTGCGCGACCTAGATCGAGGCACAGACACGGTCTCAATGGGGGTAACTGAGCTGACTACACTGACTATGCTAGTGGCAGACTCCACTAAGCTGGCAGGCTGGCTAACAGCCTGCTGCCTGGCCTGCACCCTATCTCATAGTGGAGCTAGAAGAGTTAGAGCCTCGTCTATGTTCATAGATAAAATATATAGCGTCCGGGGTAAAAAAGTTTAATGAAAAACAAAGTAGACCGAGGAAAAAATAAAAAGAACTAAGACGTTGGTAAATGTGTTAAATGAAGATTGATTAAACGGTTATAAAAAAGGAAAAAAACGTAAAGGTTGGCAGGTAGCCAAGAAGTAACCACGACAAAAGGCATGTGCGAAGACTCCCTAAACATATGGAAGAAGGTACACTGGTCAGATGAGTCTAAAATGCAGCTTTTTGGCCATCAAGGAAAACGCAATGTCTGGCGCAAACCCAACTCCTCTCATCACCCCGAGAACACCATCCCCACAGTGAAGCATGGTGGTGGCAGCATCATGCTGTGGTAGGGACTGGGAAACTGGTCAGAATTGAAGGAATGATGGATGGCAGTAAATACAGGGAAATTCTTGAGGGAAACCTGTTTGTCTTCCAGAGATTTGAGACTGGGACGGAGGTTCACCTTCCAGCAGGACAATGTCCCTAAGCATACTGCTAAAGCAACACTGCTAAAGCAGCACTCAAGTGGTTTAAGAGGAAACATTTAAATGTCTTGGAATGGCCTAGTCAAATCCAATTGAGAATCTGTGGTATGACTTAAAGATTACAGAGACAGACCCCAAGAGACTTGCAGCTGCAATTGCTGTCAAAGGTGGCTCTACCAAGTATTGACTTTCGGGGGGTGAATAATTATGCTTTTTTATTCCGTTTTTTGTCATATTTCTTGTTTGTTTCACAATAAAACATATTTAGCATCGTCAAAGTGGTCGGCATGTTGTGTAAATCAAATGATACAAACTCCCAACAAATCTATTTTAATTCCAGGTTGTAGGCAACAAAATAGGAAAAATGGGGGGAGAATACTTTTGCAAGCCACTGTAGCACTATGATTTCTGGGCAAAATTAATGCACTAAATAGGCAATAGGGTGCCATTTGGGACTCGGATAATGCTCCGGACTCTGCGATAACATCTGTCCTCATTCACTGGTGGCATATTCAAAGCCATCAAGCTGTTAAAGAACTGTTTGTCCCCTTCACAGTAATGCAATTCTCTCTCTGTCTCTCTCTCTGTCTCTCTCTCTGTCCCTCTCTCTGTCCCTCTCTCTGTCCCTCTCTCTGTCCCTCTCTCTGTCCCTCTCTCTGTCCCTCTCTCTGTCCCTCTCTCTGTCCCTCTCTCTCTGCCTCTCTCTCTCTGCCTCTACACAGCTTTGATTTCACTTATTGCTTCAACACAGACCCTGCTGTCATTAGGCTTAAGTAGGCCACTGCAATCCAGCAGGGAGCTTGGCGCTAGCTAGAGCAATGGCTAACTCCTCCCTTTTGACATGTGCTGGCTGGCACTACGCTAGGCTAACGCTAGCTGAGCCATCCTTTAGTACTGCTGTTCTGTGCTGTTCAGTCTTATATAATGAGAACAGAACACAGTGTGCTGTGTCCGTTACCATGGTTAACAGTGGCTCAGAGTGTAACACAACACACTGTGCTTCACCGGTCTGGTCGTGTGTATGTTGCTCTCCCTCACTAGTTTCTCCCTAGCTCTCTCTTTAGCTGCCTTGCACTCCCCCTCTCTCCGTCTCTCTCTTTCCTCTCTCTAGTACGTCACTGACCTGCCTGGGTAGGACTGAAGCAGTAAGTCTCTAGTACGTCACTGACCTGCCTGGGTAGGACTGAAGCAGTAAGTCTCTAGTACGTCACTGACCTGCCTGGGTAGGACTGAAGCAGTAAGTCTCTAGTACGTCACTGACCTGCCTGGGTAGGACTGAAGCAGTAAGTCTCTAGTATGTCACTGACCTGCCTGGGTAGGACTGAAGCAGTAAGTCTCTAGTACGTCACTGACCTGCCTGGGTAGAACTGAAGCAGTAAGTCTCTAGTACGTCACTGACCTGTCTGGGTAGAACTGAAGCAGTAAGTCTCTAGTACGTCACTGACCTGTCTGGGTAGGACTGAAGCAGTAAGTCTCTAGTACGTCACTGACCTGTCTGGGTAGGACTGAAGCAGTAAGTCTCTAGTACGTCACTGACCTGTCTGGGTAGGACTGAAGCAGTAAGTCTCTAGTACGTCACTGACCTGCCTGGGTAGGACTGAAGCAGTAAGTCTCTAGTACGTCACTGACCTGCCTGGGTAGGACTGAAGCAGTAAGTCTCTAGTACGTCACTGACCTGCCTGGGTAGGACTGAAGCAGTAAGTCTCTAGTACGTCACTGACCTGCCTGGGTAGGACTGAAGCAGTAAGTCTCTAGTACGTCACTGACCTGTCTGGGTAGGACTGAAGCAGTAAGTCTCTAGTACGTCACTGACCTGTCTGGGTAGGACTGAAGCAGTAAGTCTCTAGTATGTCACTGACCTGTCTGGGTAGGACTGAAGCAGTAAGTCTCTAGTACGTCACTGACCTGTCTGGGTAGAACTGAAGCAGTAAGTCTCTAGTACGTCACTGACCTGTCTGGGTAGGACTTAAGCAGTAAGTCTCTAGTATGTCACTGACCTGTCTGGGTAGGACTGAAGCAGTAAGTCTCTAGTACGTCACTGACCTGCCTGGGTAGGACTGAAGCAGTAAGTCTCTAGTACGTCACTGACCTGCCTGGGTAGAACTGAAGCAGTAAGTCTCTAGTACGTCACTGACCTGCCTGGGTAGGACTGAAGCAGTAAGTCTCTAGTACGTCACTGACCTGTCTGGGTAGGACTGAAGCAGTAAGTCTCTAGTACGTCACTGACCTGTCTGGGTAGGACTGAAGCAGTAAGTCTCTAGTACGTCACTGACCTGCCTGGGTAGGACTGAAGCAGTAAGTCTCTAGTACGTCACTGACCTGTCTGGGTAGGACTGAAGCAGTAAGTCTCTAGTACGTCACTGACCTGTCTGGGTAGGACTGAAGCAGTAAGTCTCTAGTACGTCACTGACCTGTCTGGGTAGGACTGAAGCAGTAAGTCTCTAGTACGTCACTCTCCTGTCTGGGTAGGACTGAAGCAGTAAGTCTCTAGTACGTCACTGACCTGTCTGGGTAGGACTGAAGCAGTAAGTCTCTAGTACGTCACTGACCTGTCTGGGTAGGACTGAAGCAGTAAGTCTCTAGTATGTCACTGACCTGTCTGGGTAGGACTGAAGCAGTAAGTCTCTAGTATGTCACTGACCTGTCTGGGTAGGACTGAAGCAGTAAGTCTCTAGTACGTCACTGACCTGTCTGGGTAGGACTGAAGCAGTAAGTCTCTAGTATGTCACTGACCTGTCTGGGTAGGACTGAAGCAGTAAGTCTCTAGTACGTCACTGACCTGCCTGGGTAGGACTGAAGCAGTAAGTCTCTAGTACGTCACTGACCTGTCTGGGTAGGACTGAAGCAGTAAGTCTCTAGTATGTCACTGACCTGTCTGGGTAGGACTGAAGCAGTAAGTCTCTAGTACGTCACTGACCTGCCTGGGTAGGACTGAAGCAGTAAGTCTCTAGTACGTCACTGACCTGTCTGGGTAGGACTGAAGCAGTAAGTCTCTAGTACGTCACTGACCTGTCTGGGTAGGACTGAAGCAGTAAGTCTCTAGTACGTCACTGACCTGTCTGGGTAGGACTGAAGCAGTAAGTCTCTAGTACGTCACTCTCCTGTCTGGGTAGGACTGAAGCAGTAAGTCTCTAGTACGTCACTGACCTGTCTGGGTAGGACTGAAGCAGTAAGTCTCTAGTACGTCACTGACCTGTCTGGGTAGGACTGAAGCAGTAAGTCTCTAGTATGTCACTGACCTGTCTGGGTAGGACTGAAGCAGTAAGTCTCTAGTATGTCACTGACCTGTCTGGGTAGGACTGAAGCAGTAAGTCTCTAGTACGTCACTGACCTGTCTGGGTAGGACTGAAGCAGTAAGTCTCTAGTATGTCACTGACCTGTCTGGGTAGGACTGAAGCAGTAAGTCTCTAGTACGTCACTGACCTGCCTGGGTAGGACTGAAGCAGTAAGTCTCTAGTACGTCACTGACCTGTCTGGGTAGGACTGAAGCAGTAAGTCTCTAGTATGTCACTGACCTGTCTGGGTAGGACTGAAGCAGTAAGTCTCTAGTACGTCACTGACCTGCCTGGGTAGGACTGAAGCAGTAAGTCTCTAGTACGTCACTGACCTGCCTGGGTAGAACTGAACCAGTAAGTCTAGTACGGTTGCTGGCTAAACAACTGTAGGAGAGGAGAGAGACGTCCGTATACAGTGCTGTGAAATGTATAGTGTACATATTCAGCCATTCACCCATACTATGCAATGCCTTTTTATAGCTTTTTGCACTCCAGACTTCTTGTATTTCTATACTTTTTCATACTGCTGCTCTATGTATCATGTACCGTGTATCTGTCTTTTGTGTATTTTCGTTCTGGCATTTTGCACCTGTCCTGTGTTTTTTCGTAGCTGCTTGACAAAGGTAAATAAAGTATCTATCCCATCTATCCCATCTATCCCATCTATCCCATCTATCCCATCTATCCCTCTATCTATCTATCTATCTATCTATCTAGCCTTTATATTGTTGTTCAGTATATACATCCGTATACAGTGCTGTGGGACCAACACTTTACATGTTGCCTTTATATTGTTGTTCAGTATATACATCCGTATACAGTGCTGTGGGACCAACACTTTACATGTTGCCTTTATATTGTTGTTCAGTATATACATCCGTATACAGTGCTGTGGGACCAACACTTTACATGTTGCCTTTATATTGTTGTTCAGTATATACATCCGTATACAGTGCTGTGGGACCAACACTTTACATGTTGCCTTTATATTGTTGTTCAGTATATACATCCGTATACAGTGCTGTGGGACCAACACTTTACATGTTGCCTTTATATTGTTGTTCAGTATATACATCCGTATACAGTGCTGTGGGACCAACACTTTACATGTTGCCTTTATATTGTTGTTCAGTATATACATCCGTATACAGTGCTGTGGGACCAACACTTTACATGTTGCCTTTATATTGTTGTTCAGTATATACATCCGTATACAGTGCTGTGAAAAACGATGTACCTCCTTTTATAATGTTCTCTTTTTTAAATATTTTTGATACTGAATGTTATCAGATCTTCAACCAAAACCTAATATTAGATAAAGAGATCCTGAGTGAACAAATAACACAACGATTACATACTTATTTCATCAAGTTATGCAACACCCGATGCCCCAGTGTGACAAAGTTATTGCCCCCTTACACTGAATAACTGGTTGTGCCACTTTTAGCTGCAATGACTCCAACCAAAAGCTTCCTGTTGTTGTTTATCAGTCTCTCACGTCGCTGTGGAGGAATGTTGGCCCACTCTTCCATGCAGAACTGCTTTAACTCAGACATTTGTGGGTTTTTAAGCCTGAACTGCCACAACATCTCAATTGGGATTTGGTCTGGACTTTGAAAATACAATGAAGTCTACATAAAAATTGTTAAAAAGCAACACCTTTTAAGTTTTGGAATGTCCTAGTCGAAGTCGAGACCTAATCCCAATTGAGATGTTGTGCAGCAGGCAGAAACCTTCCAGTCTCATCTCATATAGCCTAGCCCAGACACATCCACCATGCAGCAGGCAGAAACCTTCCAGTCTCATCTCATATAGCCTAGCCCAGACACATCCACCATGCAGCAGGCAGAAACCTTCCAGTCTCATCTCATATAGCCTAGCCCAGACACATCCACCATGCAGCAGGCAGAAACCTTCCAGTCTCATCTCATATAGCCTAGCCCAGACACATCCACCATGCAGCAGGCAGAAACCTTCCAGTCTCATCTCAAATAGCCTAGCCCAGACACATCCACCATGCAGCAGGCAGAAACCTTCCAGTCTCATCTCAAATAGCCTAGCCCAGACACATCCACCATGCAGCAGGCAGAAACCTTCCAGTCTCATCTCATATAGCCTAGCCCAGACACATCCACCATGCAGCAGGCAGAAACCTTCCATTACTCCATTACACACCACATCTTGGTGGCGGCTGGTTATTTAAAAGACATCAGCTCTCAATAATTAATAATTGAATCATTAAGGTGAAGGCATGCCGACACGACGCAGGCGAGTGTGGTGACACTGTAGGCTGTTCATTGTCAGTCCTGGAGGGCCCAAGCACTTCTGGTTTTCATCCTCTCCTTCTAATAAGGGACAAATTCAGACCTGGGACACCAGAGTGCATTAACTAGCAGGTAGAAACAGAAACCAGATGTGTTTGGGCCCTCCAGGATCAGAGTTGAACAGCCCTGCGTAGAGACTATTAAAGCTTTAACACTATGTAAATGAAGAGTAGACTGTGGCGTGTTTAGAAACTCAGTCAACTAACTGTCTCACTCTCTCCTCAGTCAACTAACTGTCTCACTTTCCTCAGTGTAGCTGAGCACACAGTTTTGGGGGAGAGTTGGGAGCTGTCTATCTCCCGTCTCTCTGTCCATTTGGAAGACCCATTTGCGACCAAGCTTGAACCTCCTGACTGATGTCTTGAGATGTTGCTTCAATATATCCACATAATTTTCCGTCCTCATGATGCCATCTATTTTGTGAAGTGCACCAGTCCCTCCTGCAGCAAATCACCCCCACAACATGATGCTGCCACCCCCGTGCTTCACGGTTGGGATGGTGTTCTTCGGCTTGCAAGCCTCCCCCTTTTTCCTCCAAACATAACGATGGTCATTATGGCCAAACAGTTCTATTTTGGTTTCATCAGACCAGACGACATTTCTCCAAAAAGTACGATCTTTGCAAATCATGTCAAATCAATTGAATTTACCACAGACTCCAATCAAACATCTCAAGGATGATCAATGGAAACAGGATGCACTTGAGCTCAATTTGGAGTCTCATGAATACTAATGTAAATAATGTATTTCTGTTTTTGTTTTTTTATAAATGTGCAAACATTTGTTATTATGGGATATTGTGTGTAGATTAATGAGTTTTAATTAGTATTTAATCCATTTTAGAATAAGGCTGTAACATAACAACATAACCTTCTGGATGCACTGTATGTCTAAACTCTGTCCTGTGTGTTCCCTGTAACAGACGCTGATATGCAGTGAGGATGAGTGGTGTCAGTGAAAACCCCTCGGACCCTGCTGCCAGGGCCGAGTCGCGGAAACGCAAAGAATGTTCCTCTGACCTGCTGGGTCCCAGGTAGGAACTTTTGTCTTTACTATACTCTCTACTTTACTTTACTATACTCTACTATTTTTATATTTTTATATCTAACCTTTATTTAACTAGGCAAGTCAGTTAAGAATAAATTCTTATTTAGAATTACAGCCTACCTACAGGGTCAGCGCTTGGAGCTAATTAGGGTTAAGTGCTTTCCTCAAGGACACATCGACAGGTTTTTTCACCTTGTCGCCTCGGGTATTCGAACCGGCGACCTTTCGGGTACTGGTCCAACCGCTAGGCTACCTGCCGCCCTCTAAACTATACTAAACTCTACTTTACTAAACTATACTAAACTCTACTCTACTAAACTCTACTCTACTAAACTCTACTCTACTAAACTCTACTAAACTCTACTCTACTAAACTCTACTAAACTCTACTAAACTATACTAAACTCTACTCTACTCTACTAAACTCTACTCTACTAAACTCTACTAAACTCTACTAAACTAAACTCTACTCTACTAAACTCTACTCTACTAAACTATACTAAACTCTACTAAACTAAACTCTACTCTACTAAACTCTACTCTACTAAACTATACTAAACTCTACTCTACTAAACTCTACTCTACTAAACTCTACTCTACTAAACTATACTATACTAAACTCTACTAAACTAAACTCTACTCTACTAAACTCTACTCTACTAAACTCTACTAAACTCTACTAAACTCTACTAAACTCTACTAAACTCTACTTTACTATACTAAACTCTACTAAACTCTACTAAACTCTACTAAACTATACTAAACTCTACTAAACTCTACTAAACTATACTTTACTCTAATTTACTCTACTAAACTATACTTTACTAAACTAAACTATACTAAACTCTACTTTACTCTACTTTACTCTACTAAACTATACTTTACTAAACTAAACTATACTAAACTCTACTTTACTAAACTATACTAAACTCTACTAAACTCTACTTTACTAAACTCTACTATACTAAACTATACTAAACTCTACTTTACTAAACTACTTTACTCTACTAAACTCTACTAAACTCTACTAAACTATACTAAACTCTACTTTACTAAACTACTTTACTCTACTAAACTCTACTAAACTCTACTTTACTCTACTAAACTCTACTTTACTAAACTCTACTAAACTATACTAAACTTTACTCTACTAAACTCTACTGAACTCTACTTTACTAAACTACTTTACTCTACTAAACTCTACTAAACTAAACTCTACTTTACTAAACTCTACTAAACTCTACTTTACTCTACTAAACTATACTAAACTCTACTTTACTCTACTAAACTATACTAAACTACTTCACTTTACTTTACTCTACTAAACTATACTAAACTATACTAAACTCTACTAAACTACTTTACTCTACTTAACTCTACTAAACTCTACTAAACTCTACTAAACTATACTAAACTATACTTTACTCTACTAAACTATACTAAACTACTTCACTTTACTCTACTAAACTATACTAAACTCTACTAAACTATACTAAACTCTACTTTACTAAACTACTTTACTCTACTAAACTCTACTAAACTAAACTTTACTCGACTTTACTCAACTTTACTATACTAAACTCTACTAAACTCTACTTTACTAAACTCTACTTTACTAAACTATACTAAACTCTACTTTACTCTACTAAACTCTACTAAACTAAACTCTACTTTACTTTACTCTACTAAACTCTACTTTACTAAACTACTTTACTCTACTAAACTCTACTTTACTCTACTAAACTATACTAAACTCTACTAAACTCTACTAAACTATACTAAACTAAACTATACTAAACTCTACTTTACTTTACTCTACTAAACTCTACTTTACTAAACTACTTTACTCTACTAAACTCTACTTTACTAAACTTTACTAAACTACTTTACTCTACTAAACTATACTAAACTTTACTCTACTAAACTCTACTTTACTTTACTCTACTAAACTCTACTTTACTTTACTCTACTAAACTCTACTTTACTAAACTCTACTTTACTAAACTATACTTTACTAAACTACTTTACTCTACTAAACTCTACTTTACTCTACTTTACTCTACTAAACTCTACTATACTAAACTATACTAAACTCTACTTTACTTTACTCTACTAAACTCTACTTTACTAAACTACTTTACTCTACTAAACTCTACTTTACTCTACTAAACTCTTTAGAATTACAGCCTACCTACAGGGTCAGCGCTTGGAGCTAATTAGGGTTAAGTGCTTTCCTCAAGGACACATCGACAGGTTTTTTCACCTTGTCGCCTCGGGTATTCGAACCGGCGACCTTTCGGGTACTGGTCCAACCGCTAGGCTACCTGCCACCCTCTAAACTATACTAAACTCTACTTTACTAAACTATACTAAACTCTACTCTACTAAACTATACTAAACTCTACTTTACTAAACTATACTAAACTCTACTCTACTAAACTCTACTAAACTCTACTCTACTAAACTCTACTAAACTCTACTCTACTAAACTCTACTAAACTATACTAAACTCTACTAAACTCTACTAAACTCTACTAAACTCTACTAAACTATACTAAACTCTACTTTACTCTACTTTACTCTACTTTACTCTACTTTACTCTACTTTACTCTACTAAACTCTACTAAACTCTACTAAACTCTACTTTACTCTACTAAACTCTACTAAACTCTACTAAACTCTACTAAACTCTACTAAACTCTACTAAACTCTACTTTACTCTACTAAACTCTACTAAACTCTACTAAACTCTACTAAACTCTACTTTACTCTACTTTACTCTACTAAACTCTACTAAACTCTACTTTACTCTACTTTACTCTACTTTACTCTACTTTACTCTACTTTACTCTACTAAACTCTACTAAACTCTACTTTACTCTACTTTACTCTACTTTACTCTACTAAACTCTACTAAACTCTACTAAACTCTACTAAACTCTACTTTACTCTACTTTACTCTACTTTACTCTACTTTACTCTACTTCACTCTACTTCACTATACTATACTCTACTTTACTAAACACATTTTGCCTTACTCTATCTTTACTATAGTCATCTCAAAAGCTATAGACTTTACACTGCTCAAAGTCTGCACAGTACTACCATGATGCTATAGGCCTATTAGTTTAGTTATAAACTACTACTCATAAGCCTAACCTTAGTAAGAGACAGATCTGATTATTTAACTAAGCCTAACCTTAGTAAGAGACAGACCTGATTATTTAACTAAGCCTAACCTTAGGTAAGAGACAGACCTGATTACTAAACTAAGCCTAACCTTAGCTGAAAGGCAGTCCTGATTATTTAACTAAACTTACAGTTAAATAATACTGGCTGGCTGGCTGGCTGGCTGGCAGGCAGGCAGACTGGCCGACCGATCATGACTATGATGGTTGCCAACCCTATAGTTCTGTCATAATTATAACTCTGGTAAGACACCTGTCTACTGCTTCCTAATTATTGGTGTATGACATAGGTGCTACCGGTGCATCAAGGCTCAGACCAACACACTCCTAAACAGCTTCTATCCCCTGGTCATAAGACTGTTAAATGGCTGACAACTACAGCTATATATTAGTATATATCTATTTATCCTGCTACTGGTCACTATTACTGCTGTTTACATGTACAGTGGGGAGAACAAGTATTTGATACACTGCCGATTTTGCAGGTTTTCCTACTTACAAAGCATGTAGAGGTCTGTAATTTTTATCATAGGTACACTTCAACTGTGAGAGACGGAATCTAAAACAAAAATCCAGAAAATCACATTGTATGATTTTTTAAATAATGAATTTGCATTTTATTGCATGACATAAGTATTTGATCACCTACCAACCAGTAAGAATTCCAGTAAGAGTATATATCCTGATACTGGTCACTGTTACTGCTGTTTACATGTATATATTAGTATCTATTTATCCTGCTACTGGTCACTATTACTGCTGGTTACATGTATATATTAGTATCTATCTATTTATCCTAGTACTGGTCACTATTACTGCTGTTTACATGTATATATTAGTATATATCTATGTATCCTGCTACTAGTCACTATTACTCCTGTTTACATGTATATATTAGTATATATCTATGTATCCTGCTACTGGTCACTATTACTGCTGTTTACATGTATATATCTATGTATCCTGCTACTTGTCACTATTACTGCTGTTTACATGTATATATTAGTATATATCTATTTATCCTGCTACTGGTCACTATTACTGCTGTTTACATGTATATATTAGTATATATCTATGTATCCTGCTACTAGTCACTATTACTCCTGTTTACATGTATATATTAGTATATATCTATGTATCCTGCTACTAGTCACTATTACTCCTGTTTACATGTATATATTAGTATATATCTATGTATCCTGCTACTGGTCACTATTACTGCTGTTTACATGTATATATTAGTATATATCTATGTATCCTGCTACTTGTCACTATTACTCCTGTTTACATATACAGTGCATTCGGAAAGTATTCAGACCCCTTGACATTTTGTTAAGTTACAGCCTTATTCTAAAATGGATTAAATAGTTGTTTTCCCTCAATCTTCATAACGACAAAGGAAAAACAGTAAAATAATTAAATGAAATATCACATTTACATAAGTATTCAGACCCTCTACTCAGTACTTTGTTGAAGAACCTTTGTCAGCGATTACAGCCTTGAGTTTTCTTGGGTATGACTAGGGTTACAAAGGGTCGGAAACTTTCCAGTAAATTTCCTGAAATTTTCCATGGGAAGTTAAGCCCTGGAATTTGGGGAATTTTGCTTAAATTCATCAAAAAAGTTAGCTTGTAACTATCCCCAATTCAATGGAATTGCAACCCTCTGCATGAACAGTGCATTCTTCCATCACATGTTCAGCTGATTCTCAAGATCTTGCACACTAATGAGATGCTATTGATCCCACACTACTACACTGTCTGAGACAAGGACTACATGTTTTCTGGTAAGTTTTGATTACAATACTGGGTGGGGTGAATATATTTTAACTAGTAAATAGTAGCCTACAGCAAAGTGTGTTAACAATTTCTGCTAGTTAGTTTTTGCTACCATGTGGGTTTTAGCTTTCTTGAGCCTGCTAACTGAGGAGTGTTAATTCACCTGTTTCATTTTAAAACATTTATCTTACAAAGGAGTTGTTTAATCTAACTGCTTAACTATTTATCTGTACATGGAATTATATTTTTTTTATTTACTCATTTTTTTCCTAATCTTTACAGGAAAATGCCACGTTCACTATCTGATGTGTGGAGACATTTCACTGCAGCTAATGTAGAAGGAAAAGCTGTGTACATTTGTAAATACTGTGTGAAATCATATGTGAAGAATGCAACAAAGAAGCAGAATCATCTGGCCAAGTGCATCAAGTTCCCTCAGCGCTCACAACAAGCAACCTCTGACAAAAGTCCCTCTACTTCTATTTGAGGTTAAAATGATGAATCAGACACCTTATCGATAGCAACAGCTCATGGTCCTCCTGGAATCAGAAGTTGTTTTTAACTCAATGGAGGAACGTAGTCAGAGAAATGCTGATGAATGTCTTGCTCAAGCTGTGTATGCAACTGGTTCACCTCTGATGCTCACAGGCAATGTGTATTGGAAGAGATTTCTGAACGTTCTTCACCCAGCATACACCCCTCCAACCAGACATGCTTTATCTACTCATTTGCTGGATGCAGAGTTCAACAGAGTTCAAGTGAAGGTCAAGCAAATTATAGAGAAAGCAGACTATTGCAATCATCTCTGATGGGTGTTCGAATGTTCGTGGGCAAGGAATAATTAACTACATCATCTCCACCCCTCATGGCACTGAAAACAATGGATACACTCTACAAGAGAGCCAAGGAAATGGTTAGGTATGTGAAGTGTCATCAAGTTATAGCAGCAGTCTACCTCACCAAGCAAAGTGAGAACAATAAAAGCCTCAAATAGAAGCTGCCCAGCAACTCCCGTTGGGGTGGTGTTGTCATCATGTTTGACAGTCTCCTGGAGGGGATGGACTCTCTCCAAGAAATGGCCATATCACAGTCTGCCTATATGGACAGCCCCATCAAGAGGATCCTCCTGGATGATGTATTTTGAGAGAGCGTGGTAAGCAGCCTGAAACTCCTGAAACCTATAGCAGTAGCCATTGCACGGATTGAGGGAGATAATGCCATCCTGTCTGACGTTCAGACTCTGCTTGCAGATGTAAGAGAAGAAATCCGTACTGCCCACTTCACTATTGCTCCAGGCAGAGGAGACTGCAGTTCTGAAATGCATCAAAAAGCATGAAGATTTCTGCCTGAAGCCCATACACGCTGCAGCGTACATATTGGACCCCAAGTATGCTGGCAAGAGTATCCTGTCTGGTGCAGAGATCAACAAGGCCTATGGTGTCATCACTACCGTGTCTTGCCACCCGTGCCTGGATGAGGGCAAGGTTTTTTGTAGTCTGGTGAAGTACACTTCCAAGCAAGGGCTTTGGAATGGAGATGCAATATGGCAGTCGTGCCAACATATCTCATCAGCCACCTGGTGGAAGGGACTTTGTGGATCTGAGGCTCTTTCCCTGTTGCCTCCATCATCCTCCAAATCCCACCAACATCAGTCGCCTCAGAGCGCAACTGGTCCTTGTTTGGGAACACACACCAAAGCACGCAACAGGCTGACCAATACAAGGGTTGAAAAATGGTTTGCCATCCGGGCAAATTTGAGGCTTTTTGAGCCTGACAACAGGCCATTCTCAACAAGGTTGGAAAGTGACAGTGAAGATGAGACCTCAGAGTCTGATGTTTAAGTGGTGGACATTTAAGAGGTCCAGGGAGAAGACATGGAAGCCTGAGAGGAAGACAACCAAAGCTTTAGTTTATTGACTATCATTTTACAGATGTATGTATGTATGTATGTATGTATGTATGTATGTATGTATGTATGTATATTCAGTGAAATCATCCCATGTGAAGAGTCAACTCATTTAGTTAAAGTTCAATTCGTAACTATTTTTTTATTATTATTTCTATTGGAAGAATTTAATAATTTACAATTATGTCTACTTATGATAAGGTAAAAGGTGTATGATTCTGTCTCAATATGATATGCTAAATATATCCAATGCAAAAAACATCTACATTTAAATTGTGCTAATACTAATTTGCATATATTTCTGTTCATTCATATATATTCCTGTTAATTCACATACAGTCGTGTGCAAAAGTTTGGGCACCCCTGACAATTTCCATGATTTCCATTTATAAATAATTGGGTGTTTGGATCAGAAATTTCATTTTGATCTATCAAATAACTGATGGACACAGTAATATTTCAGTAGTGCAATTAGGTTTATTGGATTAACAGAAAATGCGCAATATGCATCAAAACGAAATTAGACAAGTGCATAAATTTGGGCACCTCAACAGAAAAATCACATCAATATTTAGTAGAGCCTCCTTTTGCTAAAATAACAGCCTCTAGACGCTTCCTATAGCCTCTGAGTGTCTGGATTCTGGATGAAGGATGGCCATTCCAGAACATTGTACTTGTTCCTCTGCATAAATGCCCGGTTAGATTTTGAGCAGTGTTTTGGGTCGTTGTCTTGTTGAAATATCCAGCCCCGGCGCAACTTCAACTTTGATTCTTCAACATTATTCCCAAGAATCTGCTGATATTGAGTGGAATCCATGAGACCCTCAACTTTAACAAGATTCCCAGTACCGCCACTGGCCACACATCCTCACAGCATGATGGAACCCCCACCAAATTTTACTGTGGGTAGCAAGTTTTTTTCTTGGAACGCTGTGTTCTTTTGCCGCCATGCATAACGCCCCTTGTTATGACCAAATAACTCAATATTTGTTTCATCAGTCCACAGCACCTTATTCCAAAATTAAGCGGGCTTGTCCAAATGTGCGTTTGTGGCGTGTGTGCAGAAAAGGCTTCTTCCGCATCACTCTCCCGTACAGCTTCTCCTTGTGCAAAGTGCGCTGAATTGTTGAACGATGCACAGTGACACCATCTGCAGCAAGATGGTTGTAGGTCTTTGGAGGTGGTCTGTGGGCTGTTTTTGACCGTTCTCACTATCCTTCGCCTTTCCAATATTTTACTTGGCCTGCCACTTCTGGCCTTAACAAAAACTGTGCCTGTGGTCTTCCATTTCCTCACTATGTTCCTCACAGTGGACATTGACAGCTTACATCTCTGTGATAGCTTTTTGTAGCCTAAACCATAATGTTGAACAATCTTTGTTTTCAGGTCATTTGAGAATTGTTTTGAGGCCCCCATGTTCAGAGGAGAGTCAAAGAGAACAACAACTTGCAATTGGCCACCTTAAATACCTTTTCTCATGATTGGATGCACTTGTCTATGAAGTTCAAGTCTTAATGAGCTCACCAAACCAATTGTGTGTTCCAATTAATCAGTGCTAAGTTGTTACAGGTATTCAAATCAACAGAATGACAAGGGTGCCCAAATTTTAGCATAGCCTACATCTGATTTAATTTCATACAACTTAATATTGCTACACTAAAAATCTTTGTCTGGACAATACCCCAGTACTCAGCTTTTATTAGAAAATGAATGGCATGCCACTGTGATCAAATTATTTGCAACCCTAGGTATGACGCTACAAGCTTGGCACACCAGTATTTAGGGAGTTTCTACGATTCTTCTCTGCAGATCATCTCAAGCTCTGTCTGATTGGATGGGGAGCTTTGCTGCACAGTTATTTTCAGGTCTCTCCAGAGAGGTTCAATCGGGATCAAGTCCGGGCTCTGGCTGGGCCACTCATGGACATTCAGAGACTTGTCCCGAAGGCACTCCTGCGTTGTCTTGGCTGTGTGCTTATGGTTGTTGTCCTGTTGGAAGGTGAACCTTATGCCCAGTCTGAGGTCCTGAGCCCTCTGGAGCAGGTTTTCATCTCTCTGTACTTTCTCCGTTCATCTTCCCCTCGATCCTGACGAGTCTCCAAGTCCCTGCCGCTGAAAAATATCCCCACAGCATGATGCTGCCACCACCATGCTTCACCGTAGGGATGGTGCCAGGTTTCCTCCAGATGTGACTCTTGGCATTCAGGCCATTCTTGGTTTCATCAGACCAGAGAATCTTGTTTCTCATGGTCAGAGTCCTTTAGGTGCCTTTTGGCAAATTCCAAGTGGGCTGTCGTGTGCCTTTTACTGAGGAGTGGCTTCCAGAAAGGCCTGATTGGTAGAGTGCTGCAGAGAAGGCTGTTCTTCTGGAAAGTTCTCCCATCTACACAGAGGAACTCTGGAGCTCTGTCAGAGTGACCAAGGCCCTTCCCCCTTGATTGCTCAGTTTGGCCGGGCGGCCAGCTCTAGGAAGAGTCTTGGTGGTTCCAAACTTTTTCCATTTAAGAATGATTTAGGCCACTGTGTTCTTGGGGTCCTTCAATGCTGCAGAAATTGTTTGTCTGTGCCTCTCTGCACTCTACGGTTTTTGCTCAGACTTGCATTGTCAACTGTGTGTATAGAACGGTGTGTGCCTTTCCAAATCATGTCCAATCAATTGTAGAAACATCTCTAGGATGATCAATGGAAACAGGATGCACCTGAGCTCAGTTTTGAATCTCATAGCAAAGCGTCTATATACTTATGTAAATAAGGTATTTCTGTTTTTTATTTTCAATCGATTTGCAAAAATGTCTAAACCTGTTTTCACTTTGTTATTATGCGGTGTTGTCTGTAGATTGATGGGGGGGAAAATAATTTAATACATTTTAGAATAAGGCTGTACTGTAACGAAATGTGGAAAAAGGAAAGGAGTCTGAATACTTTCCGAATGCACTGTATATGCATTGATCTCGTCTGATGCTTAAAGCTTACTGTTTGATGAAATAAGACAAATGCCACAAGAGGGCGCCAGAGACCTAGATAACCAGAAGAAAAAACCTGACCCAGCTGTGTTCCTCCCGCTCCTGCTGGCTTTCACAGATTCTGCCATTACTCTCCTGAAGGCTGATTCTGCCATTAATCTCCTGAAGGCTGATTCTGCCATTACTCTCCCAAAGTTGCCGGTAATAGGCTACACGATTAGTCGGCAACTAACAATTTATCTTACAATTTCTACCGATCTGTGTGCCAGTTATGGTTTTCATATGCACATTTTCGTGAAACAGTTTAATGTAATTTATAATAACGTCTTCATATCTCTAAATCATTGTCATGTGGTTAATTATAATTATATCATTATCTAAATGAAAATGATACAAAACTAAAAAGTAACTTCTATTTCCATAGCCAACTATGTGGAAATATTAACTATTACCTTGGGTCCGGCCCGAAGCTTGCGCTGGCGAACTTGCAACATTGTATAAAATATTCTTGGCCCTCAGAGTTTGCCACACCTGTGAGCTCGGGACAAGCACAGCTGTAGGCTATTTGTTCAAGGGATAAAAAGCAGTGTTAGGCAGGAGCTCACCGGAGCTGAGTACTGACACCTCTAATGTTCTACTGCTTGAGCTCCTGTTTCTCTTATAGAATATTTGCTCAAAAGTATTGTGGAGCCGCTGCACATAAATATAAAACAGTACCAGCACCTAAAATGAGTACTGGAAACAATATCAGTCCAAGTCCAGAACTGAAAAGAATCCGGTAGACCTATTTTATGATGTTTTCATTGGATCAGAGCATGACATTTTTCCCTTTTACACTGAGTGGTTATTGAAAGGGAGGGAGCTGGAAAGATGTTAGAAATACATTGAGGAACTATTTTTGTTCTCAATGGATGTAAAAACAGGTGTTTGAGGTGTAGAAAACATTACTTTGAGAAGCTCCACAGGTGATTAGTGATTGTGCGGTAAGCCACTCAGAAATACTATCAGATCCCCCAAATGGCCAGGTTGGAGAAGTCAGAAGTTTACATACACAAGAAATTTCCCCCTCAGGGATCGATCTGTCTATCTGTCTATCTATCTATCTGTCTATCTATCTATCTGTCTATCTGTCTATCTGTCTATCTATCTATCTATCTATCTGTCTATCTATCTATCTATCTATCTATCTATCTATCTATCTATCTATCTGTCTATCTGTCTATCTGTCTATCTGTCTATAAACTCATTTTTCAACCACTCCACAGATTTCATGTTAACGAACTATAGTTTTGGCAAGTTGGTTAGGACATCTACTTTGTGCATGACACAAGTAATTATAATTCACTATATCAAAATTCCAGTGGGTCCAAAGTTTACATACACTAAGTTGACTGTGCCTTTATACAGCTTGGAAAATTCTGTCATGGCTTTAGAAGCTTCTGATAGGCTAATTGCCATCATTTGAGTCAATTGGAGGTGTACCTTTGGATGTATTTCAAGGTCTACCTTCAAACTCAGTGCCTCTTTGCTCGACATCATGGGAAAATCCAAAGAAGAACTCAGGGAAAAAAAATGTAGACCTCCACAAGTCTGGTTCATCCTTGGGAGCAATTTCCTAATGCCTGAAGGTATCGCGTTCATCTGTACAAACAATAGTACGCAAGTATAAACACCATGGGACCACGCAGCCGTGGTCCCATGAACAATGACAACCTACAGGGTCAACCCCTGGAGCAAATTAGGGTTAAGTACCTTACTCAAGGACACATCGGCAGGTTTTCACTTTGTTTGCTCGGGGGATATGATCCAGCAACCTGTCGGTTACTGGCTCAACGCTCTGACTACTAGGCTACCTGCCGCCCTAGTTTCTCCCTGTCTGTCTGTCTTTCTCTCCATCTCCCTCTCTCTCTATCTGTCCCTACCTCTGCCATGTCTCATTGTGGCCTTCTTCCCCGTCTCCTTGTCTCCTCAGCCCAAAACGAAGCAGCGAGAAGAGAAACCGCGAGCATGAGAACAAGTACATTGAGGAGCTGGCCGAGCTGATCTTCGCTAACTTCAACGACATCCATAACTTCAACGTCAAACCAGACAAATGTGCTATCCTGAAGGAGACTGTCAAACAGATACGACAGATCAAGGAGCAAGGTACACTGCACTACATCACAGATCAAAGAGCAAGGTACACTACATTACAGATCAAAGAGCAAGGTACACTACATTACAGATCAAAGAGCAAGGTACACTGCATTACAGATCAAAGAGCAAGGTACACTGCACTACATGTTTTGTTGTTGTTGCTGTCCCAGTTCACAATGGCTGCATTTACACAGCCCGATTCTGATCTTTTGCCCAATTATTACTATTTAATGAAGCTGCCAGTTGAGGACTTGTGAGGCGTCTGTTTCTCAAACTAGACACTAATGTACTTGTCCTCTTGCTCAGTTGTGAACCGGGGCCTCCCACTCCTCTTTCTATTCTGGTTAGAGCTAGTTCGCGCTGTTCTGTGAAGGGAGTAGTACACAGTGTTGTACGAGATCTTCAGTTTCTTGGCAATTTCTCGCATGGAATAGCCTTCATTTCTCAGAACAAGAATAGACTGACGAGTTTAAGAAGAAGGTTATTTGTTTCTGGCCATTTTGAGCCTGTAATCAAACCCTCAAATGCTGATGCTCCAGATACTCAACTAGTCTAAAGAAGGCCGTTTTATTGCTTCTTTAATCAGCACAACAGTTTCCAGCTGTGCTAACATAATTGCAAAAGGGTTTTCTAATGATCAATTAGCCTTTTAAAATTATAAACTTGGATTAGCTAACACAACGTGCCATTGGAACACAGGAGTGATGGTTGCTGATAATGGGCCATAATAAAAAATCTGCCATTTCCAGCTACAATAGTCATTTACAACATTAACAATGTCTACACTGTGTTTCTGATCAATTTGATGTTATATTAATGGACAAAAAATTAGCTTTTTTTTAAAAAACAAGGGCATTTCTAAGTGACCCCAAACTTTTGAACAGTAGTGTATCTTTTTCCAGCAGCAGACTATGATCGATAATGTCAAAAGCATCTCCAGGCTCCACTCATATAAGTAGCATACAAGCCTCAGACCTTTGGAACATCTACATTTTAAAAAGTTGAATAAATCAATTGAATATACACCATCACAATAAATTAATTATTTACTTTAGGCAGGTCTAAAGAAACATTATGACATGGTTCCCCAACAGGCAGGTTTTATTTGGCCCCCCCAAGATTCCTGAGCAAAAAAAAAAAAAAGTGCAATGTTGGACATAAAATTGTAAAAACACCAGGAAATCAGAGCCAGTGATTTTAATTTAACACATCTGTTCCCACACATAATAGAGAAGCACGTGACCGTATATACAAATGTAAGCACGTTTTAACTGATTGTTTTAGTCAAATATATCTGTTTGGGCTTCTTGCAGTCTACACATTATGTGTAGTTATGTTCCGGCTCCCCAACCAAATGCTCAAGAAATAATCGGCCCGCGGCTGAATCTAGTAGATGATCCCTGCATTATGATATGAAGAAAAAGGATTTCAGAAGAACAGATTATGAGTTGGCATACTGGCTATGCGTCATGCGATAGGCTGTAGGCTTGTTCATTTAGTAGACAAGATATGCTATCAGGGTTTTTTGGAGGGAGAGCTTGGGCTCAAATATAGGCCTATGCAAACGAAGAAGCTCTAATATGCATATGGCTGTTTTGAATGAATCATCACCTTAGGAAGGGCTGTCCATTTTGTTGTGTTACACTTTGAAACAACATCCACAACAATGTTTTCCACTCAGTTTATGTTGTTGAACTTTCAAAAAATTGATCATCTCAGTGAGGTGAGTTTTAAAAGCACATACCGTTTTGATGATGTGTTTTGATGTGATTTTCAATGGCCTTTGCATTATTGTCAGAGTGGTTAGAGGGACAATGGAGCCCTGAGTACCAGGCCGTTGGGACCCAATGGTCGTCAGTAGTAGCCTACCCAACTCACTAAGGCATGTACAGAGTGCGTAAGAGGAGATTACCGCGACTCGGTGGTCATGTAGAATTTTACTGCAACACCGAACTGAGGTCAGGTCAAGACCCTGTTGAGGACCACGAGCACGCAGATGAGCTTATCTGAGACCGTTTCTGATGCTATGTGCAGAAATGTTTTGTTGTTCAAACCCACAGTTTCATCAGCTGTCCGGGTGGTTTGTCTCCGTCGATCCCGCAGGTGAAGAAGCCGGATGTGAAGGTCCTGGGCTGGCGTGGTTACACGTGGTCTGCTGATGTGAGGCCATTTGGACGTACTTCCAAATTCTCTAAAATGACATTGGAGGCGGCTTATGATAGAGAACTGAACATTAAATTCTCTGGCAACAGCTCTGATGGACATTCCTGCAGTCAGCATGCCAATTCCACGCTCCCCCAACTTGAAACATCTGTGGCATTGTGTTGTGTGACAAAACTGCACATTTTGGAGTGTCATTTTATTGTCCCCAGGTCAAGGTGCACCAGTGTAATTATCATGCTGCTTAATCACCTTTATGCCACACCTGTCAGGTGGATGGATTATCACGATTCCCCTCCTATTCTCTTCCTGTCCTCCTCCTTTTCTCTCCTCTTTCCTTCCTCTTCCTCTCGTTCTCTCTCCTCGTCCTCTCCTCCTCTACCTTTCCTCCTCCTTCTCTCCTCTTCCTCTCCTGCTCTCTCCTACTCTGTTCCCTAGCTCTGCTCCTCTTCCTCTCCTCCTCCTCTTCTCCTCATCTGTTCCCTAGCTCTGCTCCTCTTCCTCTCCTCCTCCTCTTCTGTTCCCTAGCTCTGCTCCTCTTCCTCTCCTCCTCCTCCTTTCCTGTTCCCTAGCTCTGCTCCTCCTGTGTACCAGTTTCTCTCTGCCACGTCAAACTGGTGTGGTGCCACACTCTAATATGTCCCTACCTCCCCACAGACACAGACAGACACAGACACACACAGACCCAGCCCTAGCTCCTCCACCCACACAGACACACACAGACCCAGTCCTAGCTCCTCCACCCACACAGACACACACACACAGACCCAGTCCTAGCTCCTCCACCCACACAGACACACACACACAGACCCAGCCCTAGCTCCTCCACCCACACAGACACACACACACAGACCCAGTCCTAGCTCCTCCACCCACACAGACACACACACACAGACCCAGCCCTAGCTCCTCCACCCACACAGACACACACACACACACACACACACACACACACACACACACACACACACACACACACACACACACACACACACACAGACCCAGTCCTAGCTCCTCCACACACACACAGACACACACAGACCCAGCCCTAGCTCCTCCACCCACAGACACACACACACACACACACACACACACACACACACACACAGACCCAGTCCTAGCTCCTCCAGACACACACAGACACAGACAGACCCAGCCCTAGCTCCTCCACCCACACAGACACACACAGACCCAGCCCTAGCTCCTCCACCCACACAGACACACACACAGACACACAGACACACACAGACCCAGTCCTAGCTCCTCCACCCACAGACACACACACACACACACACACACACACACACACACAGACCCAGCCCTAGCTCCTCCACCCACACAGACACACACAGACCCAGCCCTAGCTCCTCCACACACACAGATTCACACAGACCCAGCCCTAGCTCCTCCAGACACACACAGACCCAGCCCTAGCTCCTCCACCCACACAGACACACTCATCTCTAGAAGTAGAGCAGACTGTGCTCTGAACATAAGGGCTCTCTGCCTGCATATTAGCCCTATCACTGACTGAAGGGGATATGAAGGATAATACACTGTAGACAGGAGTTAGACTCTTCACCTATAAACAATAAACTGTAGAGATTAATTACACTGACTCTTCACCTACAGTTGAAGTCGGAGGTTTACATACACCTTAGCCAAATACATTTAAAATCAGTTTTTCCCAATTCCTGACATTTAATCCTAGTACAAATTCCCTGTCTTAGGTCAGTCAGGATCACCACTTTATTTTAAGTATGTGAAATGTCAGAATAATAGTAGAGAGAATTATTTCTTTCAGCTTTTATTTCTTTCATCACATTCCCAGTGTTTCAGAAGTTTACATACACTCAATTAGTATTTGGTAGCATTGCCTTTAAATTGTTTAACTTGGGTCAAATGTTTCAGGTAGCCTTCCACAAGCTTCCCACAATAAGTTGGGTGAATATTGGCCCATTCCTCCTGGCAGAACTGGTGTAACTGAGTCAGGTTTGTAGGCCTCCTTGCTCGCACACGCTTTTTCAGTTCTGCCCACAAATGTTCTATAGGATTGAGGTCAGGGCTTTGTGATGGCCACTGCAATACCTTGACTTTGTTGTCCTTAAGCCATTTTGCCACAACTTTGGAAGTATTCTTGGGGTCCATTTGGAAGACCCATTTGCGACCAAGCTTTAACTGATGTGTTGAGATGTTGCTTCAATATATCCACATAATTTTTCTTCCTCATGATGCCATCTATTTTGTGAAGTGCACCAGTCCCTCCTGCAGCAAAGCACCCCTACAACATGATGCTGCCACCCCCGTGCTTCACGGTTGGGATGGTGTTCTTCGGCTTGCAAGCCTCCCCCTTTTTCCTCCAAACATAACGATGGTCATTATGGCCAAACAATTCTATTTTTCTTTCATCAGACCAGAGATCTTTGTCCCCATGTTCAGTTGCAAACTGTAGTCTGGCTTTTTTATGGAGGTTTTGGAGCAGTGGCTTCTTCCTTGCTGAGCGGCCTTTCAGGTTATGTCGATATAGGACTCGTTTTACTGTGGATATAGATACTTTTGTACCTGTTTCCTCCAGCATCTTCACAAGGTCCTTTCTGTTGTTCTGGTATTGATTTACACTTTTCGCACCAAAGTACGCTCATCTCTAGGAGACAGAACGCGTCTCCTTCCTGAGCGGTATGACGACTGCGTGGTCCCATGGTGTTTATACTTGTGTACTATTGTTTGTACAGATGACCGTGGTACCTTCAGGCGTTTGGAAATTGCTCCCAAGGATGAACCAGACTTGTGGAGGTCTACAGGTCTTTGCTGATTTATTTTGGTTTTCTCATGATGTCGAGCAGTTTGATGGTAGGCCTTGAAATACATCCACAGGTACACATACAGTGGTATGTTCATACTGATGAAATACCGTCAGTACAGTGGTATGGTCATACTGATCTTATACTGTCAGTACAGTGGTATGGTCTTACTGATCTAATACCGTCAGTACAGTGGTATGGTCATACTGATCTAATACTGTCAGTACAGTGGTATGGTCATACTGATCTAATACTGTCAGTACAGTGGTATGGTCATACTGATCTTATACTGTCAGTACAGTGGTATGGTCTTACTGATCTAATACTGTCACTACAGTGGTATGGTCATACTGATCTTATACTGTCAGTACAGTGGTATGGTCATATTGATCTAATATTGTCAGTACAGTGGTATGGTCATACTGATCTAATACTGTCACTACAGTGGTATGGTCTTACTGATCTAATACTGTCAGTACAGTGGTATGGTCATACTGATCTAATACTGTCAGTACAGTGGTATGGTGTGAAACACAAAAATGTGTCTGTGCCCTTGAGCAAGGCACCTAACCCTAATTTTCTCCAGTTGCACCGTAATACTATTGCTGACCCTGTAAAACAACACATTTCAATGCACCTGTCTGGTGTGTGACAATGCTTTAAAAAAATTAAATTGGGTGCCATTTGAGACACCTGTTGACTCCTCTATCTACGGTGTCTGTTCAGTTCAAGGTAGCGGTCTGTTGATTAAGCTGTGACTTCCTCAGGTCAAGGTACCGGTCTGTTGATGAAGCTGTGACTTCCTCAGGTCAAGGTACCGGTCTGTTGATTAAGCTGTGACTTCCTCAGGTCAAGGTACCGGTCTGTTGATGAAGCTGTGACTTCCTCAGGTCAAGGTACCAGTCTGTTGATTAAGCTGTGACTTCCTGTTAGGTAGAAAGGAAAGAGAATAACACATCTGATTGGTTGTCTTTCCCACAGAGAAAGCAGCCACGGCCAATGAGGAGGAGGTCCAGAAGGCAGATGTGTCATCAACGGGCCAAAGCATCATCGACAAGGATGCTCTCGGACCAATGATGCTGGAGGTGAGGAAAAACAGGCTTTTACATGCAGACACTTTTCTACCCCTCATAAGTATCAAGCTAGCTAAAAAGGTGTCATGCTCTGCCAGCTGAGCTACAGAGGATCTAGCTAGATAACCAGCTCTAGTTCACCTATAGGCTACTCTGAAAGCCTGCCGGTATCATGATGAAGATACTCTATCATTTACAATGTTTCTTAGGACCTGCATAAACCAATGAGTAATGCATTTCTTTGTGATGGTGTATATTCAATGGATTTATTAAAATAGACGCCCACCCACATCATCTCCTACTCCTACACTAGCATCACATCATCCCACGTCATCTCCCACTCCTACACTAGCATCACATCGTCCCACGTCATCTCCCACTCCTACACTAGCATCACATCGTCCCACATCATCTCCCACTCCTACACTAGCATCACATCGTCCCACGTCATCTCCCACTCCTACACTAGCATCACATCATCTCCCACTCCTACACTAGCATCACATCATCTCCCACTCCTACACTAGCATCACATCATCTCCCACTCCTACACTAGCATCACATCATCTCCCACTCCTACACTAGCATCACATCATCTCCTACACTAGCATCACATCGTCCCACATCATCTCCCACTCCTACACTAGCCGAGAGAGCACAGCTTGTCCTGCCAATGACCTTTGTCATCGGGAGAGAGAGAGATTACCCTGACCATACACATCTCTCAGAGAGAGTGTGAGGGATGGGAGGAGCCTGAATGAGAGAGTGTGAGGGAGGGGAGGAGGCTGAATGGACTGATTCATCCGGCAGGCAGCCAGCGTGGTTGAATGATTCATCCGGCAGGCAGGCTGCGTGACTGTGTGTGTTGCTTGCTTTGCCATTAGACAGACGTCAGAGGCACTTCAGTAGCTAGCTGTATGTCCGTCTGTCTGTCCACTGCGTGGGACAACAGGGCTGTTGCAGAGCACAACCTGCTCTCACACAGAACAGGTAAAAACAACCTGCTCTCAGCCAGAACAGAGCAGGTAAAAACAACCTGCTCTCAGCCAGAACAGAGCAGGTAAAAACAACCTGCTCTCAGCCTTTATTTAATACAAATTTTGTGGAATGAAATCTCTTTAGATGCACCATCTCGTTTTCGTGTCCAAATAAAAAACTAACTTTATCCTGAACACACACAAAGTACATATCTGACTACACAATATACAGTACAGAGAGGCTAGGGACAGTCAGTCAGCCAGCCAGCCAGCCTCTCTATACTCTGCATTGTTACATAACACACTGTAATCTGACATAGGAGTGCTCTACGGGGTCAGAGGCAGAAAGAGAGAGATTGTGTGTGTGTGTGTGTGTGTGTGTGTGTCCTGTGTGTGTGTGACGTGGTAACCTTCATTCATGTTGCAGTAGTATCAGGGCAAATAGAGGCTGTATTACATCAGAGAGGGAGGCAGGAGCAGAGGGCAGGATCACAGCACCTTAGGTAGGTAGGTAGTTTCCATTAGGCTAGATGTTTTATCAGCCCTATCTCTAGCAGGCTCAGCCCTATCTCTATCAGACATATCTCTAGCACACTCAGACATATCTCTAGCAGGCTCAGCCCTATCTCTATCAGACATATCTCCTCTATCAGACATATCTCCTCTATCAGACATATCTCCTCTATCAGACATATCTCCTCTATCAGACATATCTCTAGCACGCTCAGATATATCTCTAGCAGGCTCAGCCCTATCTCCTCCTCTATCAGCCCTATCTCCTCCTCTATCAGCCCTATCTCCTCCTCTATCAGCCCTATCTCCTCCTCTATCAGCCCTATCTCCTCCTCTATCAGCCCTATCTCCTCCTCTATCAGCCCTATCTCCTCCTCTATCAGCCCTATCTCCTCCTCTATCAGCCCTATCTCCTCTATGAGACATATCTCTAGCACGCTCAGACATATCTCCTCTATCAGACATATCTCTAGCACGCTCAGACATATCTCCTCTATCAGACATATCTCCTCTATCAGACATATCTCCTCTATCAGACATATCTCCTCTATCAGACATATCTCCTCTATCAGACATATCTCCTCTATCAGACATATCTCCTCTATCAGACATATCTCCTCTATCAGACATATCTCTAGCACGCTCAGACATATCTATATCTCCTCCATCGGCCCTATCTCCTCCATCGGCCCTATCTCTCTCACCATCAGACCATAGGGCTGGGGTGGGCTGCAGAATCACATTAGTGGAATCCAAGACTGTTCTCAGGGTTATAGTTAGATATGTCTGAGTCACGTCTGGGACAATTTTAGTGTTTTAGCTAACCCTTTTCTTAACCTTATTCTCCTAACCTGCTGCATAAATTGTCCTCATCTGTTATGGAAAGTCACTTCTGCTAGTCAAAACCGGCAGACAGTGTGAGTATCCACTAATCCGATACAGCGGGTGGGCTGGGCTGGAGGGGGGCTGTCTGTCACTGTTCCATAGAATAGTATTGGGTTGAATGTTCCCTCTTCAAATATCAAAGTTTGTCAGATGCCTTTATAACATTTATTTGCATTGGGGCCTGCACATTTCTCCAAAGGCATACAGTCAGAAAGATCTACATAGCAGATAACATAACTATGGGCCCTGGTCAAAAGATCTGCATAGCAGATAACAGAACTATGGGCCCTGGTCAAAAGATCTGCATAGCAGATAACAGAACTATGGGCCCTGGTCAAAAGATCTGCATAGCAGATAACAGAACTATGGGCCCTGGTCAAAAGATCTGCATAGCAGATAACAGAACTATGGGCCCTGGTCAAAAGATCTGCATAGCAGATAACAGAACTATGGGCCCTGGTCAAAAGATCTGCATAGCAGATAACAGAACTATGGGCCCTGGTCAAAAGATCTGCATAGCAGATAACAGAACTATGGGCCCTGGTCAAAAGATCTGCATAGCAGATAACAGAACTATGGGCCCTGGTCAAAAGATCTGCATAGCAGATAACAGAACTATGGGCCCTGGTCGAAGGTAATGCACTTTAAAAGGAATAAGGGAATATTTATACTTTAAAAGAACATGCTCAATTCAGAGACAATTGTAAAAAGTTATGCATAGGAGAAAGTTCAGTTAATTAATGATTATATCTACAGTGCTTACCTCTCTCCCTTGGTATCTTGTTGTCAAACAGAAACAACAAAGTCAATTGAAGTCCACACAAACAAATCAATGTCAACAATGGAATAAACTAAACTCTCTCTCCTGCTCTGTCTCTCTCTCTCTCCACCTCTCAGGCCCTGGATGGGTTCTTCTTCGTGGTGAATATGGAAGGTAACATAGTGTTTGTGTCTGAGAACGTGACCCAGTATCTGCTGTATAACCAGGAGGAGCTGATGAACACCAGCGTCTACAGCGTTCTGCACGTAGGAGACCACGCTGAGTTCATCAAGAACCTGCTGCCTAAGAGCCTGGGTATACTACTCTCCATCTCTCTCACTATCTATCTACCCCTATCTCATTCTATCACTCCATCTCTCTCACTTTATCCCTCCTACTCTCTCACTATATCACCCCATCTCTCACTCTCTCCCTCATCTCTCTCACTCTGTCCCCCATCTCTCCCTCTCTCCCATCTCTCTCACTCTGTCCCCCATTTCTCTCATTCTATCCCTCCATCTCTCTCACTCTATCCCACCATCTCTCTCATTCTATCCCTCCATCTCTCTCTCTCACTCTATCCCCCCAACTCTCTCATTCTATCCCTCCATCTCTCTCACTCTATCCCTCCATCTCTCTCACTCTATCCCCCCAACTCTCACTATCCCCCCCCCCCCCCCCTGTCAATAGCTCTCTAGTTTAAAGTCTACTCTGTACTCTCTGTATACGGACTCAGCCTATGTGTATCAGATTGAGGTCTTTCTAAGCTATCTGGATGGCAGGCATAGCAGAATAGATCACCCTGTCTTGGGCTGTGCTGTGGCCCAGATACACAGATTATCAATGTTCCCCCTACACACACCATGCTGCTGAATGAGATCATGAACACATGGGGTGTGACAGATTATCAAGGTCTTTTATACATAGTGGCCTGGTTATCATACATTCCTTTAACACCTTCCTCTCTCCTTCAGTGTCTTCTTCGTCGTCATTTGGCGGACTCAAACAAGCTATATTGGTAACAATGTGTCTCTCTCCCCTCTCCCCATCTCACACCCTCTGTAGTGAACGGTGTGCCATGGTCCAGTGAAGGTCCCAGGAGGAACAGTCACACGTTTAACTGTCGTATGCTGGTCAACCCTCACAGTGACAACCAGGACGAAACCAACGACCATGAGGGACAGAAACAGAAATATGAGAGCATGCAGTGTTTCGCTGTCTCCGAACCCAAGAGCATCAAGGAGGAGGCAGAAGGTTTGGAGGGAGAGATGGATAGAAGGAGGGAGGGGGGAGAGAGAGGGATGCTTCTCCCTGTTGATGATAACTAATGGATCACAGCCCATCCATAATTCATACTGTCCTCACATCAGTTGTCTTGTAACAATGAGGAAATGATTCCAGCCACATGGATAGGATCTCTGTTTGTCCACTCCCACACACAACATAACCCATCATTAATGAAGCAGGATTTACAACAGCATAACATAAAACAGCATTAATGAAGCAGGATTTACAACAGTATAACAACACAGCATTAATGAAGCAGGATTTACAACAGTATAACAACACAGCATTAATGAAGCAGGATTTACAACAGCATAACATAACCCATCATTAATGAAGCAGGATTTACAACAGCATAATATAACACAGCATTAATGAAGCAGGATTTACAACAGCATAATATAACACAGCATTAATGAAGCAGGATTTACAACAGCATAATATAACACAGTATTAATGAAGCAGGATTTACAACAGCATAATATAACACAGCATTAATGAAGCAGGATTTACAACAGCATAATATAACACAGCATTAATGAAGCAGGATTTACAACAGCATAATATAACACAGCATTAATGACGCAGGATTTACAACAGCATAATATAACACAGCATTAATGAAGCAGGATTTACAACAGCATAACATAACACAGCATTAATGAAGCAGGATTTACAACAATATAACAACACAGCATTAATGAAGCAGGATTTACAACAGCATAATATAACCCATCATTAATGAAGCAGGATTCACAACAGCATAATATAACACAGCATTAATGAAGCAGGATTTACAACAATATAACAACACAGCATTAATGAAGCAGGATTTACAACAGCATAACATAACACAGCATTAATGAAGCAGGATTTACAACAGCATAATATAACACAGAATTAATGAAGCAGGATTTACAACAGCATAATATAACACAGAATTAATGAAGCAGGATTTTCAACATCATAATATAACACAGCATTAATGAAGCAGGATTTACAACAGCATAACATAACACAGCATTAATGAAGCAGGATTTACAACAGCATAATATAACACAGAATTAATGAAGCAGGATTTACAACAGCATAATATAACCCATCATTAATGAAGCAGGATTTACAACATCATAATATAACCCATCATTAATGAAGCAGGATTTACAACAGCATAATATAACACAGTGTTAATGAAGCAGGATTTTTCACGCCTGCCGTGAGAAACGATTGTTGTTGAAACACTTGTTACTCACTCCGTCTGGAGAAATGTTCCAAACACTGAGAGAGAGAAAGTAACGAGGGAGGAAAAGACGGTTGGATTGAAGTGTGGCTCCTAAGTGGCGCAGTGGTCTAAGACACTGCATATCAGTGCTACGGGCGTCACTACAGACAACCTGATTCGAATCCAGACTGTATGACAACCGGCCGTGATTAAGAGTCCCATAGGGCGGCGTCGTCCGAGTTTGGCTGGTGTAGGCCGTCATTGTAAATAAGAATTTGTTCTTAACTGACTTGCCTAGTTAAATAAAGGTGGTCCTCTACTTCACACATCTGTTTGTCCTTCAGCTCAATCAGTTTCTTTCTCTTTTCTCCCTCGTTCAGTCAGTAAGAGAAAAATGTATATTATAATATTGTCTTTGTATCTCAAAATCATTATAATGTGATTAACCTTAAAAATCTAAATTAAAATTATTCAACTCTGAAAGTTCAAATTCAACCAGAGAGCGCCCTTAGAGCGTGGGAAAAGGCCACACTTGACCGTGGTGAATGGCTAAGCCCACTACACTATGAAACCACACACTATTGCAGAGACATGGATATTACCAGCCACAATTGATATGGTGAAAACAATGTGTGGGGAGGTATTGGCACAGAAACTCACATCAATACCTTTGTCACATAACACTGTTAAACAAATAGTTTTATGCTATTGCTAGCAATCAAGAGGAAACTTGAGAGAATGCCAAGAGTGTGCAAAGCTGTCATCAGGGCAAAGGGTGGCTACTTTGAAGAATCTCAAATATAAAATATTTTAACACTTTTTTGGTTACTAAATGATTCCATATGTGTTATTTCATATTTGCGATGCCTTCACTATTATTCTACAATGTAGAAAATAGTAAAAATAAAGAAAACCCTTGAATGAGTAGGTGTGTCTAAACTTTTGACTGGTACTGTATGTAACAGACATATTTGGGAAACTGAACGCAATCATGCAGGAGAAATACAAAAAAACTCTACAGATGGGTGACCGAACCAGCAAAATCCATTTGACTGTGATCCTGGCTCAGTTGACATGCCGTTAAGTGAAATGGAACAGTTGTTCAAGATGTCGTGTGACCGAATGCTGCACACAATGCATTCACGGGTTTTATTTTGTGACTCAAAGGGAATACTGTGCCGTCTCCCTCCCAGCATTAAATCACATGGTACGCTGATTCAGTGCTTTCTTCTGCATTAAAAACAAATATTGATCAGGAGAGATGAGGTGCAGACTGTTGACCACGCCCATGCATCAAGCCACACCCATCTCATTAGTGGTGGTGAGGTCAGAGAGATTGTCACACTAATTTTCAAGTGACTGTCATAGCCCCACATTAAAAGTATATGATGGTGAGTTGAGAATACAACCAGAAATACTGTTAGAATGTTTTTCAATTGACTGCCATAGCCCCAATTAAAAAACTAAACATTGTCCGGGGATCAATAAAGTACCTATCTATCTATCTATCTATCTTAATTACAGATTTTTTTTTTGACATGGTTGGGGTTGTGAGAATTTTCAGAAATCAAAATGTGGTCGTTGGCCAGAAAAATTTGGGAACCTCTGCCTAGCTGCTGAGAGTTCAACAGGCTGTCTGTCCTAAGCCCTAAATACTGAGTGTTCAACAGGCTATCTGTCCTAAGACCTAGATACTTTTCCAACTACTACCATCTGACTAGTCTAAAGTGACTTCCTCTCGTTGTCTCCAGGTATTAAAAATAAAAAACAGAAATACCTTATTTACATAAGTACTCAGATCCTTTACTATGAGACTCGAAATTGAGCTCAGGTGCATCCTGTTTCCATTGATCCTCCTTGAGATGTTTCTACATCTTGATTGGAGTCCACCTGTGGTAAATTCCATTGATTGGACATGATTTGGAAAGGCACACACCTGTCTATATAAGGTCCCACAGTTGACAGTGCATGTCAGAGCGAAAACCAAGCCATGAGTAGGGGGGAGTTGTGTGTTGGAAGTTGTGGTGCGAGTTGTGGTTGTGTGAAGGGCTGTTGCGGTGACTGTATTACCGCCACACCGGCGGTCACGAGTCATGACAGCAGTCAAATTCCACATGACCGTTTATTCAGGGTAATTAGTCTTCTCCATGCTCTGATACTGCTGATGGTCATTAGTAGTCTACCAAACATGCTAACTGTCTGGTACTCAGCACTCTATTGTCCCTCTATTCACTCTGACATCTAATCAAACACTTGATGAGAGACCATGAGCTCATGTTGCGCAACATTTCTATAGGCTGTGCAATTACGAGATAAAACAGAGTGATGGCCTCTACTAAAAAGAGGAGGATCCCATCAGCTTTCTATAGGCTAGGTCTACTATATGTATTACTATATTTATTACTCAACTTTCCTAATATTAAGTACATTGCTTCTCTTTACAACAGGAGTATAGTCTACCTGGCTGGCATGAAAATGAACCACAGGAAAAGTTTCCTCCATTCACTATTTAAGTACATAGATGACATGTATTTTTTCCCTCTGACCCTGTTTTGATACAGGTGCATGATAATGGTCCATTCTAGATCAGAACTAATGACACACACATATTATTTAGTTTATGTAAAGACAAGATTAAATCAAGAATAGTCTGATGTGTGACAATATTAGCCTATCACATGCTAATATTAGCCTATCACATGCTAATATTAGCCTATCACATGCTAATATTAGCCTATCACATGCTAATATTAGCCTATCACATGCTAATATTAGCCTATCACATGCTAATACTTTACTGATGAACATGCTGGTTGATTATTGTGTTTAATGTGTGTATGTGGTCTGTTGTTCTGTGTTTGGGTAGAAAGACAATTTGTTTTTTTCTCTCTCTCTATCCCCCTCTCCTCTCCTCCTCTACACTCTTCTCTCTCCTCTCTCTCTTTACTTACTCTCTCGCTCTCTCTCTCTACTCTCTCGCTGCGCTCGCTCTCTCGCTCTCTCGCTCTCTCTCTCTCTCTCTCTCTCTCTACTCTCTCTACTCTCTCTCTCTCCTCTTTTCTCTCTCTCTCTCTACTCTCTCTCTACTCTCTCTCTCCCTCTACTCTCTCTCTCTCTCTTCCCTCTCTCTCTCTACTCTCTCTCTACTCTCTCTCTCCCTCTACTCTCTCTCTCTCTCTTCTCTCTCTCTCTACTCTCTCTCTCTCTTCTCTCTCCCTCTACTCTCTCTCTCTCTCTCTCTTCTCTCTCTCTCTCTACTCTCTCTCTCTCCTCTTTTCTCTCTCTCTCTCTACTCTCTCTCTACTCTCTCTCTCCCTCTACTCTCTCTCTCTCTCTTCTCTCTCTCTCTCTACTCTCTCTCTACTCTCTCTCTCCCTCTACTCTCTCTCTCTCTCTTCTCTCTCTCTCTACTCTCTCTCTCTCTTCTCTCTCCCTCTACTCTCTCTCTCTCTTCTCTCTCCCTCTACTCTACTCTCTCTCTCTCTCTTCTCTCTCTCTCTACTCTCTCTAGACTTCCAGTCATGTCTGATATGTGTAGCACGCAGGATGCCCATGAAAGAGCGGCCCATTCTGCCCACGCACGAGAGCTTCACCACCCGCCAGGACCTGCAAGGTAACCAATCGCAGCACTACGATCATACCACCTGTCTGGAATTAACCAATCACACAGCCACAGAATTATGACCAAGGTAGTCCACCAGACAGTTCTTAACCAATCAGAAAACAATCTATAAAGGATCAGACAGACTGGAACCAATTGCAGAAGAGTCTTTAATGACTAGGGAGATAGCCAATGACAGAGCAAGTTTCTTAGGTTGTCACTTGTCAAGAGATAACCGTGGTAGAGACCTGTCTTCCAACTGTATGCCACCCCACCCTACCCTCATAACCAGCCTCGGCTGTGCCCATGCCCCAGCTACTGTTGCTGTTAACCCACATGCTTGAAAAGAATACCATGCTCTATAACAAATAGTTAACACTGATTATATAGTGCTGGGTTGTACTGTGCTCTTTCAACTGACAGAAGTCAAGTATACATTAACTGTCTGGCTACTACCTGCCACTTTGATGTGTGGACAGTGTACATATGTACATCTTATGTAGCAACATTTGAATTTCTGTTTTTTACCTTTGATAAAAGTAGAGACTCAGAGCTAGAAAATGGTAAATCATACAGTATGTTTGAGGAAACAATGGGAAAGTAATTATGCTTTGAAAGTTGATAAACTTGGAAACTCACTTTTGAGAAAACGGCCTTTGAATGTTTTGGTACCTACTGGAGAGCTCTCCTTTGTCTACACCCATTCAACATTGTTCACACCCTCTTAATCCTTAGCCCCACCATTCAGCATTGTTCACACCCTCTTAATCCTTAGCCCCACCCATTCAGCATTGTTCACACCCTCTTAATCCTTAGCCCCACCCATTCAGCATTGTTCACACCCTCTTAATCCTTAGCCCCACCCATTCAGCATTGTTCACACCCTCTTAATCCTTAGCCACACCCATTCAGCATTGTTCACACCCTCTTAATCCTTAGCCCCACCCATTCAGCATTGTTCACACCCTCTTAATCCTTAGCCCAACCCATTCAGCATTGTTCACACCCTCTTAATCCTTAGCCCCACCCATTCAGCATTGTTCACACCCTCTTAATCCTTAGCCCCACCCATTCAGCATTGTTCACACCCTCTTAATCCTTAGCCCCACCCATCTAAGGATCCACATGAGGTCATAAAAAGTGAGTAGTGTAGAAAAGAGTAAGACTAAAAGTGGTAGAAGCCGACAATAAGGACAAATGTCCTGATAAAATAAATATTTTATAAATATTTAGATGATGCTATAAATATTAAAATAAATGCTGTAAAACCCCCAGTGGTGGAAAAGGTACCAAATTGTCATACTTGAGTAAGTATCGATCATATTAAATTATTATTATTCCTTATATTAAACCAGACGGCACAATTGTTTTATTTTATTGGGCGGATATCCAGGGGAACACTCCAACACATTTCACCATCAAAGCATTTGTGTTTAGTGAGTCTGCCTGATCAGATGCAGCAGGATGTTCTCTTGATAATCGTCCTGTCAAAATGTATCTACACATTTTCTTTTGGAGGGATTGCCAAATATATAAATAGTAAAGTAATGTACAGATACCCCCAAAAAATACTTAAGTAAAATGCCTTCACACCAGTACATTAGCATACTTTACATAAACACTTATCACATAGTATTCCATACATAAGTTAAGGCCATGCAACCTGAGTGAGGTGCACATGTACAGTACATAAACAGATGCATGCATCATTTGATATTTTATCAGTTTTGCTAAGTGGATGGGTATCTACAGAACGTGTAAACGGTACAGCCAAATGATTTTCACCTGAAGTGCTGGTACTGCTTGATCTGTGATAGCAGCCTGAAGTAAGGAGTTAGGTGTTGTTGCCAGCCATAGCTTGCTTGGGCCAGCTCTCTTTGATGGAAGGCATTAGACGATTCTCCCTGTATGACTGGTGGAGGAGAGTCAGGTGTGCTCTACTGATGCTGAAAGACAAATTACAGATACATTATTATACAATAGATGCGAAATGGCATTACTGAGTAAACATCATTGCACAGTTCATACACGTAATGTTAGCTAACTTCAGTTGACTAACTAACAGCAAGCTTTAACTAGCATTACAAACCGATTGTTTCAGAAAACATTACTAACATTACACATGTAAATTATTGTTGGCTAGCAAGCCAGCCATCTAACCTCAGCTAACGTTAGCTAGGTAACAGCAAGCTTTAACTTGGGGTCTTTTGTTTAGACGTTAACTAGCTAACAAATGAAATATAATCCCACACAAATCGATTGTCATAGGTAAAGTTAACCAAATAAGTTAGGTTCAATGTTAACTTTAGTTAGCTAGCCATCGAACTCCAGCTGGCTAGCTAACAGCAAGGTTTAACTTGCAATGAAAACAACTTTTTGACAACTGGAAACGTATAATATCTGAAACTGTAGCTATATTCTTACCCCATCGTCATCAGAAGACTCTACTATGTTTTATACAATTTAAATGTTTTTACCTAAATCAGGGATTTCCTCATGGTCTGATTCATTGTCAGAGTCAGAGAGAGTCAGCACGGCACGATCGTCCTCAAGAAAGTAATTCATCACAACTTTTCCCACTGACCTTTGTCGGTAGCGCCTGATAAATTCAGTGCAGCAATGTTATTGAGCACAGTAGCAACATATTTGCAGTTCTCCATAGCAACGTTATATCTATATATAAGAAACTGCAGTAGAAAGGACTCATTTTATAGACACTAGAGGCTACACAGTAGACCAATCAGAACTCATCTCTCTGCATGTCCAGCCCACTCATTATCTCAACCAATCATGGCTAGAGGAAGGTTCCTGTCTATTTCTGTGGCTTTAACCGACTAGGCCTATAATTTAACAACTTTATAGATGGAATACAAGTTTGTTATTAAAGCACATGAAAGTTCAAATGTTCCAGAAGGCATTTCTGCCCCATTTTTATTAAAAAAACATGTTTTATGTTGAAACTGCTCTCCTGTGAAGTCGTGACTTGCGACATATGCCTAGTTTCCTGAATTTGATCACATTTGATATCAGTAGCCGGCTCTCTCTCTCCGTTGTATCTATAGGTAAGATCACGTCATTAGACACCAGTCTTCTGAGAACCTCTATGAAGCCTGGCTGGGAGGACCTGGTGAGGAGAAGTATCCAGAGGTTTCACCTACAGAACGACGGAGAGATGTCCTTCGCCAAGAGACACCAACAAGAGGGTGAGACAACCAGACAATTCATCATCTTAGAGAATCACAACATCATGTTGATCTGATGGATGGGCAGCCCTTGCATCCAAAGCGCTGTCCATGAATTTGAGTAGTTACATTTCTCCAGCCCCATCCCTCAGCTGCTTTGTTGTTGTTTGAATATCAGATTCCCTCCCCCTGTGTGTCTCTCCAGTGTTGCGTCACGGCCAGGCATTCAGCCCTATCTACAGGTTCTCTCTCTCAGATGGGACCATCGTGTCGGCTCACACCAAGAGCAAGCTGGTCCGCTCCCCTGCCACCAACGAACCCCAGCTCTACATGTCTCTACACCTGCTACAGAGGTACATACCCTAACCCCTAAACCTAACCCCTAACCCCAGCTCTACATGTCTCTACACACTGTAGGGGTAAGGGCATACCTTACTCTTTCAAAATATGGCCTGAATAGAAAAGTGTGCCATCTAAAATACTTTGTGTGTGGAAGAATTTGAGCGTGCAATGCCACACTTGTCTGTGTGAGAGCGAGAGCTGGTTTGCATTAGGGTTTCATGGGTGTAACCAGAGTGGTTTGCATTAGGGTTTCAGGGGTGTAACGAGTGGTTTACATTAGGGTTTCAGGGGTGTAACCAGAGTGGTTTACATTAGGGTTTCATGGGTGTAACCAGAGTGGTTTGCATTAGGGTTTCAGGGGTATAACGAGTGGTTTACATTAGGGTTTCAGGGGTATAACGAGTGGTTTACATTAGGGTTTCAGGGGTGTAACCAGAGTGGTTTACATTAGGGTTTCAGGGGTGTAACCAGAGTGGTTTACATTAGGGTTTCAGGGGTGTATGGTGTGTAACCTTCATCTCTTGTATCCTGTGTGTTATCCCCAGAGAGCAGTCAGTGTGTGGTATGGGACCGGGTCAGGACATGGGGCCCGGTGGACAGGGCCAGCAGGGGACAGGGATGTGCCCTGGCCCCAAACCCATTGCCCCCAACCCCTCCATGACACCTCCAACCCCGGGGACAATCTCTGGCCTGGTGGCCCAGGGACAGGACACCACGATCAGCTCCAACAGCACACCCTTCTCCCTTCCTCATGGAGGTCCAGGGTCCAGAGAACCAGGAGTTGGACCCATGGGGCCCGGGCCTGCACACATGCAGGGCTACCGCTATGGCTGCCCTCCCCAGCCCATGGGCTACCCCGGAGGGATGCAGGGCAGCATGGGCATGAACCCCCCCAACCATCCCCACCAGCAAGGGGCCAGCTGGAGGATGAGTAGCCCGTCTCGAGGCAGCCCTAGCCCAGCCGGAGGCCCCCATCCGGGTCAACAGAACTCAATGCTGTCCCCTAGGCACCGGGCGAGTCCAGGGATGGCAGGGAGCCCTCGCGTGGCCCCATGCCTGCATTCGTCCTCCCCTGTGGGGATGTGTGGGTCTGGAACAGGGGTTGGAGGTGGAGGTAGCGGTCCTGCGGCTAACAGTCTTGCGGCTAACAGTCTTGCTAACAGCCACAGCTACACCAGTAGTTCTCTGTCGGCCCTGAAGGCCCTGAGTGAGTGTCACGGGGTCAGACATGGTGGGGGTGGGCACCCTCATGGCGCCGGGGGGCATTCGCACACACACACCCTGGGGTCACCGGATAGGAAGATGATAGGGTCGCCAGCCGGGGTCACGATGGGGGCAGGGGTTAACCCTCACATGATGTCGAAGCTTGGGTGTGGCGGTAACATGGATCCTCACGGAGAGCAGGGTCAGGGTGGACAGTGCGACCAAAGACTGATTGATAGACAGACGGACGGGAACGGTAGCAGCGGTAACCACGGTGACATCAAAGAGGAGAGGGACGGCTCAGTCGACGGCCCCGACGTGCAGAGCCGTGGCCTCCACGACAACAAGGGCCACACCAAACTCCTCCAACTCCTCACCACCAAGTCCGAACCACTCGACACCTCCTCATCTCCCAATGGAGGAGGAGACCCCAAGGACCCCTTGTGCAGTCTGGCGGGCCCTCATGGTCCAGGGGCCCCAGGGGGCCACGCCACATCCCTAAAGGAGAAACACAAAATACTCCACAGGCTGCTCCAGAACAGCACCTCTCCTGTCGACCTGGCAAAGCTCACCGCTGAGGCCACGGGCAAGGAGATGGGAGAGCAGGGGGGTAACATCAACACCCAGGGGGGTACAGGAGGGGTTATAGATGGGAACCTCACCCCCAAACAGGAGCCCCTGAGCCCCAAGAAGAAAGACAACGCCCTGCTGAGGTACCTGCTGGATAAAGAGGAGGGGGGGTTGAAGGAGAGGCAGGCGAAAATGGAGGGAGGAGGAGAGGTGAAGACTGAGGAGGGGCTGGGCGGGATGAAACACCCCCTCCATGTGAAAACTGAGAAACAGGACACAGGATACGATCGCTCTGAGCAGGTGGGTGGCATGAGATTAATCTAATTTATGCTTTAGTCATAATTGCAAGTGAAGGATGAGTCACCGCCATGGTGTGGGTACGAGTTGACACAATGAATACGAGCTGTTAAAAGTTTTCATTGGATAGTTTTTTTTTATGATAGTTGATGGTGAATGAATGGTGGTTAACAAAATAATATTTTGTCATTGTGCTAGAGCTAGTAAGCAACTTCCTTTAAACTGCATGCAGAGACATACAAGTGGTATCCACAAGCTCATTTGACTCTGGGGAAGTAGATAAAGGGCATCATTGCCAAAATCCCGAAGTATCCCTTTAATAGTGTCAAATTCAGATCTATGGAGGCCCTGAACAGGGTACTGTTCTAGAATTTAGAATGAGTTAGTCAGTGTTCTGTCTCTAAGAACACAGTGGCCTCAATCATTCTTAAATGGAAGAAGTTTGGAACTTCCTAGAGCTGGACGCCCGGCCAAACTGAGCAATCGGGGAAGAGTGCTTTTGGTCAGAGAGGTGACCAAGAAGCCGATGGTCACTCTGACAGAGCTCCAAAGTTCATCTTTGGAGATTAGAGAACCTTCCAGAAGGACAACCATCTATGCAGCACTCCACCAATCAGGCCTTTATGGTAGAGTGGCCAGACGGAAGCCACTCCTCAGTAAAAGGCACATAACAGCCCACTTGGAGTTTGCCAAAAGTCACATAAAGACTCTCAGACCATGAGAAACAAGATTCTCTGGTCTGATGAAACCAAGGTTGAACTCTTTAGCCTGAATTCCAAGCATCACGTCTGGAGGAAACCTGGCACCATCCCTACGATGAAGCATGGTGGTGGCAGCATCATGTTGTGGGGATGTTTTTCAGTGGCAGGGACTGGGAGACTAGTCCTTGATGACAACCTACTCTAGAGCGCTCAGGACCTCAGACTGGGGCGAAGGTTCACCTTCCAACAGGTCAACGACCCTAAGTACACAGCCAAGACAACGCAGGAGTGCCTTCGGGACAAGTCTCTGAATGTCCTTGAGTAGCCCAGCCAGAGCCTGGACTTGAACCTGATCAAACATTTCTGGAGAGACATGAAAATAGCTCTGCAGCGACGCTCCCCATCCAACCTGACAGAGTTCTTCAGAGAAGAATGGGAGAAACTCCCCAAATACAGGTGTGCGTCAAACCCAAGAAGACTCAAGGCTGTAATTGCTGCCGAAGTTGCTTCAACAAAGTACTGAGTAAAGGGTCTGGGGTTATGGGGTGTTGTGTGTAGATTGATGAGGGGGAAAATTAATGTAATCAATTTCAGAATAAGGCTGTAACGTAACAAAATGTGGAAAAAAAGTCAAGGGGTCTGAATACTGTCCGAATGCACTGTAGGTGAACATCTAGACATGGAAACATTCTGTACATCTAGACATAGGTGAACATCTAGACATGGAAACATTCTATACATCTAGACATGGAAACATTCTATACATCTAGACATGAATGTATGCATGTAGAATTTCTACATGCGTACAGAGGCCCATTATCAGCAACCATCACTCCTGTATTCCAATGGCACATTGTTAGCTAATCCATGTTGATCATTTTAAAAAGCTAGTTGATCATCAGAAAACCCTTTTGCAATTATGTTAGCACAGTTGAAAACTGTTGTGCTGATTAAAGAAGCAATAAAACTGGCCTTCTTTAGACTAGTTGAGTATCTGGAGCATCAGCATTTGTGGGTTCGATTACAGGCTCAAAATGTCCAGAAACAAATAATTTTCTTCTGAAACTTGTCAGTCTATTCTTGTTCTGAGAAGAAGAATTTGCTAAGAAACTGAAGATCTCGTACAACGCTGTGTACTACTCCCTTCACAGAACAGCGCAAACTGTCTCTAATCAGAATAGAAAGAGGAGTGGGAGGCCCCGGTGCACAACTGAGCAAGAGGACAAGTACATTAGAGTGAGCAAGAGGACAAGTACATTAGAGTGTCTAGTTTGAGAATCGGACAGCTTCATTAAAGAGTACCCGCAAAACAATGTCAACAGAGAAGAGGCCACTCTGTGATGCTGGCCTTCTAGGCAGAGTTGCAAAGAAAAAGCCATATCTCAGACTGGCCAATAAAAAGAAAAGATTAAGGTGGGGTGTTTGAGGTGTTCGGATCACAAAGAAGAACATTCGTGAGACGCTTGACGGCATCTGTCAGGCATGGTGGAGGCAATGTGATGCTCTGGGGGTGCTTTGGTGGTGGTAAAGTGGGAGATTTGTACAGGGTAAAAGCCTTCCTTCTCCAAGATCCCTATCTCAACAAATTGACAACTAGAATGCCAAAGGTCTGCAAGGCTGTAATTGCTGCAAATGGAGGATTCTTTGACAAAAGCAAAGTTTGAAGGATACAATTATTATTTCAATTAAAAAGCATTATTTATAACCTTGTCAACGTCTTGACTATATTTCCTATTCATTTTGCAACTCATTTCATGTATGTTTTCATGGAAAACAATTTCTAAGTGACCCCAAACTTTTGAACGGTGGTGTAGGTTTACTTGGCCTCCCAAGTGACGCAGCGGTCTAAGGCACTGCATCTCAGTGCTAGAGGCGTCACTACAGACACCCTGGTTCGATTCCAGGCTGTATCACAACCGGCCGTGATTGGGAGTCCCATAGGGCGGCGCACAACTGGCCTAGTGTCGTCCGAATTTGACCGGTGTAGGCCGTCATTGCCTAGTTAAATAAAGGTTCAATAAAAACAACATTTATATTATTTAGTCCATCCAACAATGACATGGCCTATTTAACCCTTCTGCAGCGGACTTAGGCCCTAAATCAAAGTAGCATTTGATTTGATTCCAGCCTCAAGCGGGCCAGATGCACAGTTGTCAATAGGCCTATATGGACGTATTACAGCTTGACCGACACCACTGGTATAGAGACGGACACCATTGAATAAATCCTGTCCTTATTGATCTGATT
Source organism: Thymallus thymallus (assembly GCA_023634145.1). NCBI lineage: Eukaryota > Metazoa > Chordata > Actinopteri > Salmoniformes > Salmonidae > Thymallus > Thymallus thymallus. The sequence goes on along the minus strand of JAKYLM010000118.1, from coordinate 52,289 downwards.
TCTCTGGTATTGGAGGAACTAGGATGTGAGGAGGAAATACAATGTTCAGTAGAAGAGGACATTTATTATATAGACAGATCTGGTTTCCTCCAACAAACCACACGGTGAGTGTAGCTTGTCTGAGGAACATTGAATGAACGTCCACATGTCGTTTATATAGAAAGACTGAGCCACATATAAGGTGATCCTTCAGCCTGCTTCTATTAGCAGAGTACTCCAAACTGGCACTCCCTAGTTACACCCTTAGCAACCTCATACCACAGATAAGGCCACCTAGACCTACTGTTGCATCTAGTACCGAAATATATGAACTCTCATTCCATAGCTACTTCATATCCTACAGAAACGCAGCATATCACTTATTCATTATCTTCACTATGGATAAGGCTAAACATTGTAAACCATCGCCTAATAGCATTGCCAACTTGGTCATCGAACTGAGGCACTTTTCCTCGGGACTGTCACTGAAGGCGACACAGTCCAGGAGAGACCGGATGGATCAGGTCTTAAACGCTCGGTTGCACATTGGATAGTTTCAAAGGACACGTCATATTCTCATAGGTCTGTGGATAGAGCTCAATTTGATCTCATACCTAATTATTGATGTAGTTTATAGGCCCATCAGAATTATCCAAATCCTTAAATAGGCAAAACTAGAAACTGTTCTCTATGGGTCATGACCACTGTGTGCCAGACCGCGGCTGCCTGCCCATGATTAAATGCCTCGTAATGGAATATTGAATGACATTCATGCTTTCCTGTAAAATTGAGTGGTTATGTTGTCTGAAGCATGTTATTTATCCTATCCACAATTATACTGAACAAAAATATAAACGCAACATGTAAAGTGTTGGTCCCATGTTTCATCAACTGAAATAAAGCTCTGTTAGTGAGCATTTATCCTTTGCCAAGATAATCCATCCACCTGACAGGTGTGGAATATCAAGAAGTTTAAACAGCATGATCATTACACAGGTGCACCTTGTGCTGGGAATAATAAAAGGCCACTAATTGTCACACAACACAATACCACAGATGGCTAAAAGTTTTTGAAGGATTTCCCCTTTTGTGGGAAAAAACTAATTCTGATTGGCTGGGCCTGGTTCCGTTCATTCAGTATAGCTTCAAAACAAAAGCACAGAGTTACTGCTTGCTAAAGCTAACATGTCTGCATCGAGCAACAATATCCTGCAATTTATTAGGTAAAAGCCAATTGCGTCTGAAAATGTAGGTATAATTCATCGGGGAATTAAGATGCAGCTTTTTTATATGGGAGATCTTCACCCCTCCATCTATCCACATACCACTTTTTTATTTTTATTATTATAAAAAAAAAATTTTTCTTGCTTTTTTTTCAAAAGCATTGAAAAGAGATACAAAATGTTGTTTAGAGGGTTAAAGTCTCTGATGGGCGTTGACTAGAGCAGTGAAGTCAGGTAGAGTTTCTGACGTCGCTATGCGCAGGATTGCTGAGAGGTGAGAGTCAGTAAGAGATGATCTGTGCTTTGAAAATGTCTGTTCACATACATAGGTTGACCCAAACAGTACAAACATCTTCTGAGCACGACTCCTAATCTTTGGAAAGTTCTGTTCATCGATAGATGCATAGAACCTCTTCAGTGACATTGTTTTGAATAGTTCTCCAATCACTGCATCAGACTGAAGATGGATAAGCTCAAGTTGCAGGTCAGTGGGAGCGTTATCCACATTGAAGGTGAAAGGAGAGGAAACCAACAGCATGTCATTCTCTAACACTTTGAAATCCTCAAAACAATGAGAACTCACCGTTCAAAGCACGCAGCAGCGATGTATACTTCTCCTGCTGGTCATCTGATAGGGAACAGACTAGTCGTGGCGGAAGGTGGGTGAGATTGTTGGCTTCTACTTGGCGGGTCAGGAGGAGTAATTTTCCCTTGAATGCTTTGACAAGGCTGTACATCTGATGTACAAAAAGGCTCTTCCCTTGTAGTTTGGGATTCAGTTCATCCATGATGTCCATGATGTCCATGATGTCCATGATGATGATGAAGTCCGAATCAGCCAACCATTCTTTATCTTTATCTTCCTTTCATTTGCTAAAACTCAGCCATCTCCGACTTCAGGTCCCACACCCTTTTTAACACCTTCCCCAAACTCAGCCATTTCACGTTTGTGTGGTAGGGGAGGTCTGCATGACCCGACTCTGTCTCTTCCAACAGTGAGACAAACTGCCTGTGCTGTAAAGATTTTGCTCTTATGAAGTTTACCACTTTATCCACAACATGGAGTCCTTCCTAAGATCAGAACACATTTACAGAGCATTGTGTTATTCCTGATGATCTGGGTTCAGCTCATCTACTTGATCTTGTATCCTTTTCAAAAGGCCAACGTTTTTTCCTGTCCTCAACACGCCGTGTCACTGTTCATCTCGATTGAGAAGTATTTTCAAACAGCTCTTTCTTGTCAAAGTATTGCTGCAGAGTCAGTTAAACATTCTTTAATGAATTCGCCCTCATTTGCCCTTGCTATGTTTTGCTATGTTTTGCTATGTTTTGCTATGTTTTGCTATGTTTTGTGGGACAGTACATAACTAGCTCTCGCAATTCCGTCATTTGCTGAATGCAGTTTTGTGAAAAGTCCTTGCTGCTTTTGCAACTGAGAAAGCAACTCTTTCGATGCACTTGCCCTCTGTTCAGAAGACATATTCCTATATTTCTCTGCATGCTTCGTCTGGAAGTGTCGGGACAAGTTGTACTCTTTTTAAGACAGCGATGCTCTCTTTGCTCACTAAACACACAGCTTTCCCTGATACCTCAATAAATATATATTTCGATGTCCACTCTTGCTGGAACACCCAACATTCATTGTCTACTAATTGCGCAATTTGTAGCTAGCTACTATTTGTAACTGTGACGTGTGTCAGCCTGTCAGTCACTGTCTGTCCTCATGCAGTTGTTATTTATACGTGCCTTCAAAATAAATGTCCCACAAGCGGTGGGAGTTAAATCATTACACAAAAGCGAGTATTCATTGGTCTTTTAATTTGAATAACATACGTTTTTAAAAACTTTACTATCGAAATTCTTTGTGATCTGAGCATGATTCCGCAGGCTTTATCGAATCAGGTCGCTGCATACGGCCCCCTGGGCCGGCCTTTGGTTATGATTGGGGGGGATTCCTCGTGTCCTCTCTTCTGACCTTCTCATCCAATGAGTTTTGAGAAGGAGGTGAAGAGAGAGGACACAAGGAATCAAGGAAATTCAATTAAGATCCTGAGAGAGAGAGGAGAGGGAGAGTAGGAGAGAGAGAGAGAGAGAGAGAGAGAGAGTCAAGTGTAATATTCTTCATAGCCTACATCGTCTCTGTTTATTTGGGGGAATAGTTTATAATGTGTATGTGGGTCACATCAGCACAAAGAGGTTGAGGAACCTCTGTCTGATGTTGGTCTGTTTTTCTCAGAAGGATAAATGGATGGAGAGATGAGTACTGCCTGTTCTGTTTCCTGCCTGCTTCGCTCTCGCTCTCGCTCTCTCATCTCATTTCTAGTCAGATGGTCAGAGAACAACAAAGAAGATAACCTTCTTGTCCATTTGCTACAAGAGCAATGGAAATGTGTATTATGCATTTCCCCTGGTAGACATAGATGGCATTGGATATATATATTTACCATTCACCAAATGTAACTTTGACTCTTCACATAAGATGATTTCACTGAACAACAAAATAAAGTGAATATTGAATGATCCATCGCATCTCCCAAAAATGTTTTCAACATACATCTGTAAAATGATATTCTAGAAACTAAAGCTTTGGTTGTCTTCCTCTCAGACTTCCATGTCTTCTCCCTGGACCTCCTCAATGTCCACCTCTTGAACATCAGACTCTGAGGCCTCACCTTCACTGTCACTTTCCAACCTTGTTGAGGATGGCTCGTTGTCAGGCTCAAAAAGCCTCAAATTTGCCTGGATGGCCAACAATTTTTCAAGCCTTGTATTGGTCATCCTGTTGCGTGCTTTGGTGTGTGTGTGTTCCCAAACAAGGACCAGTTGCGCTCTGAGGCGGCAGATGTTGGTGGAATTTGGAGGATGATGAGACAACAGGGGAAAGAGCCTTAGATCCACAAAGTCCCTTCCACCAGGTGGCTGATGAGATATGTCGGCACGACTGCCATATTGCATCTCCACTCCAAAGCCCTTGCTTGGAAGTGTACATCGCCAGACTGCCAAGAACCTTTCCCTCATCCAGGCCAAGGTGGCGAGACACGGTAGTGATGACGCCATAGGCCTTGTTGATCTCTGCACCAGACAGGATGATCTTGCCAGCATACTTGTACACAGCGGCGTGTTTGGGCTTCAGGCAGAAATCTTAACGCTTTTTGATGCATTTCAGAACTGCAGTTTCCTCTGCTTGGAGCAACAGTGAAGTGAGCAGGGCAGGACGGATTTCTTCTCTTACATCTGCAAGCAGAGTCTGAACATCAGACAGGATGGCATTGTCTCCCTCAATCTGTACAATGGCTACTGCTATAGGTTTCAGGAGTTTCAGGCTGCTTACCACTCTCTCAAAATACATCATCCAGGAGGATCCTCTTGATGGGGCTGTCCATATAGGCAGACTGTGATATGGCCATTTCTTGGAGAGAGTCCTTCCCCTCCAGGAGACTGTCAAACATGATGACAACACCACCCCAACGTGTGTTGCTGGGCAGCTTCTATTTGAGGCTTTTATTCTTCTCACTTTGCTTGGTGAGGTAGACTGCTGCTATAACTTGATGACCCTTCACATACCTAACCATTTCCTTGGCTCCCTTGTTGAGTGTATCCATTGTTTTCAGTGCCATGATGTCCTTGAGCAGCAGATTCAATGCATGAGCAGCACAGCCAATGGGTGTGATGTGAGGGTAGGACTCCTCCACTTTAGACCAAGCAACCTTCATGTTCGCAGCTTTGTCTTTCACCAGTGCAAATACCTTCTGCTCATCTGCAATGTAGAGACCGGTTTGTCTGTTGTCCCTTGTGTCTCTGTGCTCTTGTAGAATACTGGTTGAGGGCTAGAGATTGTCGTTAATTATTCCTTGCCCACGAACATTCTACCACCCATCAGAGATGATTGCAATACAGTCTGCTTTCTCTATGATTTGCTTGACCTTAACTTGAACTCTGTTGAACTCTGCATCCAGCAAATGAGTAGATAAAGCATGTCTGATTTGAGGGCTGTATGCTGGGTGAAGAACGTTCAGAAATCTCTTCAAATACACATTGCCTGTGAGCATCAGAGGTGAACCAGTTGCATACACAGCTTGAGCAAGACATTCATCAGCATTTCTCTGACTACGTTCCTCCATTGAGTTAAAAACAACTTCTGATTCCAGGAGGACCGTGAGCTGTTGCTATCAATAGTGTCTGATTCATCATTTTCACCTCAAATAGAAGTAGAGGGACTTTGTTCAGAGGTTGCTTGTTGTGAGCGCTGAGGGAACTTGATTAATAACAAATATAATTCCATGTACAGATAGACAGTTCAGCAGTTAGATTAAACAACTCCTTTGTAAGATAATTTTTTTTAAATGAAACATGTATGGAAACAGTTGAATTAACACTCCTCAGTTAGCAGGCTTAAGAAAGCTAAAACCCACATGGTAGCAAAAACTAACTAGCAGAAATTGTTAACAAGTTAGAAATGCTAGTTAGTTTTTGCTACCATGTGGGTTTTAGCTTTCTTGAGCCTGCTAACTGAGGAGTGTTAATTCACCTGGCCATGAATTGTTAAAATCTCCACCCGGCACAGCCAGAAGAGGACTGGCCACCCCTCAGAGCCTGGTTCCTCTCTAGGTTTCTTCCTAGGTTTTTGCGTTTCTAGAGAGTTAGCCACCATGCTTCTACATCTGCATTGCTTGCTGTTTGGGGTTTCAGGCTGGGTTTCTGTATAGCACTTTGTGACATCGGCTGATGTAAAAAGGGCTTTATAAATACATTTGATTTGATTTAAACACACTTTGCTGTAGGCTACTATGTACTAGTTAACAAAAAATCATGTATGTCATATCAAATATATTCACCCCACCCAGTATTGTAATGAAAACTTACCAGAAAGCATGTAGTCCTTGGCTCAGACAGTGTAGTAGTGTGGGCTCAATAGCATCTCATTAGTGTGCAAGATCTTGAGAATCAGCTGTACATGTGATGGAAGAATGCACTGTTCATGCAGAGGGTTGCAATTCCATTGAATTGGGGATAGTTTAACCAAAATATGCCACAAGACCTAGAATTGCCTCATGTGTATCCCACAAAAAAGGTTCACTGTTATAAGCTAACTATTTTATGAATTTAAGCAGTTCCTCAAATTCCAGGGACATTTACCGGAAAGTTTCCGACCCCTTGCAACCCTAGTCATCAGTAACAGATGGCATGGCCTACCTCAAAGGATGGTTATTGTTTATAACCCATAATGACACAATACCCCATAATGACCCAATACTCCATAATGACGAAGCGAAAACAGGTTTTAATAAATGTTTGCAAATGTATTTAAAATAAAAAACAGATATCTTATTTACATAGGTGTTCAGACCCTTTGCTATGAGACTCTAAATTGAGCTCAGGTGCTTCCTGTTTCCATTAATCATCCTTGAGATGTTTCTACAACTTGATTGGAGTCCAACTGTGGTAAATTCAATTGATTGGACATGATTTGGAAAGGCACACACTTGTCTATATAAGTTCCCAGAGTTAACAGTGTCTGTCAGAGCAAAAACAAAGCCATGAAGTCGAAGGAATTGTCCGAAGAACTCCGAGACAGGATTGTGTCGAGGCACAGATCTGGGGAAGGGTACCAAAACAGTTCTGCAGCATTGAAGGTCCCCAAGAACACAGTGGCCTCCATCATTCTTAAATGGAAGAAGTTTGGAAGAACCAAGACTCTTCGTAGAGCTGGCCGCCCGGCCAAACTGAGCAATCGGGGGAGAAGGGCCTTGGTCAGGGAGGTGACCAAGAACCCGATGGTCACTCTGACAGAGCTCTGGAGTTCCTCTGTGTAGATGGGAGAACCTTCCAGAAGGACAACCATCTATGCAGCACTCCACCAATCAGGCGTTTATTGTAGAGTGACCAGACAGAAGCAGAGAAGAATGGGAGAAACCCCCCATATACAGGTGTGCCAAGCTTGGCAGGTTTTGACTGGAAACACCACCACCTGTCTAGGCAGCAGATCATGGGTTTTCACTCTCTCCTTTCACTATGGGCCAGGTCAGTCTAGTGACTGTTCTCCATCCCAAATGACACCATATTTCCTATATAGTGCACTACTTTTGACCAAGGCCCATAGCACTATGTAGGGAATAGGGTGCCTTTCGGGACACGCACTCATCCCTACTGTACTACATGTATAAAGCGGTGCTGGTGGTGAATGTCACTCTGAGCTGATCTGTAACAGGGATGTCTAGTGTGCTGTCCCCTCCTGTTGGTTCTCAGACACTACAACTTATTTACTCTCTGTCCCCGGTCTCTCTCTCTTTATGCAGTGGAGCAACTTAAGTCAATGTTTAAAAAGCCTTAGCTATAGTTCTGTTTATATTAGAGAATAGCAGGGTAAGATCCCTGTTTGTTTTCATGTGGAAGTGTTTTCCTCTCTACTCTCACTGTTATTTCTGCTGTGTGTGGAGAAAGACTGGGGTGAAGGAGTTCAAAGCTAGCTGGGAAGTGTAGGCTAGTAGTAGGCGAGTGAGTTCACAGCAAATTATTATGGGTAATGTAGTCTTAATGTTGCAGCCTCAGATCTATCCTGGATAAACTAAACCAACATCATTACAGTTGGTCCAAAAACATGTCCAGACTTTCCATTTATACTCTGATATTATCCGTTGTTGATATCATCAAAACATTTTAGCTTCAGTAAACACACACACACACTCTACCACAGTATTCACATAGTTGGGTTTCTATTAGTGCCAGCTTGGCCGAGCGACACAAATGTCATGCCATCCTGTCTCTAATACATCATAATAATAATAATATTCATGCTGGAGGAAGAAAGGAACTGTGTGTGCGTGTGCGTGCGTGTGTAAGTGTGCGTGTGTGTGTGTAAGTGTGCGCGTGTGTGTAAGTGTGTGTGTGCGTGTGTGTGTGTGTGTGTGTGTGTGTGTGTGTGTGTGTGTGTGTGTGTGTGTGTGTGTGCGCGCGTGTGTGTAAGTGTGGGCGTGTGTGTCTGGACGTGTGTAACTAGACTAGAAGTCCCCACAAGAATAGTAAACTAACAAAAATCTGTAATACCATGGCTAGTATTATAGATTCAACACCATGGACAGTATTATAGATTCAACACCATGGACAGTATTATAGATTCAACACCATGGCTAGTATTATAGATTCAACACCATGGCTAGTATTATAGATTCAACACCATGGACAGTATTATAGATTCAACACCATGGCTAGTATTACAGATCCAACACCATGGACAGTATTATAGATTCAACACCATGGCTAGTATTATAGATTCAACACCATGGCTAGTATTATAGATTCAACACCATGGACAGTATTATAGATTCAACACCATGGACAGTATTATAGATTCAACACCATGGCTAGTATTATAGATTCAACACCATGGACAGTATTATAGATTCAACACCATGGCTAGTATTATAGATTCAACACCATGGCTAGTATTATAGATTCAACACCATGGACAGTATTATAGATTCAACACCATGGACAGTATTATAGATTCAACACCATGGACAGTATTATAGATTCAACACCATGGACAGTATTATAGATTCAACACCATGGACAGTATTACAGATTCAACACCATGGCTAGTATTATAGATTCAACACCATGGCTAGTATTATAGATTCAACACCATGGACAGTATTATAGATTCAACACCATGGCTAGTATTATAGATTCAACACCATGGACAGTATTATAGATTCAACACCATGGACAGTATTACAGATTCAACACCATGGCTAGTATTATTTTCTGTCGCTAAACCAACTAGGCTTATAATTTAACAATTGTATTAGTGTTTACAGATGGCATACAAGTTTGTCATTAAGGCACATGAAAGTTCACATGTTGTCACCTTTATTTAACTAGGCAAGTCAGTTAAGAACAAATTCTTATTTACAATGACGGCCTACACCAGCCAAACTCGGACGACACTGGGCCAATTGTGCGCCGCCCTATGGGACTCCCAATCACGGCCGGTTGTGATACAGTCTGGATTCGAACCAGGTTGTCTGCAGTGACGCCCCTAGCACTGATATGCAGTGTCTTAGACCACTGCGCCACTTGGGAGCCCAGAAGGCATTTCTTCAAAAACAAAATGCATTTTTAATGAAAAATATAAATGACGTTCAAATGCCTCTCCTGTGAAGTAGTGACGTGCGACATACGCCTAGCTTCTTGAAACAAATGTCTTTCCTTGAGTGCGTTTGTGGACCCAATTTACCAGCCATTTTGTTAACCGTGAGTAGCTACAGTTTATAATTTGAGTCTTTGGAGATTTGTGAATGTGAGATGGAGATGGCCTTCAGTAACTGCATCAAGAGGTTAAGTGTCATCTACACATGACAGTCAGCAATGCAGTTTATAGAAGTCACACAATTAAGTGATGTTTTATATTGGGGACTTTACTTTGAGTAGGGTACAAATGGTAGGCTGTCTGCTAGCGTTGGGATGTCTGGTCTAATGTATGAATGAAGCCAGAGAGTTGATATATGTCAGGTTCATTCAGCTAATTGCACGTACATATTTAGTATTTTTGGATTAGTGCAGCTTAACATTTTGTTTTATTGGTCCACAGGACCCGTCAGTATTCTTCTCTAGAAACGGGAAAGAGCTGGGATGGGAAGTCCCACGATACCTGTCACTGGTATTAAACACTAGTGTGTGTGTGTGTCCTCCATCCTGTCTCTCCTCTAGTCGTCAGAGCTGGATGACATCCTAGATGAGCTGCAGTGTGTCCAGCCCCAGCTGTTCGGTGAGCCGCGGCCCGTTTCCCTCCCCTCCTCCCTGGACAAACAGACCATCATCAACGACATACTGCACATCACCCAGGAAACCAGCCCTGGCAACCTCAACACCATGGCAACACAGCAGCAGCAGAGGGGCATGCAGCCAGGCAGTGAGTGGCTGACACACACACCTAGATAGAATACACACACACACAGATATCGGGGGCACACACGTCAGACACACAACGCGTGCGTTGTAAGCATTTCGCTGCACCTGCGATAACGTCAGGAAAACTGTGTACGCGACCTATAAACTTTGATTTGACACAGACATTACATAACCTTACATACACACAAACATACAAATACTAACACACATAAGTGTTAAGACCGTTTGCTATGAGACTCAAAATTGAGCTCAGGTGCTTCCTGTTTCCATTGATCATCCTTGAGATGTTTCTACAACTTGATTGGAGTCCAGCTGTGGTAAATTGATTGGACATGATTTGGAAAGGCACACACCTGTCTATATAAGGTCCTACAGTTGACAGTGTCTGTTAGAGCAAAAACCAAGCCATGAGGTCGAAGGAATTGTCCGTAGAGCTCCGAGACAGGATTGTGTTGAGGCACAGATCTGAGGAAGGGTACCAAAAAATGTCTGCAGCATTGAAGGTCCCCAAGAACACAGTGGCCTCCATCATTCTTAAATGGAAGACGTTTGGAACAACCAAGACTCTTCGTAGAGCTGGCCACCCGGCCAAACTGAGCAATAGGGGGAGATGGGCCTTGGTCAGGGAGGTGACCAAGAACTCGATGACAGAGCTCTAGAGTTCCTCTGTGGCGATGGGAAAACCTTCCAGAAGGACAACCATCTATGCAGCACTCCACCAATCAGGCCTTTATGGTAGAGTGGCCAGACAGAAGCCTCTCCTCAGTAAAAGGCACATGACAGCCCATTGGAGTTTGCCAAAAGTCACCTAAAGACTCTCAGACCATGAGAAACAAGATTCTCTGGTCTGATGAAACCAAGATTAAACTCTTTGGCGTGAATGCCAAGCGACACGTCTGGAGGAAACCTGGCACCATCCCTACGGTGAAGCATGGTGATGGCAGCATCATGCTGTGGGGATGTTTTTCAGCGGCAGCCACTGGGAGACTAGTCAGGATCGATGGAAAGATGAACAGAGCAAAGTACAGAGAGATCCTTGTAGAAAACCTGCTCCAGTGCGCTCAGGACCTCAGACTGGGGTGAAGGTTCACCTTCCAACAGGACAACGACCCTAAGCAGACAGCCGAGACATTGTAGGAGTGTCTTCAGGATAAGTTTCTGAATGTCCTTGAGTGGCCCAGCCAGACCCCGGAGTTGATCCCAATCAAACATCTCTGGAAATAGCTGTGCAGCGACGCTCCCCATCCAACCTGACAGAGCTTGAGAGGATCTGCAGAGAAGAATGGGAGAAACTTCCCAAATACAGGTGTGCCAAGCTTGTAGCTTCATACACCAGAAGACTGAGGCTGTAATCGCTGCCAAAGGTGCTTCAACAAAGTGCTGAGTAAAGGGTCTGAATACTGATGTAAATGTAATATTTCCTGTCATTATAGGGTGTTGTGTGTAGATTGAAGAGGGTGAAAACTATTTAATCAATTTTAGAATAAGGCTGTAACGTAACAAAATGTTGAAAAAGTAAAGGGGTCTGAATACTTTCCGAAGGCACTGTTTACACCACTTCTCATAAAATGTAAATGCCTGTGCCATGTATACGACTGCCTCATCACATTCTATACAATGTGTGTAGCCACACCAACACATCTAGATCTCAAGCCTCCTCTCTCTTCAGACTATGGTGGTCCCAGGGGGCCGGAGGGCCAGGGGCCAGCTAGGGGTCTCCCTGTGAGGAGTGTATCCCTGGACATGAACATGTCAGGGGTCCCCCAGGGCCAGTATCCCCCCATGAGGACCCCCAGCCCCTACACACTCCTACAGCAGCAGCAGCAAGGAATTCTGGGAAACCACACCGCCATGATGTCCAACCAGGCTAACCTCTCAGGTGAGTGGAGCCTAGTGGAGAGGTTACTAACCTGGGGTGTGTACCAAATTGCACCCTATTCCCAATTTAGTGCACTGCTTTTGGAGTGAGCTTGTGTCAACATGCATAGGGAATATGGACAGACTGAGCTGATTAGTTCACTTCTGTACTCTTCTGGTCTAAGGTCTGGATTAAATCAGAAATGTCTCATTTGAGATTAAATGTATCATTTGAGATTCTGTATCAGAATGGGATAATGTATCAGAATGGGATAATGTTGAAAAGATCCGTTTGATAGATAAGGTTGAATAGATGCATTTGATGATGCCTTGAACCCCATGCTGTAGAATGGTTCTCTGCTTAGTGCTCAGAGGACTGTCACTCACTGGCTGGGATATTAAGGAGTAGATATAGATATCACATGGTACATTAGCTGTCTCTCTCTCTCTCTCTCTCTCTCTCTCTCTCTCTCTCTCTCTCTGTGGGGGGTGTTGATGACTCACTTCCTGTTCCTGTGGTAGGAAGTGGAGGGTCACCCACACTCCTCACCGTGACATCACTGGCAACACAGTTCCAGTTAGTCACAGGCACACACACCGCACACATTACATTTACATTACATGTCCTTTACAGTATGTTATTTTACATCACTTTACATTTACATTACATGTCCTTTACAGTATGTTATTTTACATCACTTTACATTTACATTACATGTCCTTTACAGTATGTTATTTTACATCACTTTACATTTACATTACATGTCCTTTACAGTATGTTATTTTACATCACTTTACATTTACATTACATGTCCTTTACAGTATGTTATTTTACATCACTTTACATTTACATTACATGTCCTTTACAGTATGTTATTTTACATCACTTTACATTTACATTACATGTCCTTTACAGTATGTTATTTTACATCACTTTACATTTACATTACATGTCCTTTACAGTATGTTATTTTACATCACTTTACATTTACATTACATGTCCTTTACAGTATGTTATTTTACATCACTTTACATTTACATTACATGTCCTTTACAGTATGTTATTTTACATCACTTTACATTTACATTACATGTCCTTTACAGTATGTTATTTTACATCACTTTACATTTACATTACATGTCCTTTACAGTATGTTATTTTACATCACTTTACATTTGCATTACATGTCCTTTTAATTTACATTACTTTACATTTACATGACATGACATTACATTAGAACCATTTAGCTGACGCTCTTATACCCACACACCACACAGACACAGTTTCCTCGGTCCCAAAGACAGATCTCTCTCTCTCCCTCTCTCTACTTTCTCTTTACTATCTCCCTCTCTCTCTCTCCCTCTCTCTTTCTCCAGGTCAAATGGATGGTCCTCGGCAGGGCATGCAGCAGCAGCAGGAGGGGGGTTGGGGTCCTGGGGGCCCAGGTCAGAGCGGGTCAGCCTCGGTCCGTCCTCCGGGGGTCCCAGGTCAGCAGGGAACGACGTACGGCCGTATGGGGCCCAACCCTGGAGGCCCTATGAGACCAAACAGTCAGCCAGGCCCTGGACCCAGACAGTTGCTGCAGTCTCAGATGATGGCCAATGGTGAGAGACTGAATATCTAGAATATCAAGTAGTTCTATACATGGGCTGCTCTACAATATCTAATTCTATACCTATTTTCTAAATGAGTGTTAGTGTAATGGTTGGGGGGAACTATTGGTGGGTTTCAGCCACATACTCTTGGGTTGTAAGTAATCCAATCCTTTCAAATCTGCCAATTGTTGTGGCTCTATAGACATGGATGTTTTGGTCTATTATCTATGGGTCACAAGTTAGGAGAGCAGTGAGTGGCCAAAGCTGCCACCTGGTGGCCAGTCATGAGTATAACATGCTGACACCATTCTGTCTCTAACCAATCATCATCTCTCTAGCAACTCAGCCTGGTATGTGGTTATTTAAGTTATGTTAATTTGAATCTCTCTCTCTCTCTCTAACAGACATGGGTATGGGGGCCCACCAGTTCTCCCAGCAACAGGCTCCACCCAATCAGACTGCTCCGTGGCCAGACAGCATGATGCCCATTGAGCAGACATCCTTCAACCAGAACAGGTACACAGCCATCCATAGACTACTTTATATAGGGAGAAATCAGAACAGGTACACAGCCATCCATAGACTACTTTATATAGGGAGAAATCAGAACAGGTACACAGCCATCCATACATTGCTTTATATAGGGAGAAATCAGAACAGGTACACATCCATCCATACACTACATTATATAGGGAGAAATCAGAACAGGTACACAGCCATCCATAGACTACTTTATATAGGGAGAAATCAGAACAGGTACACAGCCATCCATACACTGCTTTATATAGGGAGAAATCAGAACAGGTACACAGCCATCCATACACTGCTTTATATAGGGAGAAATCAGAACAGGTACACAGCCATCCATACACTGCTTTATATAGGGAGAAATCAGAACAGGTACACAGCCATCCATACACTACTTTATATAGGGAGAAATCAGAACAGGTACACAGCCATCCATACACTACTTTATATAGGGAGAAATCAGAACAGGGACACAGCCATCCATACACTGCTTTATATAGGGAGAAATCAGAACAGGTACACAGCCATCCATACACTACTTTATATAGGGAGAAATCAGAACAGGTACACAGCCATCCATACACTACTTTATATAGGGAGAAATCAGAACAGGGACACAGCCATCCATACACTACTTTATATAGGGAGAAATCAGAACAGGTACACAGCCATCCATACACTACTTTATATAGGGAGAAATCAGAACAGGTACACAGCCATCCATACACTGCTTTATATAGGGAGAAATCAGAACAGGTACACAGCCATCCATACACTGCTTTATATAGGGAGAAATCAGAACAGGTACACAGCCATCCATACACTACTTTATATAGGGAGAAATCAGAACAGGTACACAGCCATCCATACACTACTTTATATAGGGAGAAATTTTTTATTTATTTTATTTCACCTTTATTTAACCAGGTAGGTCAGTTGAGAACAAGTTCTCATTTGCAACTGCGACCTGGCCAAGACAAAGCAAAGCAGTGCGACAAATAACAACAGAGTTACACATTAAATCAGAACAGGTACACAGCCATCCATACACTACTTTATATAGGGAGAAATCAGAACAGGTACACAGCCATCCATACA
Organism: Thymallus thymallus; assembly: GCA_023634145.1. Lineage (NCBI taxonomy): Eukaryota > Metazoa > Chordata > Actinopteri > Salmoniformes > Salmonidae > Thymallus > Thymallus thymallus. The sequence continues at coordinate 37,098 of JAKYLM010000118.1, read as the reverse complement.
CTACTTTATATAGGGAGAAATCAGAACAGGTACACAGCCATCCATACACTACTTTATATAGGGAGAAATCAGAACAGGTACACAGCCATCCATACACTGCTTTATATAGGGAGAAAATCAAATATGAATCCCTTTCAGTAAGAAGTCTTGAGATCCATGTCACTGTATTCAGGAGTTGTTTCTGTCCACTGTGTTTCTGCTCTTTGGGGTCTAGGCAGAGTTACTGTAAAGCACATTGTGTCAACTCTCTCCCTCTCTCCTTTTGTCTCCCTTACCCTCTCCCCTCCTCTCCTCTCCCCAGGTCTGTGTATGCCTCCCAGCAGCAGCAGGAGGAGGTATTGTGTGGGGTTCTAGTGCCCAGTGTACAGAGTCAGGGGCCTGGGGGTTCTGGTGATGGGGGTCCTAGTGATGAGGGGGCTCTCCTGTCCCAGCTCTACACCGTGTTAAAGGACTTTGATGGCCTAGAGGAGATAGACAGAGCCCTGGGGATACCTACTCTGATGGGACAGGTTAGTCTATCCCTGATCTCCCTACCCTTCCATCTCTGTCCTTACCCTTCCATCTCTGTCCTTACCCTTCCATCTCTGTCCTTACCCTTCCATCTCTGTCCTTACTCTTCCGTCTCTGTCCTTACTCTTCCATCTCTGTCCTTACTCTTCCATCTCTGTCCTTACTCTTCCATCTCTGTCCTTACCCTTCCATCTCTGTCCTTACCCTTCCATCTCTGTCCTTACCCTTCCATCTCTGTCCTTACCCTTCCACCTCTGTCCTTACTCTTCCATCTCTGTCCTTACTCTTCCATCTCTGTCCTTACTCTTCCATCTCTGTCCTTACTCTTCCATCTCTGTCCTTACTCTTCCATCTCTGTCCTTACTCTTCCATCTCTGTCCTTACCCTTCCATCTCTGTCCTTACTCTTCCATCTCTGTCCTCACTCTTCCATCTCTGTCCTCACTCTTCCATCTCTGTCCTCACTCTTCCATCTCTGTCCTCACTCTTCCATCTCTGTCCTCACTCTTCCATCTCTGTCCTCACTCTTCCATCTCTGTCCTTACTCTTCCATCTCTGTCCTCACTCTTCCATCTCTGTCCTTACTCTTCCATCTCTGTCCTTACCCTTCCATCTCTTTTTTTCTCTGCTCCCTCTCATTTGTCTGTAGCTCCTTCTTGGATGTTCCCTCGTTTACATCTATCTGTATTCCCTCTACAGGGTCAGTCTGGACCAATTCATCCGTCTCTCCTCTCCTTTCTTTCTACTGGGTCAGTCTGTATATCAGGACCAGTTTACCCCTCTCTCCTCTCCTCCTTCTCACCCCTCTCTCCTCTCCTCCTTCTTACCTCTCTCTCCCCTCCCTCTCTCCTCTCCCCCTTCTCACCACTGTCTCCTCTCCCAACAGGGTCAGTCAGTAGATCAGGACCAGTTCTCTTCAGACCCGTCCATGTTGTTGGACCAGAAGCCTCCAGTGTACGGCCAGCAGCACCAGCAGTACCCCCCACCTGGCTCCCATCTAGCCCAGAGAGGGTACCACGGCCCTGGGCCCGGCGGACCCATGCAGGACCCCACAGGTAGTGGCTGGGAATTGGCAGGGACCACACAATTACATTTTATCACATTACTTGGGTTACGATTCATTCCATATTGCGCTTCTATATGAATTAGCGATTCTTTAGTTGTGATTTGATATTCCAAACACATTGTTCACTACATGCTGCTGTGAAGGGAGAGAATGATCCATGTTCACCTCTACCAACAGGTCAAGGCTTCCACCCAATGGCTGGCCAGATGGGCCCCAGACCAGGATACCCCATCATGAGGATGCAGCAAAGACCGGGGCTGAGGCCCCAAGGGATGGTTCCTAACCAGCCTAATACACTGAGGTTACAGCTGCAGCACCGGCTACAGGTACAACAGTTACTGAGAGACAGACAGACGGAGAGACGGAGAGACAGACAGAGACAGACAGAGACACAACACGGGCGGAACACAGACAGTAAACAGACTATTACAACTGGACACTACTAGGGTTAATATCTGACAGTAAACAGACTATTACAACAGGACACTACTAGGGTTAATATCTGACAGTAAACATACTATTACAACTGGACACTACTAGGGTTAATATCTGACAGTAAACAGACTATTACAACAGGACACTACTAGGGTTAATATCAGACAGTAAACAGACTATTACAACTGGACACTACTAGGGTTAATATCTGACAGTAAACACACTATTACAACTGGACACTACTAGGGTTAATATCTGACAGTAAACAGACTATTACAACTGGACACTACTAGGGTTAATATCTGACAGTAAACAGACTATTACAACTGGACACTACTAGGGTTAATATCTGACAGTAAACAGACTATTACAACAGGACACTACTAGGGTTAATATCTGACAGTAAACAGACTATTACAACTGGACACTACTAGGGTTAATATCTGACAGTAAACAGACTATTACAACTGGACACTACTAGGGTTAATATCAGACAGTAAACAGACTATTACAACTGGACACTACTAGGGTTAATATCTGACAGTAAACAGACTATTACAACTGGACACTACTAGGGTTAATATCTGACAGTAAACAGACTATTACAACTGGACACTACTAGGGTTAATATCTGACAGTAAACAGACTATTACAACAGGACACTACTAGGGTTAATATCAGACAGTAAACAGACTATTACAACTGGACACTACTAGGGTTAATATCTGACAGTAAACAGACTATTACAACTGGACACTACTAGGGTTAATATCTGACAGTAAACAGACTATTACAACTGGACACTACTAGGGTTAATATCTGACAGTAAACAGACTATTACAACAGGACACTACTAGGGTTAATATCAGACAGTAAACAGACTATTACAACTGGACACTACTAGGGTTAATATCTGACAGTAAACAGACTATTACAACTGGACACTACTAGGGTTAATATCAGACAGTAAACAGACTATTACAACTGGACACTACTAGGGTTAATATCTGACAGTAAACAGACTATTACAACTGGACACTACTAGGGTTAATATCTGACAGTAAACAGACTATTACAACAGGACACTACTAGGGTTAATATCTGACAGTAAACAGACTATTACAACTGGACACTACTAGGGTTAATATCTGACAGTAAACAGACTATTACAACTGGACACTACTAGGGTTAATATCTGACAGTAAACAGACTATTACAACAGGACACTAATAGGGTTAATATCTGACAGTAAACAGACTATTACAACAGGACACTACTAGGGTTAATATAACCTCCCAGTGAGGCCAGATCGATAGCTGTTGCATGGAGGGATGTGTAAATCAAATCAAAATGTATCATATCAACTGGCCTTGGTTGTGACATTTTGTCAGGTCTTCACAATGTGTGTTTTCTGTTTGCGTATTGTGGTGTGTATCACAGCCTTGAATAGTAGTGATGTTACGTTTGATACTAGAGCTCTGGGGCATGCAGAGAAATCACAAAACAGTTTACTCTGAAGCAGTTTACTCTGAAGCAGTTTACTCTGAAGCAGTTTACTTCAAAGTAGTTTACTTCAAAGCAGTGTGCAGATGTCTGTATGACTTTATCAGCGGCCGTCATCAATGTGTGTTTATGGTGAAGCACCTGTTTACCTTCTCATCAGAACCGCCAGCCAATGATGAACCAGATGAGTGGAGTGTCCAATATGAACCTACCTCTACAGTCCAACAACCCCAACCAGGTAGCTTACTGAGTTTATATATCAATATGAACCTACCTCTACAGTCCAACAACCCCAACCAGGTAGCTTACTGAGTTTATATATCAATATGAACCTACCTCTACAGTCCAACAACCCCAACCAGGTAGCTTACTGAATTTATATATCAATATGAACCTACCTCTACAGTCCAACAACCCCAACCAGGTAGCTTACTGAGTTTATATATCAATATGAACCTACCTCTACAGTCCAACAACCCCAACCAGGTAGCTTACTGAATTTATATATCAATATGAACCTACCTCTACAGTCCAACAACCCCAACCAGGTAGCTTACTGAGTTTATATATCAATATGAACCTACCTCTACAGTCCAACAACCCCAACCAGGTAGCTTACTGAATTTATATATCAATATGAACCTACCTCTACAGTCCAACAACCCCAACCAGGTAGCTTACTGAGTTTATATATCAATATGAACCTACCTCTACAGTCCAACAACCCCAACAAGGTAGCTTACTCACACATTACACACAGTTACTCACACAGTAACCAAATAATGATAGAAATACCAGTATTTTAGTTCACCATAAAACAATTATAATTTTGTAGAAGCTATTAAATCTAACTCTGTCTTTTCTATCTCTCTCCAGGGGACCATCAATGCTCAGATGCTGGCGCAACGCCAGAGAGAACTCCTCAGTAACCACCTGCGACAGCGCCAGCTGGAGCACCAGAGACTACAACAACAGCAGCAGATCACGGTGCAGCAGCAGAGGAATATGGTGATGAGAGCCCAGGGACTCAACCTACCTCCCAATATGGCCGCCGCCACAGCTGCTGCAAGTGGCCTATCAGGAGGCCTGAGTAACCCCCGGATCCCCCAGACCACCAACCCCCAGCAGTTCCCCTACCCGCCCAACTACGGTACCAGTACAGGCCCAGGCCTGACCTCACCCCCTCCTCCTCACCCCTCTACCAGCCCCTTCTCCCCCCTCTCACCCAGCCTGCCCTCCTCTGTCCCCCACCACGCATTGCATGACTCTACCTCCCCCAGATGATGATGGGGGCGATGGGTTTGTTGCCGTAGTCAGACCTCATGTACAGCAGCTCAGTGCCTTTCAGTTCCCAAACTCGGGTACTATTGCCTTAAAACCCACCAGCCATGCCCCCTACAACAGGGCAGTCACACAGCATTACATGCTTAATATAAGTGCTGTGCTGCTCACCCTCATCTGACCAATTAAAACAATTAGATTAATCAGCCTCCTGATTTAATAGACAATCCTGATTGGCCATCCTGATTTAAGCCATAAAACATGTTATCCACTAGAGGGCAGTAGATGGACAGGAAACGTTACCATACAAACTACATTTAGCAGACACCCTTATGATTTACAGTCAGTGCATTCAACTAAGGAACGATAGACTTCCACATTGCAAGTAAAATTGTCCCTCAATAAACCAGCTATCAGCTCAATCATTGCTAATAAGAGAAGACTAGTGCCAGAAACTCCATGTTACATACAGTGTAAATACAGTCTGTTCATTTTACAGTCTGTTACACGGCTGTCTGTATATTTTATTGGGACCAGTCTCCCTCTCCTTCCCTCCCTCTCTCTCACCACTCTCCCTGTCCTTCCCTCCCTCTCTCTCTCTCTCACCACTCTCCCTCTCCTTCCCTCCCTCTCTCTCACCACTCTCCCTCTCCTTCCCTCCCTCTCTCTCACCACTCTCCCTCTCCTTCCCTCCCTCTCTCTCTCTCTCTCACCACTCTCCCTCTCCTTCCCTCCCTCTCTCTCACTACTCTCCCTCTCCTTCCCTCCCTCTCTCAACACTCTCCCTCTCCTTCCCTCCCTCTCTCAACACTCTCCCTCTCCTTCCCTCCCTCTCTCTCAACACTCTCCCTATCCTTCCCTCCCTCTATCTCACCAGTCTCCCTCTCCTTCCCCCCCTCTCTCTCACCAGTCTCCTTCCCCCCCTCTCTCTCACCAGTCTCCTTCCCTCCCTCTCTCTCACCACTCTCCCTCTCCTTCCCCCCCCTTCTCTCTCACCACTCTCCCTCTCCTTCCCTCCCTCTCTCTCACCACTCTCCCTCTCCTCCCCCCCCCCTCTCTCACCAGTCTCCTTCCCTCCCTCTCTCTCACCACTCTCCCTCTCCTTCCCCCCCTCTCTCTCACCAGTCTCCTTCCCTCCCTCTCTCCCACCACTCTCCCTCTACTTCCCTCCCTCTCTCTCACCACTCTCCCTCTCCTTCCCTCCCTCTCTCTCACCACTCTCCCTCTCCTTCCCTCCCTCTCTCTCACCACTCTCCCTCTCCTTCCCTCCCTCTCACCACTCTCCCTCTCCTTCCCTCCCTCTCTCTCACCACTCTCCCTCTCCTTCCCTCCCTCTCTCTCACCACTCTCCCTCTCCTTCCCCCCCTCTCTCTCACCAGTCTCCTTCCCTCCCTCTCTCTCACCAGTCTCCTTCCCTCCCTCTCTCACCACTCTCCCTCTCCTTCCCTCCCTCTCTCTCACCACTCTCCCTCTCCCCTTCCCTCCCTCTATCTCACCACTCTCCCTCTCCTTCCCCCCCCTCTCTCTCACCAGTCTCCTTCCCTCCCTCTCTCTCACCACTCTCCCTCTCCTTCCCTCCCTCTCTCTCACCAGTCTCCCTCTCCTTCCCTCCCTCTATCTCACCACTCTCCCTATCCTTCCCTCCCTCTCTCACCACTCTCCCTATCCTTCCCTCCCTCTCTCTCACCACTCTCCCTCTCCTTCCCTCCCTCTCTCTCACCAGTCTCCTTCCCTCCCTCTCTCACCACTCTCCCTCTCCTTCCCTCCCTCTCTCTCACCAGTCTCCCTCTCCTTCCCTCCCTCTCTCTCACCAGTCTCCCTCTCCTTCCCTCCCTCTATCTCACCAGTCTCCCTCTCTCTCTCTCTCTCTCTCTCTCTCTCAGCAGTCTCCCTCACCCTCTCCTTCCTCCACTCCCTACCCCCTTGGCTACTTACACTAATTGTGTGTCCCAAATGGCACCCTATTCCCAACACAGTGTAATGCTTTTGACCAGAGCCCTATGGTCAAAGGTAGTGCACTATGTAAGAATAAGGTACCATTTGGGACTGAACCACTAACATGCATGTAGTCCTCCTTCCCTTCTAATGCCTGTACACTCCCTAAACCCTACTGCCTTGACCTTAACAGATGACCTCTGAACCTTTTAGGCTTTGATTGTCTTTTGGTGAGTCTGTCAGTGTGTAAACGCTTAATAAGTCAACTATTGAAAGGGCATTGTATTCTGCCAAACAGATAACTGATATAACTGAATAATTTTCAGTCATTAGCGGTTTTCTGTTCTAAGAGAGTATGTACTGTGTGTTTGTGACTGTACCCAAGTGTATTAGAGTATGTACTGTGTGTTTGTGACTGTACCCAAGTGTATTAGAGTATGTACTGTGTGTTTGTGACTTTACCCAAGTGTATTAGAGTATGTACTGTGTGTTTGTGACTGTACCCAAGTGTATGAGAGTATGTACTGTGTGTTTGTGACTGTACCCAAGTGTATAAGAGTATGTACTGTGTGTTTGTGACTGTACTCAAGTGTATTAGAATAATTCATTGTGCCTGTATTGCTGACTGCTCTTTCACCTAGAGTACTGGAGTGATTGTACACATTTATGTTAAGTTAACAGATCTAGGGTCAGCTTTCCCTTCCCCAATCCTAACCTTAACCCAGTGTTTCCCAAACCCGGTCCACTACACAGCTGATTTAAAGAATCACCTCATCATTCATCTTTGGTTATTTGAATGAGCTGTGTAGTGCTAGGGGAAACACTGGGTTAAGGTTAGGATTGGGGAAGGGAAAGCTGACCCTAGATCTGTACCTGGGGAAACTTCACGCAGGAGCGTTTTAGACCAGAACTGTTCAACCTTTAACTCTGACCCTTCCCCAGTACTAACCGCTGGCCTCTAACCCTACCAGGTATGTCCCAGCAGCCTGACGGAGGGTTTGGTGGTCAGGCCACGCCCCAGAGTCCCCTGCTGTCCCCCAGGTTGACCCACACCCAGTCTCCCATGATGCAACAGCAGGGCCAGGGCAACGCCACCTTCCAGGCCTCGCCTGACATGAACGGCTGGCCGCCCCAGGGGAACATGGGAGGAAACAGGTGAGTGAGAGAGAGGGGGGCCACAGGGTTGGACTGTGGAAACCTGTACCGTAAAACTGTCCCAGTAAGCAGAGGTCAAAGAGAGGTCACGTAGAGATCATGTCCTTATCACAATGTTTCTGATCAGACAGTTGTCTGTGGATGTTAAGAATTTGTCAATATTAGCGATTAATGTTTATTATTTTTCCTTTTTAAACAACTAAATTACCTACATTGGATCTGTGAGCTTCTATGCAGTTTCTTTAGATAAATCAGATGAAGCCCGAACAATGTAGTAGGGAGTTGTAGGTTCTAACAAGTTTCTACATATCTCTCTCTCTCTCATCTCGCTGTCTCTCTCCCCCTTCTCTCTCTCTCTGTCCCCCTCCTTCCTCCAGTATGTTCAGTACCCAGTTCACCCAGCAGCAGCAGACCAACGGGGGCGCAGCCATCTACAACGGCAATGGAATGAACCTTAACGTCTCCATGGCAACTAGCGGCATGGCCGCTGTGGGTCAGATGGCCGGACAGATGAGCGTCACCTCGCCTGGGATGACCTCAATGGGACAGGAACAGGTAAGATACATAGACAGACAAAGCCATTCATGGACAGTTGAAACCATTCATAAGCATACATAGGGACAGATGAGCGTCACATCATCTGGAATGACCTCTTGGACAGGAACAGGTAAGATACATAGACAGACAAATAGGACAGGATGAACTTTAATGTCCCGAGGGCAAAATTGTCTTAGACACACAGTACTGCTGTATATAAAATATACTTCTGTACATTACACACAATACATAATATATACATTGCACGTATGAGATACATAACCATACTTAAATATACATGGTGTTTATATACACATTATAACACTGCAGCACAACAGTGGTGTGCAGAATGGCATCTCGGAACGCACAACTCGTCGATCCTTGTCAAGGATGGGCCATTACAGCAGACGACCACACCGGGTTCCACTCCTTTCAGCTAAAAACAAGAAGCGTCTCTAGTGGGCACGCGATCACCAACACTGGACAGCTGAGGAGTGGAAAAACATTGCCTGGAACATAACAGCAAGTTCAGTTTACTTGGGTGGCCTGCGCAGTCCCCAGACCTCAACCAATAGAGAATCTTTAGGATGAGATGGCTGTTCGCAACGTGAACGCACCGCCGTCCAATCTGCAGCAACTACGTGATGCCATCGTGTCAGAATGCCGCTCCCAAACATTAAGTATACATATACTCATATACAAAATATTAGGGGTCTAATGAGGGTGCAGATAAACTCCATAACCCCTGAGCAGACCACTGTGAGTAGACCTGTTATGACATGACTTAGTGGTGATAAACCTCAGTCTTACCTTTTTCTAAATCAATGGCTCGACAGAACAGAACTTTCCCAGAAGCACTCTGAAGCACACGGAATGAAGCCCATAGGAGTTTGTAGCAGTTAACCATAATATGGGGTCCCGTATGGGATAAAAGCTTTGTATTTCTTTACTTCACCCCATTCCAAGTAGCCATCATGCCTTATAGCAAAACCCTAAGTGTCTGGGTAGTGGGTACATACACTTCATTGAGCCCCTTCTCCCTACGACTCATCTAGTGAATAATTTAGCCTAATTAGCTGTATGGTGTAATGCTCCTAGTGGGTTATGGGGCTTGACCTGGGCTGAGAAGTAGACAATGTTATATCGTAATTAGTAGTGTGCACTTAGTCTTAAGGCCAGACTGAGTAGTACACACGTGTATGTACAGGTAACTGCCAACATACAGGAAACACTTGAGAAATGAGGGATACAAAGCTTATTGAAAGCAGGTGCTTCTACACAGGTGTGGAATTAACATCCCATCATCAGGTGTGGAATTAACATCCCATCATCAGGTGTGGAATTAACATCCCATCATCAGGTGTGGAATTAACATCCCATCATCAGGTGTGGAATTAACATCCCATCATCAGGTGTGGAATTAACATCCCATCATCAGGTGTGGAATTAACATCCCATCATCAGGTGTGGAATTAACATCCCATCATCAGGTGTGGAATTAATATCCCATCATCAGGTGTGGAATTAACATCCCATCATCAGGTGTGGAATTAACATCCCATCATCAGGTGTGGAATTAACATCCCATCATCAGGTGTGGAATTAACATCCCATCATCAGGTGTGGAATTAACATCCCATCATCAGGTGTGGAATTAACATCCCATCATCAGGTGTGGAATTAACATCCCATCATCAGGTGTGGAATTAACATCCCATCATCAGGTGTGGAATTAACATCCCATCATCAGGTGTGGAATTAACATCCCATCATCAGGTGTGGAATTAACATCCCATCATCAGGTGTGGAATTAACATCCCATCATCAGGTGTGGAATTAACATCCCATCATCAGGTGTGGAATTAACATCCCATCATCAGGTGTGGAATTAACATCCCATCATCAGGTGTGGAATTAACATCCCATCATCAGGTGTGGAATTAACATCCCATCATCAGGTGTGGAATTAACATCCCATCATCAGGTGTGGAATTAACATCCCATCATCAGGTGTGGAATTAACATCCCATCATCAGGTGTGGAATTAACATCCCATCATGCTTAGGGTAATGTATAAAAATGCTGGGCAGGCTCAGTTACTCATTATATTTCTTACCATGGCTAGAAGAAGAGGTCTCAGTGACTTTGAAAGAGGGGTAATTGTTGGGGCGTGTTTGGCAGGAACTTCAGTGATAAAGACCGCTCAACTTGCTGATGTTTCACAATATGCCACTTATGGGAGATTCTGGAGCAGCGCCTGGGACAGCGTTTTCAACTATCATCAACAAAACACTAAATTATACAATTTCTTGTGGAAGAATGATGTCATCTCTCCAATAGAGTTCCAGGCACTTGTAGAATCTATGCCAAGGCACATTGAAGCTGTTCTGGTGGCTCGTGGCTTAACGCCCTATTAAGACACAATGTTGGTGTTTCCTTTATTTTGGCAGTTACCTGTGTGTGTGTATGTTTAGTAGGGAGAGAGGAGGGGCGTCTTGTCTGATAAGAGACCCTCGGGCCAGTCTGTTACAGTCTGCTAAATAAAACAACCCTCTGATGGACTTGGAGTCCCAACGGAGCTGTCCTTTGTAACACAGGCTGTGTTCCAAATGGCACCATATTCCATATAGTGTATTACATTTGACCAGGGCCCTCTCCTATGAAACACACACAGTCAGACACTCTTCTCCGCTGCAAAACACACCCTTCACCAGTCTACTCAGTCAACAGTAAGTGGATGATGTCAGGGTAAATACCATTACTGGTGAACAACATTAATGTTGTGATGTTAATGTGGTGTTAATTCTCTTCTCTTTTTCTCATCGGTCTAGTAAAGAGGTGATGTGTAATGTTGTTGCTTTTAAGCCTAATAACCAAGTATGAATATTTAACCAAGCAGCAGCAGTTTAAAAGTCAGTGAGCACTTCAGGCTGTTGCTATACGTTTAAAGCTATACATGTCACATGATTTATTCCCACGCCACGCTATCGAAATTACACCGGCACTTAAATTATGTAAATTATTCAAACCGTTGACCATTACTGCAAGTAGAGGTGATTATTTTTACGCACTCTTTTTTTGGTTCTTTAAAATCTGTTCTATAAGGGTGTTTTCACACTTGGCACCTTTCAGCCAATTTTTGTGAACTCTGTTAGCTTAATGTTTAGTGCAGTGTGAACTCTCCAAAGGAACTCAGACCTTCAAAAGAGCCTCTGAAGCTGAGACCATCCCTAGAGGTTAACCCAACTGAGACCATCTCCAGAGGTTAACCCAACTGAGACCATCCCTAGAGGTTAACCCAACTGAGACCATCCCTAGAGGTTAACCCAACTGAGACCATCCCTAGAGGTTAACCCAACTGAGACCATCCCTAGAGGTTAACCCAACTGAGACCATCTCCAGAGGTTAACCCAACTGAGACCATCCCTAGAGGTTAACCCAACTGAGACCATCTCCAGAGGTTAACCCAACTGAGACCATCCCTAGAGGTTAACCCAACTGAGACCATCTCTAGAGGTTAACCCAACTGAGACCATCTCTAGAGGTTAACCCAACTGAGACCATCTCCAGAGGGTAACCCAACTGAGACCATCTCCAGAGGGTAACCCAACTGAGACCATCTCTAGAGGTTAACCCAACTGAGACCATCCCTAGAGGTTAACCCAACTGAGACCATCTCTAGAGGTTAACCCAACTGAGACCATCTCCAGAGGGTAACCCAACTGAGACCATCTCCAGAGGTTAACCCAACTGAGACCATCCCTAGAGGTTAACTCAACTGAGACCATCTCCAGAGGTTAACCCAACTGAGACCATCTCCAGAGGGTAACCCAACTGAGACCATCTCCAGAAGGTAACCCAACTGAGACCATCTCCAGAGGGTAACCCAACTGAGACCATCTCCAGAGGGTAACCCAACTGAGACCATCTCCAGAGGGTAACCCAACTGAGACCATCTCCAGAGGTTAACCCAACTGAGACCATCTCCAGAGGGTAACCCAACTGAGACCATCTCCAGAGGGTAACCCAACTGAGACCATCTCCAGAGGGTAACCCAACTGAGACCATCTCCAGAGGGTAACCCAACTGAGACCATCTCCAGAGCAGTGATGAAATATGTTGGTATCATCAGAAAGATTAATGATTTGGTTCATCAGGCTTGCTTCCTAACTATTTACTATAGTTTAATTTACCCATATCTAATTTACTGTCATATTGTCTGGGCCAGTACATATGCCTCCTACCTACACTAATTACTCATCATACAAAATACATTTGTAAGACTGGCCACCTCCTCTAATTACCTGGCTCCATCTGCACCTTTGTTTACCATACTTGTTATCTTCACATTGCAAAAACCTCATCATCCCTCAATAACTTCAAGCGAAGACTGGGGGTCACCATGATGAACCAAACTACTCAGTAATCTCCTCCATAAAGACTGGGGGTCACCGTTATGAACCAAACTACTCAGTAATCTCCTCCATAAAGACTGGGAGTCACCGTGATGAACCAAACTACTCAGTAATCTCCTCCATAAAGACTGGGGGTCACCGTGATGAACCAAACTACTCAGTAATCTCCTCCATAAAGACTGGGAGTCACTGTGATGAACCAAACTACTCAGTAATCTCCTCCATAAAGACTGGGGGTCACCGTGATGAACCAAACTACTCAGTAATCTCCTCCATAAAGTCTGGGGGTCACCGTGATGAACCAAACTACTCAGTAATCTCCTCCATAAAGACTGGGGGTCAACGTGATGAACCAAACTACTCAGTAATCTCCTCCATAAAGACTGGGAGTCACCGTGATGAACCAAACTACTCAGTAATCTCCTCCATAAAGACTGGGGGTCACCGTGATGAACCAAACTACTCAGTAATCTCCTCCATAAAGACTGGGAGTCACCGTGATGAACCAAACTACTCAGTAATCTCCTCCATAAAGACTGGGGGTCACCGTGATGAACCAAACTACTCAGTAATCTCCTCCATAAAGCCCAACTCTCACACACTCACATCCACACATGCATACACACACATTTGAAACAATACATACTGGTGTTCACTGTTTATTTATTTTTTTTGATTGCTGATCGGTTCATTTGTACATTTATGATTAGTGGGTTTTGTTATCCGTTTTAACAAACCTAATTTATTTCTGTATTCATATATTGTTTATCTTTTTTTGTGGTGTGGTTTTCATATAAGCCCTTGGGCTTCCAACCACACATGCACACTGCTTGTTTTTTGATTTAGCTTGATAACACGTTAGCTTATTGGTTTTATGAGGTTTTCTTTAAGGTTCTTGGTTATTTCAGAGGTCTTACCTTCTGTACTTCTGCCTCTGAGGTTTATGGTTTTATTTCAACTATTGTTTTTCTTATTTGGTTAAAAAATAAATATATTTTTCAGGAGCTCATGTTGCTTGTTGCCAAGTTACCAAGTTACCAATTTATTCGACTACATTGCATTTTAGTTCCACTGTTTTTATACACACCACATATTTATTATATACTGTTTTATTGACCTAGCTCACTCTAATACATCTACTGCTGTTCATATCATTCCTAGTATATATTGTGTAAATTCAATTCAATTTAAGGGCTTTATTGGCCAAAGCAAGTGAAATAGATCATAAACAAAACTGAAATAAACAATAAAAAATGGTATTACATTACACTCACAAAAGTTCCAATTTCAAATTTCAACATAAATATGGGTTGTATTTACATGGTGTTTGTTCTTCACTGGTTGCCCTTTTCTTGTGGCAACAGGTCACACATCTTGCTGCTGTGATGAACACTGTGGTATTTCACCAGTAGATATGGGAGTTTATCTACGTTGGGTTTGTTTTAAAATTCTTTGTGGATCTGTGTAATCTGATGGAAATATGTGTCTCTAATATGGTCATACATTTGGCAGGAGGTTAGGAAGTGCAGCTCAGTTTCCACCTCATTTTGTGGGCAGTGTCCACATAGCCTGTCTTCTCTTGAGTGCCAGGTCTGCCTACGGCGGCCTTTATCAATAGCAAGGCTATGCTCACCGAGTCTGTACATAGTCAAAGCTTTCCTTAAGTTTGGGTCAGTCACAGTGGTCAGGTATTCTGCCACTGTGTAATCTCTGTTTAGGGCCAAATAGCATTCTAGTTTGTACAGTTTTTTTGGTGAATTCTTTACAATATGTGAAGTAATTCTCTTTTTGTTTTCTCATGATATTGTTGGGTCTAATTGTGTTGCTGTCCTGGGGCTCTGTGGGGTCTGTTTGTGTTTGTGAACAAAGCCCCAGGACCAGCTTGTTTAGGGGACTCTTCTCCAGGTTCATCTCTCTGTAGGTGATGGCTTTATTACGGAAGGTTTGGGAATCGCTTCCTTTTAGTAGGTGGTTGTAGAATTTTCAGGATTTTGATAATTAGCATGAATCTGTGTAATTCTGCTCTGCATGCATTATTTGGTGTTTTACATTCTACTTTGAGGATGTTTTTTGCTGAATTCTACATGCAGTCTCAATTTGGTGTTTGTCCCATTTTGTGAATTCTTGGTTGGTGACAGAAGCACCAGATCATCAGCAGTATACATTTGACTTCAGATTGTAGTAGGGCGAGGCCGGGTGCTGCAGACCGTTCTACTCGCCAATTTGTTGATATATACAGTGCATTCCTTTACTTTTTCCACATTTTGTTACGTTACAGCCTTACTTATTCTAAAATGGATGTGTTTTTCCTCATCAATCTTCACACAATACTCCATAATAACAAAGAAAGTTTTTGTTTTGTGAAATTTTTGCAAATTTAGTTAAAAATAATAATAATACCTTATTTACAAGTATTCAGACCCTTTGATATAAGACTTGAACAGGTGCCTCCTGTTTCCATTGAGGTGTATCTACAACTTGATTGGAGTCCACCTGTTGTAAATTCATTTGATTGTACATGATTTGGAAAGGCACACACCTGTCTATATAAGGTCCCACAGTTGACAGTGCATGTCAGAGCAAAAACCAAGCCATGAGGTCGAATTAATTGTCCGTAGAGCTCCGAGACAGGATTGTGTCGAGACACAGATCTGGGGAAGGGTACCAAAACATTTCCTCAGCATTGAAGGTCCCCAAGAACACTTCAGTTATTAAATGGAAGAAGTTTGGAACCACCAAGACTCTTCCTAGAGCTGGCCGCCCGGCCAAACTGAGCAATCTGGGGAGAAGGGCCTTGGTCAGGGAGGTGACGAATAACCCAATGGTCACTCTGACAGAGCTCCAGAGTTCCTCTGTGGAAATGGGTGAACCTTCCAGAAGGACAACCATCTCTGCAGCACTCCACCAATCAAGCCTTTATGGTAGAATGGCCAGATGGAGGCCACTTCTCAGTACAAGGCACATGACAGCCCGCTTGCAGTTTGCCAAAAGGCACCTAAAGGACTCAAGGCTGTAATCGCTGCCAAATGTGCTCCAACAAAGTACTGAGTAAAGGGTTTGAATGCTTATTTAAATGTAATATTTCAGTTATTTTTTTTTTTTATTACATTTGCAAACATTTTTTTTTTTTTTTGCTTTGTTATTATTGGGGTATTGTGTGTAGATGAGGGGGAAAACAATATAATCCATTTTAGAATAAGGCTGTAACGTAACAAAATGTGGAAAAAAGTCAAGGGGTCTGAATACTTTCTTAATGCACTATATGTTGAAGAGGGTGGGGCTTAAGCTGCTTCCCTGTCTCACCCCACAGCCCTGTGGAAAGATGTGTTTATATGTGTTTATTGCCAATTTTAACTCCAAACAAATGGTTTGTGTACATGGATTTTATAATGTCGTATGTTTTTCTCCCATCACCACTTTCCATCAATTTGTATAGCAGACCCTCATGCTAAATTGAATCAAATGCTTTTTATAATGAACAAAGCATTTTCATTGTGGAAATGTACAAGTGCTGTTAAAGATAATGCAGAGGATTAATCTGACGTACAGGTGAAGTCGGAAGTTTACATACACCTTAGCCAAATACATTTCAACTTAGTTTTTCACAATTCCTGACATTTGTCCTAGTAAAAATCATGTTAATCCTAGTAAAAATCCCATGCCTTAGGTCAGTTAAGATCACCACTTTATTTAAAAATGTGAAATTTCAGAATAATAGTAGAGAGAATGATTTATTTCAGCTTTTATTTATTTCATCACATTCCCAGAGGGTCAGAAGTTTACATACACTCAATTAGTATTTGGTAGCATTGCCTTTAAATTGTTTAAGGTAGTCCTTGAAATACATCCACAGGTACACCTCCGATTGACTCAAATGCTGTCAATTAGCCTATTAGAAGCTTCTAAAGCCATCATTTTCTGGAATTTTCCAAGCTGTTTAAAGGCACAGTCAACTTGTATGTAAACCTCTGACCCACTGGAATTGTGATATAGTGAATTATAAGTGAGATAATCGGTCTGTAAACAATTGAATTACTTGTGTCATGCACAAAGTAGATGTCCTAACCGACTTAACTATAGTTTAACATGAAATCTGTGGAGTGGTTGAAAAATGTGTTTCAATGACTTTATTGTATGTAAACTTCTGACTTCAACTGTAGATACGTATAGATTGCATTTGGATTGCTGTTACAGTGCTATTTGGGTTGTTAATTGGAATCGTTACGACAGTTCTTAATTTCTTTTTACTTTTTGGATTATGTGTATATTGTTTTGTATTGCCAGGTATTACTGCACTGTTGGAGCTAGAAACACACGCATTTCGCTGCACCTGTGATAACATCTGCAAATCTGTGTGCACGACCAATAAACCTGATTTGACTTTATGCACTTTAACTACCCATGTTTAAAGATGTTTTCCAGTGAATATTGAGCTTTTACTGTTGGAAAGCGATATCTGAGTGTTTGGGTATTTAAAATGTATGTGTATATGAAATATATTTAAAAGTGGATGTGAAATGTATGTTAAATGTGTATGTATATCTGAAACCACTCTCTCTCTTTGTCTTCATCTGTTTACAGAAATACTGCTGACCCTGGTGGAGCGTTCAGCCAACAAGCACCTTGATGCTAACACCCAGGATCCAATGAGCTCACTGGATCATCTTCAACCACCCAACCAATCTACCAACGGCTCCTCAACTGAACCTGGCAGTGCCCTCACCCAGCTCTGCCCAGCTAAGCCTGACCTCTGACCTCACCCACCTGGCATAAACTGTGCCTCAGATCTATCCCTACTGGGGGGCTCACCCAGGACCCAGGGATCCAGGGGTTAGTGGGAGTTGGACTTTTTGATGTGTCCCAAATGGCACCCTATTCCCTATATAGTGCGACAGTGTGACCGGAGTCCTGGTCAAAGGTAGTGCACTACACAGGGAATAGGGAGGCAACCCTAAAACGCCTCTCCTCTCCCTAAAGGAGAACCTGTGAGCCAGTCTGTCTCTGTCCAGCTGCATTCACCGTAGTGTGACTTACTGTAGGCCCCTCCCCCTCTTGTAGGTCCCTCCCCCTATGGGTTGATTGACTGTAGGCCCCTCCCCATCTGCCTAGAGGCCTGCCCACTCTTGGTAGGTCCCTCCCCCTCTGGGTTGACTGAGTGTCAGCGGTGGGATCCTCGTCAGATGAATGTATTCCTCTCATTGGACAGTGGCCATTTTGCAACCTCATCTCAAACAATTGACACTTTTTTTTTTTTTTTTTTTTCTCTTCTCTGCCCCTGATCCCCCTCTTCCTCTGACGTTCTAGAACATTCCGCTCATGTTCTATATTCCACAATGGCATCAAACTGACTCCCAAAGTTTAGTTTTGGATTCTGGAGGACAGCGGAGGACAGCGGAGGGAGGGGAGGACAGCGGAGGACAGCGGAGGGAGGGGAGGACAGCGGAGGACAGCGGAGGGAGGGGAGGACAGCGGAGGGAGCGGAGGGAGGGGAGGACAGTGGAGGGAGCGGAGGACAGCGGAGGGAGCGGAGGGAGGGGAGGACAGTGGAGGGAGCGGAGGACAGCGGAGGGAGGGGAGGACAGCGGGGGAGGGGAGGACAGTGGAGGGAGCGGAGGGAGGGGAGGACAGTGGAGGGAGCGGAGGACAGCGGAGGGAGGGGAGGGAGGGGAGGACAGTGGAGGGAGCGGAGGGAGGGGAGGACAGCGGAGGGAGTGGAGGGAGCGGAGGGAGGGGAGGACAGCGGAGGGAGGGGAGGACAGCGGAGGGAGGGGAGGACAGCGGAGGGAGCGGAGGGAGGGGAGGACAGTGGAGGGAGCGGAGGGAGGGGAGGACAGTGGAGGGAGGGCGCGGAGGACAGCGGAGGGAGGGAGCGGAGGACAGCGGAGGGAGGGAGCGGAGGACAGCGGAGGGAGGGAGCGGAGGACAGCGGACTCATTTCAGCCGTTTTTGCCTTTTTGCTGTTTGTTTTTGTTTTCCTGATGATGATGATGATGATGATGATGATGATGATGACTACAGATGTAGGATGAAGACAAATGGTTAGAAAAACACTGCAGGTTTGACTGAAATAATGCTTTGTATGATTATGAGACTAATTTAGTCAAGAGGTTTTATAGTGTATTAAATTAAGTTTTATTTTTCTGTATAGATTTTATTATTTTAGATAATTTCTTT
Source organism: Thymallus thymallus (assembly GCA_023634145.1). NCBI lineage: Eukaryota > Metazoa > Chordata > Actinopteri > Salmoniformes > Salmonidae > Thymallus > Thymallus thymallus. The sequence goes on along the minus strand of JAKYLM010000118.1, from coordinate 18,088 downwards.
ATTATTATCGTAGCAAACAACAGAAGATTATTTCTAAAGTGGTGAAAGTGTGTTAAAAGAGGAACTTTGGGTCATTTTAAACTCGGCGCTTAAACTCTTTCTGAAAAGACTACTATATTCTATCACATTGAAATATTATGGATTTGACTTTGGTTCAGTAGTTTCATCAGAAGAAACAGACAGATTGTACATACTGTACCAGTTAACAACAGACAGATTGTACATACTGTACCAGTTAACAACAGACAGATTGTACATTTCCTATGTATCTCTTCTTTCTCCCTGTCTGGTCTTGACTGCCTCTGATTTAAGAGCGGGCCGGTGTTTTTGTCTGTCTGGTCTTGACTGCCTCTGCTGTAAGAGCGGGCCGGTGTTTTTGTCTGTCTGGTCTTGACTGCCTCTGCTATAATAGCGGGCCGGTGTTTTTGTGTGCTTGCTTGAGAAGAGGAGAGTCTGACCTTGTCAAAGTTGTTGATACGGTACAGGAGAGGAGTGGGGGGTGGGTGGGTTCAGACCCTTTGCCCAGGCTCTAGTGAGGGGTGTAGGTAGGTATGCCGGGGTGGGGGGGCTGTGTATACAGTGTACAGATTATCGCTTGCTTGTCAGCCTTGAGCGTATAGCTTGCACCACGATACAAAGACGGGACAAACCACTCTGTTCCGTCAGCGTGATGTACGTAAACAAGCAATAACAATTACTTGAGAATCTTTAGTTGTTATTTTTTTGTTGTTTTTTTTGTACAGATTTTTTCTGGAGGCACATTTTATGCTCGGCGGTCCGTCGGAAATTAAAACACAGCTAGTTTTTTATTGCAGTTTGTATTAAATCCAAATGATACGTTCATGGCAGATTGTGCAGCAGGGCTGGCTTGGGTGTGGAGATGGGAGGGAGTTACTGACCCTTATATTAACACACAGGATGCATCCCAAATGGCATACTATTCCCTACATACTTTTGACCAGAGCACTCTGGCATCATATTCCTTCGGCCAACCATAACGGGTATGTTGCACTATATAGGGAATAGGGTGCCATTTGGTACCCAGCCATCCCCTCTCTGACTAGAGCCACATGTTTATAGCAGAGTAGAGGTTAAAGCTGAGACCTATAGGGCTCTGATCCAATTCTGTTACGACGCATCCTTCTTTCCTTCCTTTCCTTCATTCCTTCACTTGGTATGCCATGACTGCATAGGTGACACATATGTAATGGGCTGTGTCCCAATTGATTGGTGCATGGTGCTTGCAACTTCAGGGTTGTGGGTTTGATTCTGGCTTAGCGGGGACACTTTCTCGTTTTGGATAAGTTATCATATTATGTTAGATCTAAGTAAGTAGATTTAGTTTCTGTTAGATCTAGCTAGAGATACATTCATGGAAGGGAAAGGGGAAGAATGCATGTTAAGAAATATTGTATCAGGTGCTTTGTACGACACCCTGCTCTGGTAAACTGACAGTAAATTAGCCATAGTGTTTGAACTTTGACCTCAGGCAGTAAAACTACAATAACCAGATCCATTTCCAATCATATTAACAGGTTTAATGACATCATATTCCCTCGCCCCTGTAATGGGTATAATGACATCATATTCCCTCGCCCCTGTAACGGGTATAATGACATCATATTCCCTCGCCCCTGTAACGGGTATAATGACATCATATTCCCTCGCCCCTGTAACGGGTATAATGACATCATATTCCCTCGCCCCTGTAACTGGTATAATGACATCATATTCCCTCACCCCTGTAACAGGTATAATGACATCATATTCTCTCGCCCCTGTAACAGGTATAATGACATCATATTCCCTCGCCCCGTAACAGGTATAATGACATCATATTCCCTCGCCCCTGTAACAGGTATAATGACATCATATTCCCTCGCCCCGTAACAGGTATAATGACATCATATTCCCTCGCCCCTGTAACAGGTATAATGACATCATATTCCCTCGCCCCTGTAACAGGTATAATGACATCATATTCCCTCGCCCCTGTAACAGGTATAATGACATCATATTCCCTCGCCCCTGTAACAGGTATAATGACATCATATTCCCTCGCCCCGTAACAGGTATAATGACATCATATTCCCTCGCCCCGTAACAGGTATAATGACATCATATTCCCTCGCCCCTGTAACGGGTATAATGACATCATATTCCCTCGCCCCTGTAACGGGTATAATGACATCATATTCCCTCGCCCCTGTAACAGGTATAATGACATCATATTCCCTCGCCCCTGTAACGGGTACAATGACATCATATTCCCTCGCCCCTGTAACAGGTATAATGACATCATATTCCCTCGCCCCGTAACAGGTATTGTCACTTTAAATCCTTTATTGCATCAAAGGCAAAGTCACAGTCAGACCTCATAACTACAATTTTTCTTCCAAACCCTGAAATGTTGTAGCCTGGTCCCGTATGTTTGTGTTATTGTTTACTCCATTGCTGTTGGCATGACAATTAGTGACAAGGAGTTGGCATGACAATTAGTGACAAGGAGTTGGCATGACAATTAGTGACAAGGAGTTGGCATGATGGCACAAACAGACTTTAGCTCACGCTAGCAATGTTGACAGTTCTTATTATAATAAGCCAGACATTACCATGGAGGACAAGCCAAATATCCTTTCCTTGTAAATTGGGTTATGAATTCTACCAGCCTTTAATTACATTGATGATGAAGGACAGAGGCTGACTTTGCTATGTTTCATCAGTTTCAAATTAAACAGGCTAAACGGCTAACCCCGCCCCTGCTAAAGGGGATAAAGAGCCTATCAGCAGGCCAGATAGTGTGATGGACAATCACCCTCAGAGAAACAGACGTCTAACCCCGCCCCTGCTAAAGGGGATAAAGAGCCTATCAGCAGCCCAGATAGTGTGATGGCCAATCACCCTCAGAGAAACAGACGTCTAACCCCGCCCCTGCTAAAGGGGATAAAGAGCCTATCAGCAGCCCAGATAGTGTGATGGCCAATCACCCTCAGAGAAACATGCAATGCCACCTCGCTGTGTGTGTGTGTGTGTGTGTGTGTGTGTGTGTGTGTGTGTGTGTGTGTGTGTGTGTGTGTGTGTGTGTGTGTGTAATAGCATAATAAACTGAATGTTTTGTCATGGCTGACCTCAGTTCAGAATAGACTGTAAAAGCTGTGACCCAAATGAGACACTATTCCTTATATAGTAACCTATGGTCCTTGGTCAAACGTTATATAGTACACTATATAGGGAATAAGATCCCATTTGAGATGCATCCCACCACAGCGGGAAACTGTAAAAGACAGTGGATTGATAGGTCTAGAACTGCCCAAACCTGATGGATGAAGTTGCTCATAAGCCCTGGTCTGAGAACAGTTTTGGTAACATTTAGGGTCTGGATGGAGAAAGCTGATCACAGATCAGCGACCGTATCCATAAAACCGGTCAGAGTAGGAGTGCTGATCTAGGATTAGTTTAGCCATTATGTTATAATGAAAGGACAGGGGGACCTGATTCTAGATCAGCACTCCTACTCTCAGACAATCTCTGAATACTGTACTTGGGCCTAGCAGTCCCTTTTGACACTGAGGTACCGTAGCACGGGGGATACTGTTATCCATAGGGATACTGTTATTAATTGATTCTATATGTCATTCTATGTTATGGGCTCTCAGAGAAGCGCTGTATTCTCTCTGTTTTGCTGTACTGTTGATCATGATTTATTGAGATTATCGCGATTTATCGATCACAGTTTTGATAAAAGCTGGATGTCATTGCTGAGAATTGACTCACATTTTAAGAACAGCCAATTCTAAAGAAATCAACCCCTTTGCCAATTTCCAAAGATTGTTAAGATTTTTAAATGAATATAAGCCATGAGGTAATGTTTTTTTAAAGCATTTATATCAGGACTTGGAGCAAACAAACCTTTTGCCCCTCAAAAAATATCCTACAGGCTTTGAATCAATTTACAACGAAATAATTCCTCTCTTTACCTATAATTTTGGAGATTTTTTAAATGCCGTTTTTGTATTTGTCTGACAGTTTTCTTAGAGCTAAAATGCAAGAACCTTGAAATGCTAAAAATCTAGCATATTGCCTTAGATTGTCTGTTCTCCTTGTATATTATAAAGCTGTCTGTATCATATTTGTATTGTGAATATGTACATTATTGAATGGGTGCATCATTGATCAACACATCTTAGTTGCTGAGACAAGCAGTCTCTCTCTTTCTTATCTGTGATTGGTTGAAGGCTGTATTATTTGTATAATTTCATACCCCCCCTCTCCCCCCCCCCCCCCCCCCCCCCCCCCACACAGAACTGTTTGTGTCAGACTGCTATATGGAAAAAGACGATGCAATGGGATATTGAAGCAATATGTAATATATTCTATAAACTTTCTGGAGAAAGAAAGCTTACCGTGTTGCGCGCTGCTCTGAGATGTATTTTTCCAGCTGTGTTGTTCACAAGAAACATCACACTGTTCGTTCATCACGCATCAACGTTTGTAATTTTTAGTGTGAGTATTTTATGCAAAAGTTAGATATACCGACAGAAGTTTAAACACAGTTATATGCAAGTTGTCAACTAATAAGGCTTCGCTGATGCTATTTGCAATTTGATGTTGAATAATAATACCATTGTAAATAAAGAATTGTTATGCAACATTGAATCTAGTTCCACTATATTGTTGAATCATGTTTTATAGATGCTACACTGTTTGAGGCGAGAGCTTGCAAGGAAGCATTTCATTGTCCTACTGTGTAGCTGACAGTGTGCCATGTTCTGTGTATTTAACGAAAACACTTTCATTTGATTTTGTTTTGGGTTTAGATGGCAAACGAAGGATGATCCTGAAAGTGGAGACATTATTTATATTGAGGTATAGGTAATTATTTATATTGAGGTATAGGTAATTATTTATATTGAGGTATAGGTAATTATTTATATTGAGGTATAGGTAATTATTTATATTGAGGTATAGGTAATTATTTATATTGAGGTATAGGTAATTATTTATATTGAGGTATAGGTAATTATTTATATTGAGGTATAGGTAATTATTTATATTGAGGTATAGATAATTATTTATATTGAGGTATAGGTAATTATTTATATTGAGGTATAGGTAATTATTTATATTGAGGTATAGGTAATTGAATGCTAATTGCAGTGAATGTTTGTCACATACTTTGCAAGTTGTTGAATCCATGTGTTTAGATTGGATGATGCGTTAGTACAGTTGTGATGGGTGCTAGTAGTGACCATGCTATTTAGACATTTAACAAATCAACACATCACGTCTCCATATTGCCCTGTTGAATTGTTATTTTCATCAGGTCTTGAGTGATGCTGTTTCTTAAATTAATGACTAGGATTAAATTATTATTGGTTGTAACAAAAATCGATGTGTTCGTTTGTACTGCAAACACTTATATATGATATATTACACTTCATTAGGTACACCTTGCTGGTAGTGGGTTGGACCCCCTTTTGCCTTCAGAATTGACTTAATTATTCGTGGCATAGATTCAACAATGTGCTGGAAACATTCCTCAGAGATTTTGGTTCATATTGACATTCTAGCGTCACGCAGTTGCTGCAGATTTGTCGGCTGAACATCCATGATGTGAACCTCCCGTTCCACCACATCCATGATGTGAATCTCCCGTTCCACCACATCCATGATGTGAATCTCCCGTTCCACCACATCCATGATGTGAATCTCCCGTTCCACCACATCCATGATGTGAATCTCCCGTTCCACCACATCCATGATGTGAATCTCCCGTTCCACCACATCCCAAAGGTGCTCTATTTGATTGAGATATGGTGACTGTGAAGGCCATTCGAGTACAGTGAACTCATTGTCATGTTCAAGAAACCATTTTTAGATTATGTGAGTTTTGTGACATGGCGCGTTATCCTGCTGGAAGCAGCCATTAGAAGATGGGTACACTGTGGTCATAAAGGGATGGACATGGACAGCAACAATACTCAGGTAGGCTGTGGCGTTTAAACGATGCTCAATTGGTACTAAGGGGCCAAAAGTGTGCCAAGAAAATATCCCCCACACCATTACAGGTGTACCCAGCAAGCAACATAATCGAATATTAGGCTAGGATTTCTGCATCCGTTTTATTTTTAGAAAACAAATGTTTTATAGGTTACTTCATTACCATCATTATTATCTTAATTAACCATCCTCATCTACATTTATCGACAATAAGTAATGAGGGGACATAAATCGAGTTGACATCCCATTTTAAATTAGTTGTTGCTCTCAATAGGGTTTGGGATAACTGTAACCTTAACAATAGGCCTACCAGAATATTGGTTTTGGAACACGTGTTTTTTTACATTTTTGATAACACCAATAAGGGGGTATTGTGTTCGCGTGTGTGCGCGTACGGGGTTTGTAACGTAAAAAGATCTAATCCTCCCGGGGTTTGAGACGCGCGCAGGTTGACCGGAGCTGCCCTTTGACCAATAGCAGGAGAGACCTTTATGAGTCGGTACCATTAAGCGTTCTGTATAGAGCGTTCAGTTCAGTAAAACACCGAACAAAGACACACGGAGGGTATCCTACTGCTCCTGTCTCTCCTCTCGACTTTACCTTCGTAGGATACTATCAGCAAGATCAAGCATCACACACTTGTAGCCAAATACTCGTGTTTTGTCTTGACAACAACAAGAAAATCGTTTGGAACGTAGGATGAATTCGACTAAACCAACTTCAGATTTATAAATAATCTAATTTGAGGTAAGTCACACTTTAACATTGATCTTTCGCAAAAATTCAACTGGTTTAAAATATTATGAAATTGTTATCATTATGCGTAACATCGCTTTAGACCTATGCAAGTAGGCAAACATGTTCCGTATTGCTTGTCATTTCTCTTTATTATTTCTGTAGCAAATGCAGAAATTATGCGAAGTTTCTTACAGCCCAATTATAACCCGTTGATAATAGCCATTGAACCGGTCTCGCCCTAATGCCTTTTAAAGGAGTGGTGACTCGTGATAGCTTCATTAATGTTGACCTCTGCCGCTGACCCGGTGTTCTTTAGTTTGGATGTCATGACCCTGATTTGTCTCAGTTACTGCTGGCTACCACCCAGCCACTACCCGCCCTGTGACGGGGGGCCACGGCCCCTACAACTCATACTACTCGTTTGCAGGGATTCACCGTCGAGCACCAATTTAAAGTAGTTTACTCTGCAGGCACAATCACCAATTGAAAGATATTGACGAACATCAAATGTGTGTTTTGCGAACTGGAAAAAATGCTGTGTTAGTGCTGTGAATGCAGTAAGATGCTAAACAGTAATTGTTTTCGTTGGGTAAAATTCAGGGCTCTCAAATTTAGGAATATATTTTAATGAATTTGTAAAGTGACGAAAAATATGTTTGTGACTTTTAATATAATTAGTATTCCGATTTTGGAAATATCCATTCCTGCAGAAATTCGATCTTGTTAATATGTTGTAGCCAAATACGATTTGTATTAGGCTAATAGCCAATAGGTGAAAACAAAATAAGACCTGTTCATATTGTGCGATAATTGAAATAGGCTTACAACATTTTTGCTTCGTTAATTGAAATTAATATTGTGATATAGGCTTAAAGCAAGGTTGGAATTTCGTTCAGCAATCCTGTGATTTGACAAATATATTGATTAAATGTTTTTAAGTAACTAATCTACAATGCATTGTATTATGTTAAATGTATTGAGCAGAAATAGGCCTATACCAAGCATGCATCATTTGTTCGTTACCAAATCCCCTTGATTTGATTTTATTCCCTATCTGAATTCAGTTTATTAATCTTCAAATAATAATCTAGAAAATAAACTTGATGTAAAACTTAATTTGATAAGCAAACATATTTAATTGGTAGAAATAAAGCTACAATTTCCCCACTTCTCTCTCTCCAGGCAGAATAGCTACAACGTCAACTATTCCTATTCAAATCATCACAGATCGGCTCTGCCTCCTCGCCTGCTGTGATGTCTCTGTCCAGCATCCCCATCGCGAAGGACAAGCCGTTCCACTCCAATCCCCTCAAAGGCAGGCCTGTCCGGGGTTCGGGTTTCTACGCTACCCCGCTGCCTGGAGCCCACCAATGCATGGACATCTTCAGGAGCTCTCAGCATCTCCTCAACCCGCTCAAGTCTCTGGGACGGCTAGTCACCGACACCCAGGCAGTCATGCCGTTCAACTTCACTGCCGGAACACCCTCGTTCTTCGGCCACGGGAGCCACCAAGCTACCGCCGTTAACGTTCTTCACGAGCAGATCTTCAATGTGTCGAACATCCCGTACTTCAACCGGATGATGACGGGAGTGGGTCACACGATTTACTCCAAGCACGAAGGGCTGGCGGCGGTGGTGACTGAGCACGCCACCGGCCCGTTATCTGTAGGCCTATCAGACTTCAGCAGTCCCGCCTCGAGCGAGAGGTCCTCCGCTCCCTCTCCGTCTAAAGAAAGATTTTTCCACCTCAGGAGAACCGAATTATCACCGGAGAAAACGCGCACTTATAGTTTCAGCGAGGACGACCTTTTCATGGTGCTGTATGGATATTCCCGGAGCCAGGAGCAGAATGCCGGTCAAGCCATCTCAGGAGCAGCCCTGATTGGGAACTCAGGTAGACAGTAACAGACTTTGAAATGTCAGCGAAACTAGAAATGGCGATTTCCTCAAAGGAAAACGTGTGTGCTTGCTTCAGTTGTCTAAAAGTATGTTCAGAAGAAGTTTACATTGCTAGAAGCAACAACCACTTGGGGCTGGATATTTAATCAGTAGCCTACAGGAGTAGGCAATACTGCTCTATCTCTAGCTGGGATTTGATTATTGGTTTACCTTACTCCATGTGTAGGTTATATCATGAAAACAAACTGTCAGTTACAGGAGGCTTAATCTAGGTCTGGGAAACAGCCCATATTGTCAGTCATCAGTGATTTGTAATGTTCATTATTGTGTGTTTGATATGTAATGTTCGTCAATGATGACCAGCAGCATTCTCTTCAACAGTTTGCAACAGCGAACAACTCACCTTAGAAACTGAGGCGCTTGGACTTCCAGAAGGTAAGCTCTTTCTCTCTGGAGCTCTGTGAACTTGTAAAGTTGTGTAAAGGGTGTTAAGTTTAACTTGTTTTAAAATGTCACTTACAGGGTTATCTATCCACCAGACGAGTTACGGCAGTTTGTCCCACTACGGAGTTTTCGCAGAGAAGAGCTCCATCTCCAAGGGAACCCGGTTCGGCCCATTTCAGGGGAAACTGGTCAATACCAGCGAGATCAAAACATACGACGACAACACGCTGATGTGGGAGGTCAGTTATTATATATGTATGTTTCTTTTGTGTGTGTGTTATTTGTCGTCAGATAAACGTTTTAAAAACCTTTTGTGTTTTATTTTGTACATTAACCAGCTGTGCATAAATGTAAATGTGGGCCTAAACGGAGATGCTTGATTTCCAATTAAATCACCGCCTATGCAGTTAAACAATTTTAGACACATCAACTTCTGTGCGATTTAATACTGCGATTTTAACTGCTATTCTGATTAAAAAACAAACTGACATTCCAGCATGAAGATGCAAGAGGACGGTGGTTGAACTTGCAAATAGTCTACCAGTAACAACCCATACTGTACTGTTACAAAAAAAACGTCAGCCAGAGTTGACACCAAGATTGACATTCAAACAAACAAATGCCTCCCTGGTCACCAGTGCTTATTTCCAAACTATGTTTGCATATAATGACAATTAAATCTAAAAACTATGCTTGTATTATTTAATTGTTTATTATATTATATTCTTAGTAAAACATTAAAATGTATTAGTAGTAGCCATAATTCATAAATGGCACCAAACAGGATTTTATATGGAAACAATTTTGGTTCAATGAAGTAGAACCTTTGGGGTTCTGATCAAAGAACCCTATGATGAAAGTGTTCTATATAGAACTTTTAAGTGTTCCGTGTATGACGCAAGCTATATAACACTATTTTGTTCTATAAGAAACCTTTTTTTCTAAGAGTGTATCAACAACATTTTCTCCCTGTTGTTAATCTAGGTTTTCGAGAATGGCCGGTTGAGTCACTTCGTCGACGGCCGGGGCTCGTCTGGTAACTGGATGTCCCTAGTGAAGTGCGCGCGCTTCCCGGAGGAACAGAACCTGATCTCAGTACAGAGTAAGGGACAGATCTTCTATGAGGCGTGTAAGGAGGTCCAGCCGGGCCAGGAGCTGCTGGTCTGGTACGGGGACTGCTATGTTCAGTTCTTGGGTATTCCTCTCACTCTGAAGGACTCGCTTGAGGAGGGGAACGCCATGCTTCCACATGAAGGTAAGGACAGTTCATATAGAGTATAATTACTTTGTTTTTCTCAGTGGGAACTTCATTCGTGGGTGGCATATATGGCTCGTTATTCGTGTATACCTATTGGCATGTTTAATATGTTCATATATACATCACATTACTCTACTGGGGCTTATTCTATTGTATTGTATCAAACGTGTTTCTTTCGTCTGCACTAGCAACAGTGACGACACTACAATTTACCAAGGCGTTCCCTAATGTTTTTCTTTATCAGATGCTGGAGAGGGTTTTAAGTGTGACCGGTGTGGGAAAGTGTTTGCCTATCAATACTACAGAGACAAGCATCTGAAGTACACGCGCTGCGTGGACCAGGGGGACAGGAAGTTCCCGTGCCACCTCTGCAACAGGTCGTTTGAGAAGAGAGACCGATTGAGGATCCATATCCTACATGTCCACGAGAAACACCGACCACATAAGGTATACAGCGCCTTAAGAAAGAATTCCTACCCCTTGACTTATTGCACATTTTTTTGTGTTACTGCCTGAATTCAAAATGGATTAAATTGTTTGTTTTTCCACCCCTCTACACACAATAACCCATAATGACAAAGTGGACACATGTTTTTGAAATGTTTGCAAAAGTATTGAAAATGAAATACAGACATATCTATTTTACATGTACATAAGTATTCAGACCCTATTCTATGACATTCCAAAATGACCTCAGGTGCATCCTGTTTCCTTTGATCATCCTTGAGATGTCACTACAACTTTATTGGAGTCCACCTGTGGCCAATTAAATTGTTTGGACATGATTATGAAAGAAACACACCTGTCTACATGACGTACCACAGTTGACAGTGCAGGTCAGAGCAGAAACTATACCATGAAGTCCAAGGAACTGTCTGTAGATCTCAGAGATATAATTGTGATGAGACTTATATCTGGGGAAGGGTATAAAACAATTTGTAGAGTTTCCAAGAGCATCGTTGGGAAATGGAAAAATATGGAACTACCCAGACTCTGCCTAGAGCTGGCCGTCCGACCAGACTGAGCAACTGGGCAAGAAGGATCTTGGTCAGGGAGATATCCTTGGCTGATATGGGAGAACCTGCCAGAAGGACAACGGTCTCTACAGCACTTCACCAATCTGGGCTTTATGAGAGAGTGGCCAGACGGAAGCCGCTCCTGCGAAAAAGGCACATGACATCACGCTTGGAGTTTGCAAAAGGGCACGTGAAAGACACTGAGATCATAAGGCAAAATATTCTGTGGTCTGACGCGACAAAAATGTAACTCTTTGGCCTGAATGCAAAGCGCTATGTTTCCAACAGGACAATGACCCCAAGCATACAGCCAAAGCAACGCTGGAATGGATTCAGACCATGAACGTGAAAGTCCTTGAATGGCTGCAGCCAAAGCCCAGACATTGAAAATGTGTGGAAAGACTTGAAGGTTGTTGTTCACCGCTGCTCCCCATCTAACTTAACAGAGAAGGAAGAACGGGAGAAAATCCCAAAAGCCAAATGTGCAAAGCTGATACAGACCTAACCAAGACGACCCACCACCAAAGGTGCTTCTACAAAATATTGACTCAAGGGTGTGAATACTTACGTAAATTAGATGTTTCTGTATTTCATTTTCAATACACTCACACAAAAAATACACTTAATCGATTTTGAATTCAGGCTGAAACACAACAAAATGTGGAATAAGTCAAGGGGTCTGAATACTTTCTGAAGACACTTTATATGTCTATTCCTCAAGTGGTGAAGGAAGAGTGCTTTTCTGTTAAATTCTAGAAGCCCCTAAGTTATTTTTATTTTTCACCTCTCCTGCACATCTTTTGTCTTTGTTTCTCACAATGTTGTTTTTTTTATTCTCTTGTGTGTCAAAATGATAATAATCTATAAGTGAAGGGCAATATAGTCTTAACCTTATTTTGCCCCATATTCAGCTAAAATAATACATTTCCCCATACTTAATTTCTCTCCTCTCTTCCTGCCCAGTGCTCCGTGTGCGGCAAGAGTTTCTCTCAGTCTTCCAGTCTCAACAAACACATGCGCGTGCACTCTGGAGAGCGCCCCTACAAGTGTGTCTACTGTAACAAGGTAAGCATAGAAGACGGTGTGTGTATAATCCTCCGTGGGCGTGTGAGGGCAGAACCCGATGGAGTTAGATCTCAACATTTAGAAGCTTCCCCATTTAATGATGCATTTGGCTTGAGCCCCCTCGTAATGGTCTCCCGGTGAAGCCTGCAGGCACGCTCCACCGAGACACTTCCATGGTGATTAGCGCCAGATGTACACCCACCCTATTGTCCCCCCTCTCCCCTAGATAACACTCTGAATTTACGGCTCTCAGAGGAACAGACGTTTTCTTTGTTGTTTGCAGAATATGAGAACAACCTCCTCGGTTTTTATGTAGGCCTAGCCTACTTAAATCATGTTGTTTAACCCAAAACCCATGTTTAACAATGTTAGCTATTTGCTAGTCTTTTAACATATCCAAATGATAAAGTAGCCTATTTGAAATCGCGATTTTCCGAGAACAGAGAATGAAGAAACACTATCAAATGTATTGCATGAACAACTTGTTGCGTTGTTGTAAGCAGAAACAGTCAGTTACCCAAATAGTATATTATCAGAACTACCGAGTCCATATCCTTTAGTTCTACAAGTGTCACTCAAACGTATATGTTCTCTACTATGTTGTAGGCCTTTACTGCCTCCAGCATCCTGCGCACGCACATCCGCCAGCACTCCGGAGAGCGGCCGTTCAAGTGTAAGCACTGCGGGAAAGCCTTCGCCTCGCACGCCGCCCACGACAGTCACGTCCGGCGCACCCACGCCAAGGATAAACCCTACCCGTGCGACGTGTGTGGAAGCACCTTTCAAGAAGCGACAGAACTCAAGAGCCACACAAAGAGTCACACAAGTAAGATTTGATTGTCACTAAATAGCCTACTGAAAGAATAGGAGACGTTTGTACCAAGTTCTAGGCCTTTATCTTGAGTGCAATACCGAAATACACTGGATAAATACAGAAATATATGGCTGTACTTATGTGTCGATTAGTTGCCTAATATGGATGTTTATTCTAAAATGTTACATTTTCATTATTGACAGAAAGACCCCTCTCAGAAACCGCAGTTCCCCCTACCATCTCACTAAACGGATCTTTGGAGGATACAACAACGATGCTTTCAGTCACCAAGGACAGCAAGACGCAAAGACTGACCGTTGGGAACTTCTCGTACACAGGACTGACGGTTCTGAACCCAGAATATCGACCCTGGAACTAAAACCATTCCATAGAATCCATAGAATTAGAATGTGTAATTCTAGAATTTGCCGAGGAAATTTCGAGTAGAGGTCAAATCGCTACTAGGACACTTCCAAAAGCAATGTTTTAGATAATAACTATTGGAAATATATTTAATAACACAACTTTACTGTATTGTATGACACACTGTAAAACATTTTTGGTCAAATGTGTTTATTTATTTGAAACTGTTTTGATGTAATGAATACGTTATTTTTCTGGCTAAAAGCTTTTGTTATTTGTGTTATTTGGTTAATTATTGGTGTTGACCAATGTAATAATGCAAGAATTTAACGAAATATTACATAAAACATTCGTGAGCACAATTTCTTATAGTTCAGCTTTAAAAGCTTTAAAATCGGCTTGTATTATTATTGTTATTATTATTTAAAATGCTGTGTAAACGTTTTAAATTATTTATACATGCATCCCCAGACTTTTATTAATTTAAACCTGTTCATTTATCTGTATACAATGTTTATCATACTACCTCTAAATACATCCTATTTCGCTCTTTCATAACTGTGCTTTTTTACCGACTGTTTCTTGTCTCTTGTAGGCTATATGTGTCTGTGTTGAACTGTTTAAAAGCATTGGCTTTCTAATAAATGTGAATGAAATAATAGCATGAAAATAAGCCTGGGTTAGTTTGTTTGTAAAGATAATGCCTTTACATACATTATTCGGATCGAAAAAGGACAACTGGTGTTGATTTTACAATGTAATTGGCCACGAACATGTTTGGGGACACGTTAAATTAATTTCACATATTAGTGAACACCGAAAATATCGAAGTAGAATTAGACTACATTCATGTTTTTCGTTTGAAAACAAGTCACTTCCGTAGTATTTTATGATTTTAACATCTACAATAACATCTGCATTCAATTGACGGTTATAACGTTTTAGATTGAACATTTACATTATATTTTGTTCAGACTTAATTTAAGGCTCATTAAAAACCTTTTATAGACTTATTTATTTATTTAATTTAAGTCAGTTAAGAACAAATTCTATTTACAATGACAGCCTACACCGGCCAAACTCGGACGACGCTGGGCCAATTGTGTGCTACCCTATGGGACTCCCAATCACGGCCGGTTGTGATACAGTCTGGATTCGAACCAGGTAGTCTGAAGTGACGCCTCTAGCACTGAGATGCAGTTTCTTAGACCACTGCGCCGTTAAGTCAGAGTTGCGAGTTTGAATGTAACGGTCTCTAATGCAAATATCGACGAACATAATGTATCACATATTAGAATGATTCTTGTTGATTCTAGAAGCCCATACATTCCTTTTTTCTGCCATCATTGTAGAACGTAGGCTTCAGTTCCACGTGAATTGTCTCAGTGGTGACCTTACACACATACACTGTGTGTGTGTGAGCCAAGCTTGCTCTTTTCATTTTCAGACAGCAAGAAGGAGGATGGTATGTATGTGTGCGTGCCTGCCTCAATGCATGCATGTGTGAGGGTTAGGGGGGATGATCCTTCACTCCTGGCAGTGGGAACATGATCCAACCCCACAAACCCCAGTAACACCAAATGAATGACAATGGAGTGGCAGCGATGAGGTGGTCTGAGGGGCAGGGGAGGAGATAGGATGGGGTTGGAGCATAAGGACACAAAGACTGTCCCAATGACATCTGCTCCTCTCCCCCCACCCTTCTCCTCCTCTCTGACTGTCTCTTACCATCACCTTAACCCCCCCCCCCTTCTCCTCCTCTCTGACTGTCTCTTACCATCACCTTAACCCCCTCCCCTTCTCCTCCTCTCTGACTGTCTCTTACCATCACCTTAACCCCCTCCCCTTCTCCTCCTCTCTGACTGTCTCTTACCCTCACCTTAACCCCCCTCTCCTTCTCCTCCTCTCTGACTGTCTCTTACCCTCACCTTAACCCCCTCCTCTTCTCCTCCTCTCTGACTGTCTCTTACCCTCACCTTAACCCCCTCCTCTTCTCCTCCTCTCTGACTGTCTCTTACCCTCACCTTAACCCCCTCCTCTTCTCCTCCTCTCTGACTGTCTCTTACCCTCACCTTAACCCCATCCTCTTCTCCTCCTCTCTGACTGTCTCTTACCCTCACCTTAACCCCATCCCCTTCTGCTCCTCTTGGACTGTCTCTTACCCTCACCTTAACCCCCCTCCCCTTCTGCTCCTCTCTGACTGTCTCTTACCCTCACCTTAACCCCCTCCCCCTCTGCTCCTCTCTGACTGTCTCTTGACTCTCTCTTGATGGGCGGTACCCTGACCCTAGGAGAGAGACTGAGCTGCCAGGTCTAAAACATACTCTCTGATAACATTAGCCTATCACTAGTGAGTGGTGCTAAAGTGGCTGGAGAATCCATCATGGCAATATCTCAGGCAGTTATACCAGGCCACCTCTGGGCCCTAGGAGGCCTTCTGCCAGATTCATCTCTATGGATGCGTTCCAAATGGCACCAAGTGTGCTATATAGTCACAAGTAGTGCACTATATAGGGAATAGGGTGCCATTTGGGCTGCAATGCATATTAATGTGATATTAATTATAATGTCCCTATGGTAGATTATGGCTACTTTAAAGTCCTTACTCATTCTGTTATACTGTATGTTATAATATTACACCACATACGAACAAAGTTTAATTGTATTATAATAATAATATATTAAATAACAATGTTTTATCATATAACCAATCACCAATATGTGCTCCCTCCCCTCCCCTCCCCTCCCCTCCCCTCCCCTCCCCTCCCCTCCCCTCCCCTCCCCTCCCCTCCCCTCCCCTCCCCTCCCCTCCCCTCCCCTCGGGGATCTATCTATCTATCTATCTATCTATCTATCTATCTATCTATCTATCTATCTATCTATCTATCTATCTATCTATCTCTCTCTCTCTCTCTCTCTCTCCCTCTCTCTCTCTCTCTCTCTCTCTCTCTCTCTCCTCTCCTCTCCTCTCCTCTCCTCTCCTCTCCTCTCCTCTCCTTCCCTCCTCCCTCCCTACTTTATAGTGCATTACTTTTCACCGCGGCCCATAAAGCGCTGGTCAAAAGTAATGCACTATATAGGGAATAGGGAGTCGTTTGGGACCCAGCCTAATTCTCTGAGGGCTCAGGCTGGTTGTTTGGGGCTGTTATCTGCTGGTGATTTCCACAGGGACAGTAGACAGTAAAGAGGTAAGAGGAGTGCACCACAGTAATCCCAGAGAGACGAACAGGCTCAACGGCCTGAATACAGCCTGCATACAGCTGACAGGATGGATGAATAGCAGGCAGACCAAACAGGATGGATGAATAGCAGGCAGACCAAACAGGATGGATGAATAGCAGCCTCTCCATATTGTAGAGAAAGAGGAGGAGAAGTGTTTGTGTGTGCGCATGTGTGTGTGTGTTACAGCCAGGGGGGCAGATGGTCATACCCTGCTCCATAGTGTGGGGTTCCACTGTTGTCCTCTCCCATGGGACAACACACTTCAGACCCCCACCACCACCTCCCTCACCCCCTTTCAGAAACTTCAGGTAAAGTCACAATCAAATCACAGAGGGTGGGCCAATGTAAATCAAACCAGTGTAACAAGTTACCTTTTCTTTAGCGTAATCGGCTAAAACAGTTGCTCCCATCTTTAGTTGTAGCCAACAAAATGAGAGAGGAGGACAGAACAAGATGAGAGAGGAGGACAGAACAAGATGAGAGAGGAGGACAGAACAAGATGAGAGAGGAGGACAGAACAAGATGATAGAGGAGGACAGAACACGATGAGAGAGGAGGACAGAACAAGATGAGAGAGGAGGACAGAACAAGATGAGAGAGGAGGACAGAACAAGATGAGAGAGGAGGACAGAACAAGATGATAGAGGAGGACAGAACACGATGAGAGAGGAGGACAGAACAAGATGAGAGAGGAGGACAGAACAAGATGAGAGAGGAGGACAGAACAAGATGAGAGAGGAGGACAGAACAAGATGAGAGAGGAGGACAGAACAAGATGATAGAGGATGACAGAACAAGATGAGAGAGGAGGACAGAACAAGATGATAGAGGAGGACAGAACAAGATAAGAGAGGAGGACAGAACAAGATGAGAGAGGAGGACAGAACAAGATAAGAGAGGAGGACAGAACAAGATGATAGAGGAGGACAGAACAAGATAAGAGAGGAGGACAGAACAAGATGATAGAGGATGACAGAACAAGATGAGAGAGGAGGACAGAACAAGATGAGAGAGGAGGACAGAACAAGATAAGAGAGGAGGACAGAACAAGATGAGAGAGGAGGACAGAACAAGATAAGAGAGGAGGACAGAACAAGATGAGAGAGGAGGACAGAACAAGATGAGAGAGGAGGACAGAACAAGATGAGAGAGGAGGACAGAACAAGATGAGAGAGGAGGAATCAATCAGCCTGTAGGCTCCATTCCTGTGTTGTGATTGGTGATTATAGAAAGTGTTAGATGGTTTCTCTCCCATGCATCAACTAAACT
>JAKYLM010000117.1:177500-181699 GCA_023634145.1 Thymallus thymallus | reverse complement strand
TGAGACCACCTACACTGTAGCGTGTGGTTGCTATACCATCTATCTCTTTATACATGTCTTCTGAACCTTTAGGACGGTGCTGGAGAGACAGAGACAGAGACAGAGAGAGAGACGTGGAGTGGTGTCAATGACAGAGACAGCAAGAGATGTTATACAGTAGTTAGGTGTGTGTGTGTGTGTGTGTGTGTGTGTGTGTGTGTGTGTGTGTGTGTGTGTGTGTGTGAGCGTGTATAGCACCTACCTGTATGACATAGTAGGACACAGGTTCAGCGTTGCCTGAGTCCCAGGTCAGAGTGATGCTGGTGGCAGTTCTCTCTGTTACCACTGGGTTACCTGGGGTCTTGGGCAGGGCTGGAGAGAGAGGGGGAGGGAGAGAGAGAGATATAGAGATATATAGAGAGAGAGAGAGAGAGAGAGAGAGAGAGAGAGAGAGAAGAGGAGGGAGAGAGAGATAGAGAGAGAGAGATAGAGAGAGAGAGAGAGAGAGAGAAGAGGAGGGAGAGAGACAGTTGAGAACAGCTGAAGATAAAAGTATGTTTTTGAAATCACACATACAAAATTCCAAATGATTCTATATGTTTACCTTCATTATATACACAGTGTTTCCTATGTGGAATGTTCCAAATGATTCTATATGTCTACCTTCATTATATACACAGTGTTTTCTATGTGGAATGTTCCAAATGATTCTATATGTCTACCTTCATTATATACACAGTGTTTTCTATGTGGAATGTTCCAAATGATTCTATATGTTTACCTTCATTATATACACAGTGTTTTCTATGTGGAATGTTCCAAATGATTCTATATGTCTACCTTCATTATATACACAGTGTTTCCTATGTGGAATGTTCCAAATGATTCTATATGTCTACCTTCATTATATACACAGTGTTTTCTATGTGGAATGTTCCAAATGATTCTATATGTCTACCTTCATTATATACACAGTGTTTCCTATGTGGGATGTTTCTACACAGACACACTGACCTTTCACAGTGATCTGCGCCATCGCCTCTATCACCCCCAGCGTCGACATGGCAACACAGGTATAGTTGTTAGACTGGCGTATGTCTCCCAGCTCTAAGACATTCCGTCCGATAGGCATGTCATCTTCTGGGGTGAGGTCCTCTGTCCCTAACATCCACTTGACGTAGGGCATGGGGGAGCCCACAGCCCCACAGGTGATGTTGATGTTGCCTCCTGGCATTATCTCACTGTCTGCTGGGGGGATGGAGAACCTGGGGGGTACCCTGCGCACTGGAGGGAGGGGGAATATATGCTATTTAGAAGACGCTTTTATCCACAGCCACTTGAAGTCATGCGTGCATACATTGTTACATACGTGTGGTCCCGGGAATCGAATACTACCAACTGAGATACAGAGGTCCTCAAACACAAAGTGAAACAGTAACACCTACAGATACTATGTTCATGTAGTCAGCTGATAGAACACACAGAACATGTCCACAGTGCAGTACAGATACTATGTTCATGTAGTCAGCTGATAGAACACACAGAACATGTCCACAGTGCAGTACAGATACTATGTTCATGTAGTCAGCTGATAGAACACACAGAACATGTCCACAGTGCAGTACAGATACTATGTTCATGTAGAGTCAGCAGACAGAACACACAGAACATGTCCACAGTGTAGTACAGATACTATGTTCATGTAGAGTCAGCAGACAGAACACACAGAACATGTCCACAGTGCAGTACAGATACTATGTTCATGTAGTCAGCTGATAGAACACACAGAACATGTCCACAGTGCAGTACAGATACTATGTTCATGTAGTCAGCTGACAGAACACACAGAACATGTCCACAGTGCAGTACAGATACTATGTTCATGTAGAGTCAGATGACAGAACACACAGAACATGTCCACAGTGTAGTACAGATACTATGTTCATGTAGAGTCAGCAGACAGAACACACAGAACATGTCCACAGTGCAGTACAGATACTATGTTCATGTAGTCAGCTGATAGAACACACAGAACATGTCCACAGTGCAGTACAGATACTATGTTCATGTAGAGTCAGCAGATAGAACACACAGAACATGTCCACAGTGTAGTACAGATACTATGTTCATGTAGTCAGCAGACAGAACACACAGAACATGTCCACAGTGCAGTACAGATACTATGTTCATGTAGTCAGCTGATAGAACACACAGAACATGTCCACAGTGCAGTACAGATACTATGTTCATGTAGAGTCAGCAGATAGAACACACAGAACATGTCCACAGTGCAGTACAGATACTATGTTCATGTAGTCAGCAGATAGAACACACAGAACATGTCCACAGTGCAGTACAGATACTATGTTCATGTAGTCAGCAGACAGAACACACAGAACATGTCCACAGTGCAGTACAGATACTATGTTCATGTAGTCAGCAGACAGAACACACAGAACATGTCCACAGTGCAGTACAGATACTATGTTCATGTAGAGTCAGGAGACAGGACACACAGAACATGTCCACAGTGCAGTACAGATACTATGTTCATGTAGAGTCAGATGACAGGACACACAGAACATGTCCACAGTAACACCTACAGATACTATGTTCATGTAGAGTCAGCAGATAGAACACACAGAACATGTCCACAGTGCAGTACAGATACTATGTTCATGTAGAGTCAGGAGACAGAACACACAGAACATGTCCACAGTGCAGTACAGATACTATGTTCATGTAGAGTCAGATGACAGGACACACAGAACATGTCCACAGTAACACCTACAGATACTATGTTCATGTAGAGTCAGCAGATAGAACACACAGAACATGTCCACAGTGCAGTACAGATACTATGTTCATGTAGAGTCAGGAGACAGAACACACAGAACATGTCCACAGTGCAGTACAGATACTATGTTCATGTAGAGTCAGCAGACAGAACACACAGACAGTGTGTAGCAAGGCATGAACAAGGTGAATGACCCTAACTGCACAATAACATCAAGGTAATACACAGAGGGAAGGAGATGTTACCCACCTTCTCTGAGCTCTGAGGAGGAGCAGTAGAGCGTAGGAGGAAGACCAGAGCAGAAAAGAAAAACAAAATGGACAAAGAGGAAGAGAGAGAACACAGGGAGTAACAGAGGTCAGAGGTCAGAAAGGGACAGAGAGGAAGAGAGAGAACACAGTGTGTGTGTGTTTCTCAGTGTGTGTGTGTGTGTTTCTCAGTGTGTGTGTGTGTGTGTTTCTCAGTGTGTGTGTTTCTCAGTGTGTGTGTGTGTGTTTCTCAGTGTGTGTGTGTTTCTCAGTGTGTGTGTGTGTGTTTCTCAGTGTGTGTGTTTCTCAGTGTGTGTGTGTGTGTTTCTCAGTGTGTGTGTTTCTCAGTGTGTGTGTTTCTCAGTGTGTGTGTTTCTCAGTGTGTGTGTTTCTCAGTGTGTGTGTGTGTGTGTGTTTCTCAGTGTGTGTGTGTGTGTTTCTCAGTGTGTGTGTGTGTTTCTCAGTGTGTGTGTGTTTCTCAGTGTGTGTGTGTTTCTCAGTGTGTGTGTGTGTGTTTCTCAGTGTGTGTGTGTGTTTCTCACTGTGTGTGTGTGTGTTTCTCAGTGTGTGTGTTTCTCAGTGTGTGTGTTTCTCAGTGTGTGTGTTTCTCAGTGTGTGTGTGTGTGTGTGTGTTTCTCAGTGTGTGTGTTTCTCAGTGTGTGTGTGTGTGTGTGTTTCTCAGTGTGTGTGTGTTTCTCAGTGTGTGTGTGTTTCTCAGTGTGTGTGTGTGTGTGTGTGTTTCTCAGTGTGTGTGTGTGTGTTTCTCAGTGTGTGTGTGTTTCTCAGTGTGTGTGTGTGTGTTTCTCAGTGTGTGTGTGTCTCAGTGTGTGTGTGTGTGTTTCTCAGTGTGTGTGTGTGTGTGTGTTTCTCAGTGTGTGTGTGTGTCTCAGTGTGTGTGTGTGTGTCTCAGTGTGTGTGTGTTTCTCAGTGTGTGTGTGTTTCTCAGTGTGTGTGTGTTTCTCAGTGTGTGTGTGTGTGTGTTTCTCAGTGTGTGTGTGTGTGTTTCTCAGTGTGTGTGTGTGTGTTTCTCAGTGTGTGTGTGTGTGTGTCTCAGTGTGTGTGTGTGTTTCTCAGTGTGTGTGTGTGTGTGTGTCTCAGTGTGTGTGTGTGTTTCTCAGTGTGTGTGTGTGTGTTTCTCAGTGTGTGTGTGTGTGTTTCTCAGTGTGTGTGTGTGT
>JAKYLM010000117.1:170000-172500 GCA_023634145.1 Thymallus thymallus | reverse complement strand
ACATGTGCATCTGAGTGTGTGTGTGTGGGCCCTGGTCAAAGGTAGTGCACTACATAGGGAATAGGGTGCCATTTGGGACTTGGCCACAGTGAGAGAGAGGGTAACAGTAGCAGTGGTCAGCGGTAGCCGTCAGAGCTAAAAACACTTACCAAAGGACTCTGTTGTTAAAGAGATACAAAGAGAAAAGAAACAGCATGGACACAGTGTTACAGTCCTTTCAATAGAGACAGTTACACAACCTTGACTTAACCTTTTACAACCAACTGACCCACAGCAACCTGAACTGGCCAAACACACTGACCAGATAAACGTCAACTGTGACTTGTATTGTTGTCAGATAGCTGAGACTCAAGGTCAAACAAGAACAAATAATGTCCAATAATCAGATCATGTAAACATGTCAAATGTATAACTTAATAACTTGATTTTAATTTCCAGTTAGCAGACAGAAATAGCGATGCTAGAATAGTGAGCTGGTCTGATAGCAGAGCAATATAACCCTTCCAGTCATAACAGGTCCTAGTATTTTAGGGGGTCTGGATAGGGAGTGCTGGGTCTGAGCCAGAGGTAGTTCATACAGAAGCCAGAGGGATTGTGGGTCCAGGGTTTGACCCAAAGCAGAGGAGAGGGAGGGAGCTAGAGCAGATCAGGAGGTACACTGAAATTCCAATTCCAATTCTCTTCAATGCATTCCAATGAGGAAAATGTGTAATTGGAGTTGGAATTTGGTTTACTTTCTGAATTAACTGGTATTAAGCCCAACCATGTAGAGGATGAGGGAGCTAATATTGGAGGCTGGAGTTTCACTACTGTGGATATTCTACACTGAGATAACAGTGCTTATTTTAATTGGTCAAAGTATCATTTTCTAAAGGTTAATGCAGCAGGATCTTCATTGTTAGGAGTTAGAGATTCTGGGATCATCTTTGCTGCAAAAATGAGACTCACAATGAAAGTCCACCTCTACAGATGACCTTGTAGAGGTCACTAATCAATGCCTTTTGATGTCTTTTATCAACAAAGTCGGCAGACTGGACACAGTTGAAGGAATCCAAGAAGAGTGAGAAACTCCAGCAGTCATTCAGTCACAGCAGTGAGATACACTGGAGAGGGAGGTTGTTCAGACAAACCACCACCATCTTATCTTATTTCAGATTACAATGTATGCAAACATACTGTACATGAAAAGATGGACCACTTTCCATTGTAAGGGTAGGTTCTCAGTCACTCCAAGGATTAGATCATTGCTTTGACCATTACCTTGGGTAAGCAGTTTGTTGTTAGATAAAGTGGTAAGTCTATCATGATGGTGAGTGTCTGAAGACCCTCCAGGGTTTGGAGTAAAGCAAAGATTAGAGAGAACGCCTTGGACCAAGATCAAGGATTGGAGGTAGACAACCATACAACACAATAACTGTTATCAACTCATAGGACAGGAAGTAGACAACCATACAACACAATAACTGATATCAACTCATAGGACAGGAAGTAGACAACCATACAACACAATAACTGATATCAACTCATAGGACAGGAAGTAGACAACCATACAACACAATAACTGTTATCAACTCATAGGACAGGAAGTAGACAACCATACAACACAATAACTGATATCAACTCATAGGACAGGAAGTAGACAACCATACAACACAATAACTGATATCAACTCATAGGACAGGAAGTAGACAACCATTCAACACAATAACTGATATCAACTCATAGGACAGGAAGTAGACAACCATACAACACAATAACTGATATCAACTCATAGGACAGGAAGTAGACAACCATACAACACAATAACTGATATCAACTCATAGGACAGGAAGTAGACAACCATTCAACACAATAACTGATATCAACTCATAGGACAGGAAGTAGGCAACCATACAACACAATAACTGATATCAACTCATAGGACAGGAAGTAGACAACCATACAACACAATAACTGATATCAACTCATAGGACAGGAAGTAGACAACCATACAACACAATAACTGATATCAACTCATAGGACAGGAAGTAGACAACCATACAACACAATAACTGATATCAACTCATAGGACAGGAAGTAGACAACCATTCAACACAATAACTGATATCAACTCATAGGACAGGAAGTAGACAACCATACAACACAATAACTGATATCAACTCATAGGACAGGAAGTAGACAACCATACAACACAATAACTGATATCAACTCATAGGACAGGAAGTAGACAACCATACAACACAATAACTGATATCAACTCATAGGACAGGAAGTAGACAACCATTCAACACAATAACTGATATCAACTCATAGGACAGGAAGTAGACAACCATACAACACAATAACTGATATCAACTCATAGGACAGGAAGTAGACAACCATACAACACAATAACTGATATCAACTCATAGGACAGGAAGTAGACAACCATACAACACAATAACTGATATCAACTCATAGGACAGGAAGTAGACAACCATACAACACAATAACTGATATC
>JAKYLM010000117.1:155000-165000 GCA_023634145.1 Thymallus thymallus | reverse complement strand
TTAGGGTTGAAGGAGATACACAACAACTAGGGTTGCAAAGGGTCAGAAACTTTCCGGTAAATTTCCAGAATTGTTCTGGAACTTTTCCATGGTCAAGTCTGGGAATTTTGGGAATTTTGCTTAAATTCATCAAAAAATGTAGCTTATAACAGTGAACCTTTTTTGTGGGATACACATAAGGCCATTTTAGGTCTTGTGGCATATGCTGGTTAAACTATCCCCAATTCAATGGAATTGCAACCCTCTGCATGCACAGTGCATTCTTCCATCACATGTGCAGTGCATTCTTCCATCACATGTACAGCTGATTCTCAAGGTCTTGCACACTAATGAGATGCTATTGATCTCAAACTACTAAACTGTCTGAGCCAAGGACTACATTCTGGTAAGTTTTGATTACAATACTGGGTGGGGTGAATATATTTTATATGACATTTTTTGTTAACTAGTAAAAAGTAGCCTACAGCAAAGTGTGTTTAAATAATTTCTAACTTGTTATCAATTTCTGCTAGTTAGTTTTTGCTACCATGTGGGTTTTAGCTTGCTTGAGCCTGCTAACTGAGGAGTGTTAATTCACCTGTTTCCATACGTTTCATTTTAAAACATTTATCTTACAAATGAGTTGTTTAATCTAACTAGTTAACAATTTTTTTTACTCATTTTTTCTAATCTTTCAGGAAAATGCCACAGGCACTATCTGATGTGTGGAGACATTTCACTGCAGCTAATGTAGAAGGAAAAGTACATTTGCAAATACTGTGCCAAATCATATGTGAAGAATGAAACAAAGATGCAGAATCATCTGGCCAAGTGCATAAAGTTCCCTCAGCGCTCACAACAAGCAACCTCTGACAAAAGTCCCTCTACTTCTATTCGAGGTGAAAATGATGAATCAGACACCTTATCGATAGCAACAGCTCATGGTCCTGTTTTTTTGACTCAATGGAGGAATGCTGATGAATGTCTTGCTGGAGCTGTGTATGCAACTGGTTCACATCTGATGCTCACAGGCCAACATGCTTTATCTACTCATTTGCTGGATGCAGAGTTCAACAGAGTTCAAGTGAAGGTCAAGCAAATCATACAGAAAGCAGACTGTATTGCAATCATCTCTGATGGGAGGTCGAATGTTTGTGGGCAAGAAATAATTAACTACATCATCTCCATCTCTCAACCAGTATTCTACAAGAGCACAGACACAAGGGACAACAGACACACCGGTCTCTACATTGCAGATGAGCTGAAGGCAGTCATCAATGACCTTGAACCACAGAAGGTATTTGCACTGGTGACAGACAATGCTGCGAACATGAAGGCTGCTTGGTCTAAAGTGGAGGAGTCCTACCCTCACATCACACCCATTGGCTCTGCATGAATTGAATCTTCTCCTCAAGGACATCATGGCATTGGAAACAATGGATACACTCTACATGAGAGCCAAGGAAATGGTTAAGGGTCATCAAGTTATAGCAGCAATCTACCTCACCAAGCAAAGCAACACCCGTTTGGGTGGTGTTGTCATCATGTTTGACAGTCTCCTGGAGGGGAAGGAGTCTCTCCAAGAAATGGCCATATCACAGTCTGCCGATATGGACAGTCCCATCAAGAGGATCCTCCTGGATAATGTATTTTGGGAGAGAGTGGTAAGCAGCCTGAAACTCCTGAAACCTATAGCAGTAGCCATTGCACGGATTGAGGGAGACAATGCCATCCTGAGAGACAGAATGGCTGCAGTGTACATGTTGGACCCCAAGTATGCTGGCAAGAGCATCCTGTATGGTGCAGAGATCAACAAGGCCTATGGTGTCATCACTACCGTGTCTCACCACCTTGGCCCAGATGAGGGCAAGGTTCTTGGCAGTCTGGCGAAGTACACTTCCAAGCAAGGGCTTTGGGATGGAGATGCAATATGGCAGTCGTACCAACATATCTCATCAGCCACCTGGTGGAAGGGACTTTGTGGATCTGAGGCTCTTTTCCCTGTTGCCTCCATCATTCTCCACCAACATCATCCACCTCAGAGCGCAACTGGACCTTGTTTGGGAACACACACACACCAAAGCACGCAACAGGCCGACCAATACAAGGGTTGAAAAATTGGTGGCCATCCGTGCAAATTTGAGGCTTTTTGAGCCTGACAACAAGCCATCCTCAACAAGGTTGGAAAGTGACAGTGAAGATGAGGGCTCAGAGATACACAACATCAACAACAACAACAGGGTTAGGTTAGATACACAACAACAACAACAAAAGGGTTAGGTTTGAAGGAGATACACAACAACAACAACAACATGGTTAGGTTAGATACACAACAACAACAACAACAGGGTTAGGTTTGAAGGAGATAAACAACAACAACAACAACATGGTTAGGTTAGATACACAACATCAACAACAACAACAGGGTTAGGTTAGATACACAACAACAACAACAACATAGTTAGGTTAGATACACAACAACAACAACAACAGGGTTAGGTTAGATACACAACAACAACATAAACAACAACAGGGTTAGGTTAGATACACAACAACAACATCAACAACAACAGGGTTAGGTTAGATACACAACAACAACATCAACAACAACAGGGTTAGGGTATGTAAAGTGTGTGGTAAATGATCTAGGGCCAGGTGTGTGTGAAGAGAGTAAGGGGGGAGGATGTGAGGGGGGAGGGAGGGAGAGAAGGAGAGACAGACACTGCTGTACACAGTGCTGACAAGTGCTGACAGCAGAGCCATGGTTTTTGTGTGGAGGGATGTGTATGTCTGTTGAGTGTGTCTGCTTTGCGTGTGCGTGTGTGTGATATGTGTGTATTCCGCGTGTGTACCATGCTTTTCCTCTGTCCCCAGAAAAGGAGCTTAATATATTACTTTTTTTCTCGGTCATAAAGGATTTATAAGGACTTACTCCTGACACGCCCACTAATACCAGGCATTTCTAGCGTTGTTACCAATATCATAACCCCCCCCCCCCACACACACACACACACACACACACACACACACGGTCCAACAGCACTATGGATTGTGACATCATGACATGAAAGATTCCGCAAGCCGTGCGTCAGTCACGGAACACAGGAACGTCAGCGAGAGCTCTGGTTAATGGCGTTCCCATTCCGACCCAGCAGAAAATCCCTACTTAAGGGCTTACAGACCGCCTGGTCGACGAAGAGAAAGAAATTGCTTTTTGCAGTTTAAAAGAAGAGAGAGAGACAGAGACAGAGAGAGAGAGAAAGAGAGAGAGAGAGAGAGAGAGAGAGAGAGAGAGAGAGAGAGAGAGAGAGAGAGAGAGAGAGAGAGAGAGAGAGAGAGAGAGAGAGAGAGAGACAGAGAGGGAACGCCAGGGAGAGGGAACGCCTGGGAGAGGGAGAAAGAGACAACGTTTATAACAGGGAGGGAGGGAGGAGTGGGAGAGAGAAAGAGAGCAAGAGATAGAGTGGGAAAGGGTGACGAGGGAGAGAGTTAGTGGGACAGGGAGAGGGAGAAGGATATGGTGAAGAAGGATATAGAGAGACGAAGAGGAGAGAGAGAGAACTGACTAACCAGCAATTATACCAAATATGGACAATGCGTACCGAGCTACCCCCTCACCTTCTTCGCCCACGAGAGAAGCCCAAATACCTGAATGAAGTGTGTGTGTGTGTGTGTGTGTGTGTGTGTGTGTGTGTGTGTGTGTGTGTGTGTGTGAGGAGCGGGGGAATCTCTGCTTTAATCCGTGTACTAATCTCTCAACCACAAAACAAATGAAAAGTGTAAAGCCAGCCATGCTAAAAGGGTTCTGACGTAGCTCCTCCCCTCTCTCTATCTCTTCATATCCCCCCATTCTCTCTTTTCTATCTAACCCCCATTCTCTCTTTTCTATCTAACCCCCCATTCTCTCTTTTCATTCATTCATCTATTCTCTGTCTCTCTCATCTCCCCCATATATTTCATTAATCTATTCTCTGTCTCTCTCTTCTCCCCCATCTCTCTCTCATCATTCATTCATCTCATATTTTAATCTCTTTGTACTCCTCTATCTCAGGGTGTTATATAAGTCTTGTTGTCACATTTGCTGCCTTAATGAGAGGAGGGGAGCTCTCTCTCTCTCTCTCTCTCTCTCTCTCATCTCTCTCTCTCATGTATCTCTCTCTCTTTGCCCCTCACTCTCTCTCTATATCTCATCTCTCTCTCATGTCCCTCTCTCTCTGCACCCCCCCTCTCTCATGTCCCTCTCTCTCTGCCCCTCTCTCTTTCTATCTCTCATGTCTCTCTCTGTCTCTCATGTCTCTCATCTCTCTCTATATCTCATGTGTCTCTCTCTCTCTGCACCCCCCCTCTCTCATGTCTCTCTCTCTCTGCCCCCCTCTCTCTCTCGAACAAATGTTTCGGACCTCTACGAACAGTTCCTTCGACCTCATGGCTTGGTTTTTGCTCTGACATGCACTGTCAACTGTGGGAACTTATATAGACAGGTGTGTGCCTTTCCAAATAATGTCCAATCAATTTAATTTGATTGGAGGTGGACTTCAATCAAGTTGTATAATAAGGCTGTAACGTAACGAAATGTGGAAAAAGTCAAGAGGTCTGAATACTTTCCGAATTCACTATACAGTAGTGGGATGTATATTGTAGTATATTTTACATAGTGGGATGTATATTGTAGTATACTGTATATAGTAGGATGTACATTATAGTATACTGCAGTATATTGTGGGATGTATATTGTAGTATACTGTATGTAGTATACTCTGGGATGTATATTGTAGTATACTGTATGTAGTATACTGCAGTATATAGTGGATGTATATTGCAGTATACTGTATGTATAATGTAGTATACTGCATTTTTAACCTTTATTTTACTAGGCAAGTCAGTTAAGAACAAATTCTTATTTACAATGACAGCCTAGGAACAGTGGGTTAACTGCCTTGTTCAGGGGCAGAAAGACAGCTCGGGGATTCGATCCTGCAACCTTTCAGTTACGGGCCCAACACTCTAACCACTAGGCTACCTGCCACACCACGTGGATGTATATTGTAGTATACTGCAGTATACTGTATATTATAGTATACTGCAGTATACTGTACATAGTGGGAAATATAATGTAGTATACTGCAGTTTACTGTATATAGTGGAATCTACATAACATATGGTAGGGAATACAGTTTATCCAGAGGTTTTGTAGAAACAGACAGATGTTAGAGCTAACAGTGAGGCAAACACACACACACACAGCTAGGCTATTTATGGTCGGTCTCAGGTTACAGTATCCCACCTCCATATTGATTGAGAATACATGTCTATTGAACCTCCCCTCTGGATCAATAACCAGCCAGAGAGAGACAGAGACAGA
This sequence comes from Thymallus thymallus, assembly GCA_023634145.1. Lineage (NCBI taxonomy): Eukaryota > Metazoa > Chordata > Actinopteri > Salmoniformes > Salmonidae > Thymallus > Thymallus thymallus. Next base: position 159,659 of record JAKYLM010000117.1, on the reverse strand, counting down.
GAGACAGAGACTGAGAGAAACACACACATAGAAATTATCATTCTCAATTTGAGAGCAGAGTCATGTTGGACACATTGAGAAACAAGGCCAATCGCAGTGTTGGGCCCAGTCCAGTCTTCCTACTGGGTATTATCATTATTTTTATTATTTTTATTGAACCTTCATTTTACTAGACAAGTCAGTTAAGAACAAATTCTTATTTACAATGACAGCCTACATATAGGCTCAGCCCCTGGAGCAAATTAGGGTTAAATGCCTTGCTCAAGGACACGTCGACAGGTTTTTCACCTTGTCGCTCGGGTATTCGAACCAGTAACCTTTCGGCTCTGACCGCTAGGCTACCTGCCGCCCTAGTACTACTGCTCTAGAACACGTGTGTGTGCTTCAGACAACACATTACTTAAACCACCTCAGCCTCAAACAAGGCAAATTAGGAGCAAACTAATGAAGTTCATAATTATATTGCATCCATCAGGCCAAGCATCCATCAGCAGCTAGTAATTGAACAACAGAAGGCTACTGTTATGTAGTCTAGAGAGTGTTCTACTCTATATATCTCTATGGTCTCATTTGACCAGGTCTCCCTTGTAGAATAAAGGCTAAATATTCATCAAATAAACAGATGTGTTTCTGCTTCAGCATCACTCATCCATTGACATACAATAATTTGTATCCCTTTCCATCCATTGTCTTGAAACACCATCTATCTAGGGACTCAGACACACAGCTACTCTCCAGTAGAATACGCTCAGTAGCAGATCAACAGTGATTTCCAACATCTAATGATTCAACAACACCTCAAATATAAAAATGGCCATTACTTCAGCCAATTCTCCTGTCTGTCCAGTTAGTGTGCCACTTAGCGCTTGACGTAGCCCAACTCCGTAACGCCGGAGGTTTGGTTGAATTAATTTGAGTTAATTTGTTAGAAACCAAAAGGGGCAGGCATTAATCAAATAATGAAATAGAGGCTTCTTTGTAAACGGGCCATCATTACTAACACATGGGTTAGCCGCTGGCTCCATCACTTTATAGGTCAGACCCAGGCTTCCCAATAGAACAGTATGTTTTTCTTCCTTCAGCGGTAGTCAGGGCCCATTACTTTCGGCTGGGCGAGTGGCTAAGCTAAAGCTAAGCTAACGCTAACCGGGCCCATATTACTCACGGATGGGTGCACACGCTAAGCTAATGCTAAGCTAACACTAAGTCATGTTGCATTAGTTGCGGATGGGTGCACTGCAATGCAAAACGCTAATAGCTTCCTACTGCTGCCTCTCAGGGCACAAAGGGCTAGTTGAGCAGGCAGAGAACAGATAGAACCCAGAGAGAGATTCACATCCCCGTGGCCTACATCACACTAGCTGTTATATTGCTAGGCTTGCGTCACAAATGGCACCCTATTTCCTACACAGTGCATTACTATTCTATGGGCCCTGGTCAAAAGTAGTGAATTAAATAGGGAATAAGGTGCCATTTGGAACGCAACCCTACTCTAATCCCTCTTGTTTTTATCATTAGCATTAACGGCTAATGAAGGAAAATCTCCTATGCAAGTATTCTATTGTGAGGTTATTGTATTAGAAGAGTTCTACATACGTGATTACTGCATTCCAAGGGAGAATCTCACAGGTTCTTAAAAGTGTGTTCCCATGCAGAACAACTATCTGTCCAAATAAGAGGTTATGTAGCGTAGGCCTATATCATGTTTTCAGGGTTGATGGGGTTGATCATGTCATACTAGTATAGTTGACTCCTGGTGAGTAATTCAGAGGATGGATCATGCCATACTAGTATAGTTGACTCCTGGAGAGTAATTCAGAGGGTTGATCATGTCATACAAGTATAGTTGACTCCTGGAGAGTAATTCAGAGGATGGATCATGTCATACTAGTATAGTTGACTCCTGGAGAGTAATTCAGAGGATGGATCATGTCATACTAGTATAGTTGACTCCTGGAGAGTAATTCAGAGGGTGGATCAGGTCATACTAGTATAGTTGACTCCTGGAGAGTAATTCAGAGGGTGGATCACGTCATACTAGTATAGTTGACTCCTGGAGAGTAATTCAGAGGGTGGATCACGTCATACTAGTATAGTTGACTCCTGGAGAGTAATTCAGAGGATGGATCACGTCATACTAGTATAGTTGACTCCTGGAGAGTAATTCAGAGGATGGATCACATCATACTAGTATAGTTGACTCCTGGAGAGTAATTCAGAGGATGGATCACGTCATACTAGTATAGTTGACTCCTGGAGAGTAATTCAGAGGATGGATCACGTCATACTAGTATAGTTGACTCCTGGAGAGTAATTCAGAGGATGGATCACGTCATACTAGTATAGTTGACTCCTGGAGAGTAATTCAGAGGATGGATCACGTCATACTAGTATAGTTGACTCCTGGAGAGTAATTCAGAGGGTGGATCACGTCATACTAGTATAGTTGACTCCTGGAGAGTAATTCAGAGGGTGGATCACGTCATACTAGTATAGTTGACTCCTGGAGAGTAATTCAGAGGATGGATCACGTCATACTAGTATAGTTGACTCCTGGAGAGTAATTCAGAGGATGGATGATGTCATACTAGTATAGTTGACTCCTGGAGAGTAATTCAGAGGATGGATGATGTCATACTAGTATAGTTGACTCCTGGAGAGTAATTCAGAGGATGGATGATGTCATACTGGTATAGTTGACTCCTGGAGAGTAATTCAGAGGATGGATCATGTCATACTAGTATAGTTGACTCCTGGAGAGTAATTCAGAGGATGGATCATGTCATACTAGTATAGTTGACTCCTGGAGAGTAATTCAGAGGATGGATCATGTCATACTAGTATAGTTGACTCCTGGAGAGTAATTCAGAGGATGGATCATGTCATACTAGTATAGTTGACTCCTGGAGAGTAATTCAGAGGGTGGATCATGTCATACTAGTATAGTTGACTCCTGGAGAGTAATTCAGAGGATGGATCATGTCATACTAGTATAGTTGACTCCTGGAGAGTAATTCAGAGGGTGGATCATGTCATACTAGTATAGTTGACTCCTGGAGAGTAATTCAGAGGGTGGATCATGTCATACTAGTATAGTTGACTCCTGGAGAGTAATTCAGAGGATGGATCATGTCATACTAGTATAGTTGACTCCTGGTGAGTAATTCAGAGGGTGGATCATGTCATACTAGTATAGTTGACTCCTGGAGAGTAATTCAGAGGGTGGATCATGTCATAATAGTATAGTTGACTCCTGGAGAGTAATTCAGAGGGTGGATCATATCATACTAGTATAGTTGACTCCTGGAGAGTAATTCAGAGGGTGGATCATGTCATACTAGTATAGTTGACTCCTGGAGAGTAATTCAGAGGGTGGATCATGTCATACTAGTATAGTTGACTCCTGGAGAGTAATTCAGAGGATGGATCATGTCATACTAGTATAGTTGACTCCTGGTGAGTAATTCAGAGGATGGATCATGTCATACTAGTATAGTTGACTCCTGGAGAGTAATTCAGAGGATGGATCATATCATACTAGTATAGTTGACTCCTGGTGAGTAATTCAGAGGATGGATCATGTCATACTAGTATAGTTGACTCCTGGAGAGTAATTCAGAGGGTGGATCATATCATACTAGTATAGTTGACTCCTGGAGAGTAATTCAGAGGGTGGATCATGTCATACTAGTATAGTTGACTCCTGGAGAGTAATTCAGAGGATGGATCATGTCATACTAGTATAGTTGACTCCTGGTGAGTAATTCAGAGGATGGATCATGTCATACTAGTATAATTGACTCCTGGAGAGTAATTCAGAGGGTGGATCATATCATACTAGTATAGTTGACTCCTGGAGAGTAATTCAGAGGATGGATCATGTCATACTAGTATAGTTGACTCCTGGAGAGTAACTCAGAGGATGGATCATGTCATACTAGTATAGTTGACTCCTGGAGAGTAATTCAGAGGATGGATCATGTCATACTAGTATAGTTGACTCCTGGAGAGTAATTCAGAGGGTGGATCATGTCATACTAGTATAGTTGACTCCTGGAGAGTAATTCAGAGGATGGATCATGTCATACTAGTATAGTTGACTCCTGGAGAGTAATTCAGAGGATGGATCATATCATACTAGTATAGTTGACTCCTGGAGAGTAATTCAGAGGATGGATCATGTCATACTAGTATAGTTGACTCCTGGAGAGTAATTCAGAGGGTGGATCATGTCATACTAGTATAGTTGACTCCTGGAGAGTAATTCAGAGGGTGGATCATGTCATACTAGTATAGTTGACTCCTGGAGAGTAATTCAGAGGGTGGATCATGTCATACTAGTATAGTTGACTCCTGGAGAGTAATTCAGAGGATGGATCATGTCATACTAGTATAGTTGACTCCTGGAGAGTAATTCAGAGGATGGATCATGTCATACTAGTATAGTTGACTCCTGGAGAGTAATTCAGAGGATGGATCATGTCATACTAGTATAGTTGACTCCTGGAGAGTAATTCAGAGGGTGGATCATGTCATACTAGTATAGTTGACTCCTGGAGAGTAATTCAGAGGGTGGATCATGTCATACTAGTATAGTTGACTCCTGGAGAGTACTTCAGAGGGTGGATCATGTCATACTAGTATAGTTGACTCCTGGAG
>JAKYLM010000117.1:147500-150000 GCA_023634145.1 Thymallus thymallus | reverse complement strand
AAAGTGAGTTTATATAATAGGCTAATCAAAATATTTTTCAGCATAACAGTCACCTGCCTATGGCCTATTTCCAAATCTGAATATTTAGAATACTTAAATGATGCCAAAAACCATGTAAATAGCTAAAAACTAAAAAGCCAACAAATAGGCAATAAAAGGAAACAAAATTTGTTGGGTTTTTGTAAAAAAAAGAAAATAACATTCTATGAAACAAATGAATTAGCCAATGAACATGGACCTTTGAAAATAAGTGAGGCAGTGAGATAAAGTTAAAATAGGTTAATTCGTCAACGCCATACGGCTCCATCTCCTGTTTCTCACTTTTAAGCATCAATGGTAGATTTATTGTAACAAAGACGAGCATCTCCACTTTTTCAGAAGACAGTCTGTTCCTCTTTTCATCCACGATACGTGAAACAGAGCTAAACAAGCGTTCTCTGTCCACACTAGTGGAGGATCAGCGAGGTAAGCTCGTGCCACGGTTGGGAGAGCAGGAAAACGGCCCTTGTTGTTCTGCCAGTAAGCCAGAGGTTGTGCGCTCCGTGGAATGGCTGCCTCTGAGAGGTATATCTGTGATTCAGCTCCGCTGCTGCTTTCCCGTGCCTCTGGAGGTTCACTCAATATTTCCTCGTACATTGCCTTATTAAGTTTGTTGTATAAATTTTGGGGGGGACTTGCTTCCACCTCGAGATACACTGGATTTACATATATTGCAAATTGCATTAGTTACATCTGTCTCCGACACGTTGTAAAATTGCCACACGGCCGACACGTTGAGAGCTTTACTGGCGCAAATCAACTCACGTATTTTACGTCAAAGATCGGTTTTCTGTATCGGCCATTAGAAAGGAAAATCGGACTACCACCGATCTCGTATTTTGAGTGGAAATCGGCCGATTCCCATCTCTTGCCGATCGATCGGTGCATCCCTAATTTTAATCCCACTTTGTAAGACCACAAAATGTGAAAAAAAAGTCTAGGGGTGTGAATCCTTTTAATTTTCTTAAGGCACCTGGTATTCCCAGGCGGTCTCCATCCCAGTACTAACCAGGCCCCGTACTAAGGCCACAACCCTGTATTCTCCCTGAATTAGGTCTGTTGGCTCATCTCTGCACCTCCTCAATGGGCTCTGGAGAGGTGAAGGTCCAGTAATGAGATGTCCGTAACATGACCCGCCTGGCTGCCTACTTCTAATCACACTGCTCGCTTGACCCAGATGTCAGACGCACCAATGTGTCGGAGGAAACACAGTTGGAATGATGTCCGGAGTCAGCTTACAGGCGCCTGGTCCTGTCACAATTATTCGCTAGAGCACGATGAGCCAAGGAAAGCTCTCACTCCGCTAATGTTGGGTTCTTTTGTTCAAACATAATAACAAAATCAATACTGCTAAATGAATTCCTCTCCTCTCTCTCTTTTGCGCTTCCTTTGCCCTGTGGCCGCCATCGTTTTCATTCATGACTGAGCCTTTCAATGGGCGAGAGAAAAAGAGCGAGAGAGACAGAGAGAGAGAGAGAGACAGAGACACACAGAGAGAGAGAGAGAGAGAGAGAGAGAGAGAGAGAGAGAGAGAGAGAGAGAGGAGGAAAAAGAGGAGAGGGAAAAGAAGTTGAGGGAGGAGAGTAGAGGAGTCTGAGTATGTGTGCTGATATGTGTGTGAGGTCATGGTTGGCCAGGGAAGTAATCATATCCATTCAGCATCACTCACTCAGGAGCTTGAAGCTGTACTACTATAGTGTGTGTCCGTCTTTTTTGTGTGTCCCTGTGTGTGTGTGTGTGTGTGTGTGTGTGTGTGTGTGTGTGTGTGTGTGTGTGTGTGTGTGTGTGTGTGTGTGTGTGTGTGTGGACTCACAGTCTGCGTCAGCGAGGAGCAGGAAGCTGAGCAGTAGCAGGAAGTAGCCCGGCCTGGCAGATAGCATCATGGGATACGTAGTAATCCGCAGGCTGTGACCTCACAGCCTCACTGGCCAATAGGAAGACAGGAAAGAGCCCTCACAACCTGGACAGAGAGAGATAATATTTTTCAGGTTCAAATCAGATTCACTTTTCCATTCCTAATCAACCAGAGAGAGAGAGAGAGAGAGAGAGAGAGAAAGACAGAGAGAGAAAGAATGAGAGAGAACACACCCCACACACACACACACACACACACTTCAATGGCTCCATCAGTCCGCCTGCAGGGCCCTTCCCAGCAAACCGGGAACATTACCTAAGATTCCATTAAGTTTAAGTTCTATTTAGGGTTTTATCTAACATTACGATGATAACAAAGAAATGTCCTCTCAGGGATCATTAAAGTATCTATCTATCTATCTATCTATCTATCTATCTATCTATCTATCTATCTATCTATCTATCTATCTATCTATCTATCTATCTATCTATCTATCTATCTATCTATCTATCTATCTATCTATCTATCTATCTATCTATCTATAACATCCCAAAAACATTCAAATATTGGTTTTTGTTCTTCAGAAAATGTTTGAAATGAAATTTC
>JAKYLM010000117.1:130000-145000 GCA_023634145.1 Thymallus thymallus | reverse complement strand
CATAGCCGTTATTCAGAGTCAATGGGAAGGTGTGACTGTGTGTGTGTTTTTTTGTGTGGTCTGTCATAGCCGTTATTCAGAGTCAACGGGAAGGTGTGACTGTGTGTGTGTGTGTGTTTGTGTGGTCTGTCATAGCCGTTATTCAGAGTCAACGGGAAGGTGTGACTGTGTGTGTGTGTTTGTTTGTGTGGTCTGTCATAGCCGTTATTCAGAGTCAACGGGAAGGTGTGACTGTGTGTGTGTGTTTGTTTGTGTGGTCTGTCATAGCCGTTATTCAGAGTCAACGGGAAGGTGTGACTGTGTGTGTGTTTGTTTGTGTGGTCTGTCATAGCCGTTATTCAGAGTCAATGGGAAGGACTTGATACATTATTTAGTAGTTTCACTTCACAACATGTCCTGTTAGTTACAGAACAACATTAACAGATGGAGGGATGGAGGGAGGGAGGAGAGAGAGAAAAAGAGAGAGAGAGAGAGATGGAAAGAGAGAGAGAGAGAGATGAGATGAGAGGGAACACTCAGTATATCATTTTATAGGATATATTTCCAGAGCAGATCAAGCTGCTAAATGTAATCATACACACTAATTAACTTATTCCATTCTTTCCCAAATGACAGAAAACCAGATCAATCCCTGAAGAGAGGTTTGTTGGGGGATTGTAAATAGATAAACGGTAACAATACAAACCAAACCAAACGCCAGCCTTGATGTGAGTGTGGCACAGAGACCAGAGCTGCATGCTCCTATTGGCCTAGGTGAAAACAGTGCAGTATATAGAGAATAGTGTTAGAGATGTTTCAACAAGCAACTCCTGTCCTTAGAGGGAGTCTGCTTCTCCCTGTGTGTCTGATGGGTACATTATGTCTGTAGCTGCCGTCGGAGTCAGATATACATTTGAAGTTAAATTAATAATTTGGAGTTAAATATAATAATAATCTATGTTTTATTAAGACAATGTTTTGTTCCATAGGGTAGTTCCATAGGGTAACCAATATTCTTATGCTAGTGGTGTTTGGGTTAGTAGTATAATTAGTTCCAACAGAGGAGGATGTCATAAGTACGTTGCTGTATAGTAATGTTCATTTATTGAAGTTTCCTCTCTTACTCCTCTTAAATTATCGCGGCCAATGAGGTATCCAGGTTCTCTACGTTTCAACTCTATGTTTATTATAGGATATGCTAACGAGCTAGCTAACGGTTCATATGTTAGCGTAGTTCACATGATAGCAACGTGACAGCCTACCTACGTTTCAGTTAATGGATTATGCAATCTATATTTTGTTTTTATCTAGTTCTCACGGCATGTTTGACGGCATGGATGTGCAAATAAATGCCCGTAACCAAAAGATCGAACTGTGTCCGTGATTTTAACCTGAGGGGAGTAACAATGTCTGTCTGATGGGTACATTATGTCTGTCTGATGGGTACGTTATGTCTGTCTGATGGGTTAATTATGTCTGTCTGATGGGTTAATTATGTCTGTCTGATGGGTTAATTATGTCTGTCTGATGGGTTAATTATGTCTGTCTGATGGGTTAATTATGTCTGTCTGATGGGTTCATTATGTCTGTCTGATGGGTTAATTATGTCTGTCTGATGGGTTCATTATGTCTGTCTGATGGGTTCATTATGTCTGTCTGATGGGTACGTTATGTCTGTCTGATGGGTACATTATGTCTGTCTGATGGGTAAATTATATATGTCTGTCTGATGGGTAAATTATATATGTCTGTCTGATGGGTACATTATGTCTGTCTGATGGGTACATTATGTCTGACTGATGGGTACATTATGTCTGTCTGATGGGTACATTATATATGTCTGTCTGATGGGTACATTATGTCTGTCTGATGGGTACATTATGTCTGTCTGATGGGTACATTATGTCTGTCTGATGGGTACATTATTTCTGTCTGATGGGTTCATTATGTCTGTCTGATGGGTACATTATGTCTGTCATACACACACTGTGTGTGCAGGCTATAAGGATGAGTCATTCTATATCAGGGATCATCAACTAGATCCACCAGCGGACTGCCAGTTGGGGAAGCCTGTTTTATAGGGATAATTAATTAAGACTGAGATCTTGGTCTTTATATGGGGTGTCATCATCATATTCAGTAACTGTCTCCACAGAGTTAGCGCTGTATGTAATGCCTTTAAGGATCAACACTCTCTTTAAGACACCTTTAAGGATCAACACTCCCCTTTAAGACACCTTTAAGGATCAACACTCTCTTTAAAACACCTTTAAGGATCAACACTCCCTTTAAAACACCTTTAAGGATCAACACTCCCTTTGAAACACCTTTAAGGATCAACACTCCCTTTAAAACACCTTTAAGGATCAACATTCCCTTTGAAACACCTTTAAGGATCAACACTCCCTTTAAAACACCTTTAAGGATCAACATTCCCTTTGAAACACCTTTAAGGATCAACATTCCCTTTAAAACACCTTTAAGGATCAACACTCCCTTTAAAACACCTTTAAGGATCAACACTCCCCTTTAAAACACCTTTAAGGATCAACACTCCCTTTGAAACACCTTTAAGGATCAACACTCCCTTTAAAACACCTTTAAGGATCAACATTCCCTTTGAAACACCTTTAAGGATCAACACTCCCTTTAAAACACCTTTAAGGATCAACATTCCCTTTGAAACACCTTTAAGGATCAACATTCCCTTTAAAACACCTTTAAGGATCAACACTCCCCTTTAAAACACCTTTAAGGATCAACACTCCCTTTAAAACACCTTTAAGGATCAACACTCCCCTTTAAAACACCTTTAAGGATCAACACTCCCTTTAAAACACCTTTAAGGATCAACATTCCCTTTGAAACACCTTTAAGGATCAACACTCCCTTTAAAACACCTTTAAGGATCAACACTCCCTTTAAAAACACCTTTAAGGATCAACATTCCCTTTGAAACACCTTTAAGGATCAACACTCCCTTTAAAACACCTTTAAGGATCAACATTCCCTTTAAAACACCTTTAAGGATCAACACTCCCCTTTAAAACACCTTTAAGGATCAACACTCCCCTTTAAGGGCACATCTCGTATTGTGTGTGTGTATGTCTAGTGTATGTGGGTACTTGCTTGTGTGTCTTTATGAATCATTGTGTGTGTGTGTGTTCTAATTTGACTGTGTGAGTCCTCATTAGCAAACCAGCCACTTCACCGCTGTATAATTCATGCTGTCTTTGAGGCTAGTGTGTGTGTGTGTGTGTGTGTGTATGGTCGAGGCTAGTGTGTGTGTGTGTGTGTGTGTGTATGGTCGAGGCTAGTGTGTGTGTGTGTGTGTGTGTGTGTGTGTGTGTGTGTGTGTGTGTGTGTATGGTCGAGGCTAGTGTGTGTGTGTGTGTGTGTGTGTGTATGGTCGAGGCTAGTGTGTGGGTGTGTGTGTGTATGTGTGTGTGTGTGTGTGTGTGTGTGTGTGTGTGTGTGTGTGTGTGTGTGTGTAGTCGAGGCTAGTGTGGGATAAAGACCTACATGATGCATCATGATCCACAAATAGTTTTCTCTCTATTTCCTTGATATATTACCTATCCTTTATGTACCAGGATTGATCTATTTCTACCTATCCTTTATGTACCAGGATTGATCTATTTCTACCTATCCTTTATGTACCAGGATTGATCTATTTCTACCTATCCTTTACGTACCAGGATTGATATATTTCTACCTATCCTTTACGTACCAGGATTGATCTATTTCTACCTATCCTTTTTGGTTCTCAGTCCCTTAAGAAACAGAACAGTTATATATCCCACTATGCTCTAGGAGTCTCCACACAACACATCAATACAAAACCTTGAAAGAAATTCTCTCTCTCTCTCTCTCTCTCTCTCTCTCTCTCTCTCTCTCTCTCTCTCTCTCTCTCTCTCTCTCTCTCTCTCTCTCTCTCTCTCTCTCTCTCTCTCTCTCTCTCTCTCTCTCTCTCTCTCTCTCTCTCTCTCTCTCTCTCTCTCTCTCTCTCTCTCTCTCTCTCTCTCTCTCTCTCTCTCTCTCTCTCTCTGTCTCTCTGTGTAATTAGCCATGTATCCAGCCATCGTTAGCAGCAATTACTTACCTACTGTTCGTAAATGGAACCTTTCATTGAACACTAATTAAGCATTGCTTTAGAACGTGGTAAAGTCCACAGGGGGAGAGTGTGTGTGTGTGTGTGTGTGTGTGTGTGTGTGTGTGTGTGTGTGTGTGTCTCTTTCTGTACGTTTCTCTGTGTGCCCTAACAGAGAGCATGGAACCCACTCATCTCCCTAATGTGAAGGATGGATAGATGAATGAATAGAGGGATGGAGGGAGGGATGCATATATTAATCGATAGAGGGAGTAAGAGTGATGCAGAGGAGGCTGGTTGGGAGGAGCTATAGGAGGACGGGCTCATCTGTCTGACTCCCTCACACAGACTAAACTATCACTCTGTCTGACTCCCTCACACAGACTAGACTATCACTCTGTATGACTCCCTCACACAGACTAGACTATCACTCTGTATGACACCAACACACAGAGTGGTACAACATATTGTACTGTCCAAGACATACAGAGAGAAAACCACTGTAGTTCTTAAAGCCAGCCCAGTACATCTCAGTACATCTCAGTACATACTCAGAATACTGTGGCACACCACAGGGCTGGGGGTGAGAGAAACCACAGGGCTATCTAGAGAACGATGGGGGAGGGGAGAGAGAGAAAGAAAGAAGGAGAGAAGAGAGAGGGAGAAGAGGGAGGGTTGATGGCCAGCTCAGTACATACAGTACTCAGAATACGACAGGTCTGGAGAGAGGGAGAGAGAGGGAGAGAGGGAGAACAGGAAAGAGAGAGAAAACAGTTGAGAGAGAAGCCCATACTGTTCAAGCCCAGCGCTACATGGTCTTGGTAACCACTAGTCTATAGAGGACTCCTAGAAGTTCTCTAGATCAATTATTTATATGTAGACTGATAATCGAATGCAAAAAGCCCAAACAGATAGAAGAACCTTGCTTACATGTTATACAGTCACATATATCTGTCTCTCATTTCCAACATGTCCAACACTTGGGGGGCCAAATGAAATCCCCTGCGGGCCCCCAATTGGGGAACCCTGCTGATATGTTTGTATTAGACCCTGAGATGCAGATTGGAGACCAGGGTTGTAATCATTAGTGCACATCATAGCAAACAGTTGCATAATGTTTCATAACGGAAAACATTTTGTATAAAAAAACATGTTTTTTTGGACCAATTCAGGTAGATCCCTTCCTGTTTCGTTCAGTTTGATTCTGTTGGCTTCCGTTTGGTTCCATTGGGTTCCGTTTAGTTCTGTTTAGCTCTATTTGGTTCCTAGTGAATACACCCCTTACTCAGACAGTAGAGTATTTGAGGGGTGAACACAAAGGGGGAAACCAAGATTAATATTTTCCAAATTGTGGATCCTTCAGCACAAGCCTCTTCACTCCGGGAGGGAAAACCACTTCCTCTCTCTAACTCTATAACACACACACACACACACACGTACACACACACACACACACACACACACACACACGCGCACACACACGCGCACACGTACACACACACACACACACACACACACACACACACACACACACAAACACTCTCTCTCTCTCTCTCTCTCCAGGAATGGGGAATGGACAGAGACAGAGAGATATGGCACTAAGTACACTAACGTCCCATCAAATATGGATGGGACTCTAGAGAGAGAGAGTGTGTGTGTATGTGTGTGTATGTGTGTGGTACATGGGACTCTCAAATGTCTTTGTAGAGAGAATGTTGTTATGTTGGGAGTTACCATGGTGATGGGGAACCCGATAGCTCCACGGTTGTCAAGGCGAATCACATCGACAACCGTTAGGTGACGGAAGCTTCGGAGCGTGATGATGATGTCATAGGAAAGAAGAGGTTCTCTGGAGAGTTTTCACTTCCTGTCTTTTCTTCACTACACTCTGGTTGTGTTGTTGTGTGTGTGTGTGTGGGGTTGTGTGTGTGTGTGTGTGTGGTTGTGTGTGTGTGTGTGGTTGTGTGTGTGGTTGTGTGTGTGTGTGGTTGTGTGTGTGGTTGTTTGTGTGGTTGTATGGTTGTGGTTGTGTGTGTGGTTGTGTGTGGTTGTGTGTGTGGTTGTGGTTGTGTGTGTGTGTGGTTGTGTGTGTATGTGTGTGTGTGTGTGTGGTTGTGTGTGTGTGTGTGTGTGTGGTTGTATGTGTGTGTGTGGTTGTGTGTGTATGTGTGGTTGTGTGTGTGGTTGTGTGTGTGTGTGTGGTTGTGTGTGTGGTTGTGTGTGTGTGTGGTTGTGTGTGTGGTTGTATGGTTGTGGTTGTGTGTGGTTGTGTGTGTGTGTGTGTGGTTGTGTGTGTGTAGGATGTGACAGTACATAATGTCTATATACAGCACTACAGATCTTACAGTAGGTAGACCATCTGGAATACAGACGACACACACACCATCTGGAATACAGACGACACACACACCATCTAGAATACAGACGACACACACACCATCTAGAATACAGACGACACACACACCATCTAGAATACAGACGACACACACACCATCTGGAATACAGACGACACACACACCATCTAGAATACAGACGACACACACACCATCTAGGATACAGACGACACACACATCATCTAGAATACAGACGACACACACACCATCTAGAATACAGACGACACACACACCATCTAGAATACAGACGACACACACACCATCTAGAATACAGACGACACACACACCATCTAGAATACAGACGACACACACACCATCTAGAATACAGACGACACACACACCATCTTCCTGGTTGATACGGTATGCTGAATCACCATGGGGTTGAAACTAGTCTACCGTGCCAGCTTTGTGTGTGTCTGTCAGATGGTGACGCCAGTCTAGCGCACCAGTCCGTCCATCAAAAGGAGGGAACATTGACACTGTCTCACACACACGTCGGACAAAGCCAGACACATTAAGGTTAAGACCTCTCTCTCTCTCTCTCTCTCTCTCTCTCTCTCTCTCCTTCTCCTTCTCCTTCTCCTTCTCCTTCTCCAAATATCCCATTTAAAACCATCAAGGTCCTGCAGGTAGCTGCCAAAATAAAGGAAACCCCAACATAAAGTGTCTTAACAGGGTGTTCGGCCACCATGAGCCAGAACAGCTTCAATGCACCTTGTCATAGAGTCTACAAGTGTCTGCAACTCTATTGGAGGGATGTGACGCCATTCTTCCAGGAGAAATTCCATTGTTTGGTGTTTTGTTGATGGTGGTTGAAAACGCTGTCTCAGCCGCCGCTCCAGAATCTCCCATAAGTGTGCAATTGGGTTGAGATCTGGTTATTGATCTGGGGAGGTAGATAAAGGGCTTCTCTGGAGAGGTAGATAAAGGGCTTCTCTGGGGAGGTAGATAAAGGGCTTCTCTGGGGAGGTAGATAAAGGGCTTCACTGGGGAGGTAGATAAAGGGCTTCTCTGGGGAGGTAGATGAAGGGCTTCTCTGGGGAGGTAGATAAAGGGCTTCTCTGGGGAGGTAGATAAAGGGCTTCTCTGGGGAGGTAGATAAAGGGCTTCTCTGGGGAGGTAGATAAAGGGCTTCTCTGGAGAGGTAGATAAAGGGCTTCTCTGGGCAGGTAGATAAAGGGCTTCTCTGGGGAGGTAGATAAAGGGCTTCTCTGGGGAGGTAGATAAAGGGCTTCTCTGGAGAGGTAGATAAAGGGCTTCTCTGGGGAGGTAGATAAAGGGCTTCTCTGGAGAGGTAGATAAAGGGCTTCTCTGGAGAGGTAGATAAAGGGCTTCTCTGGAGAGGTAGATAAAGGGCTTCTCTGGGCAGGTAGATAAAGGAAGGTAGATAAAGGGCTTCTCTGGGGAGGTAGATAAAGGGCTTCTCTGGGGAGGTAGATAAAGGGCTTCTCTGGGGAGGTAGATAAAGGGCTTCTCTGGGGAGGTAGATAAAGGGCTTCTCTGGGGAGGTAGATAAAGGGCTTCTCTGGGGAGGTAGATAAAGGGATTCACTGGGGAGGTAGATAAAGGGCTTCATTGGGGAGGTAGATAAAGGGCTTCTCTGGGGAGGTAGATAAAGGGCTTCTCTGGGGAGGTAGATAAAGGGCTTCATTGGGGAGGTAGATAAAGGGCTTCTCTGGGGAGGTAGATAAAGGGATTCACTGGGAAGGTAGATAAAGGGCTTCACTGGGGAGGTAGATAAAGGGCTTCACTGGGGAGGTAGATAAAGGCAGGTAGATAAAGGGCTTCACTGGGAAGGTAGATAAAGGCAGGTAGATAAAGGGCTTCACTGGGGAGGTAGATAAAGGCAGGTAGATAAAGGGCTTCTCTGGGGAGGTAGATAAAGGCAGGTAGATAAAGGGCTTCACTGGGGAGGTAGATAAAGGGCTTCTCTGGGGAGGTAGATAAAGGGCTTCTCTGGGCAGGTAGATAAAGGGCTTCACTGGGGAGGTAGATAAAGGGCTTCTCTGGGGAGGTAGATAAAGGGCTTCTCTGGGCAGGTAGATAAAGGCAGGTAGATAAAGGGCTTCTCTGGGCAGGTAGATAAAGGGCTTCTCTGGGGAGGTAGATAAAGGGCTTCTCTGGGGAGGTAGATAAAGGGCTTCATTGGGGAGGTAGATAAAGGGCTTCTCTGGGGAGGTAGATAAAGGGCTTCTCTGGGGAGGTAGATAAAGGGCTTCTCTGGGGAGGTAGATAAAGGGCTTCATTGGGGAGGTAGATAAAGGGCTTCTCTGGGGAGGTAGATAAAGGGCTTCTCTGGGGAGGTAGATAAAGGGCTTCATTGGGGAGGTAGATAAAGGGCTTCTCTGGGGAGGTAGATAAAGGGCTTCTCTGGGGAGGTAGATAAAGGGCTTCTCTGGGGAGGTAGATAAAGGGCTTCTCTGGGGAGGTAGATAAAGGGCTTCTCTGGGGAGGTAGATAAAGGGCTTCACTGGGAAGGTAGATAAAGGGCTTCTCTGGGGAGGTAGATAAAGGGCTTCTCTGGGGAGGTAGATAAAGGGCTTCTCTGGGGAGGTAGATAAAGGGCTTCTCTGGGGAGGTAGATAAAGGGCTTCTCTGGGGAGGTAGATAAAGGGCTTCTCTGGGGAGGTAGATAAAGGGCTTCATTGGGGAGGTAGATAAAGGGCTTCATTGGGGAGGTAGATAAAGGGCTTCTCTGGGGAGGTAGATAAAGGGCTTCACTGGGGAGGTAGATAAAGGGCTTCTCTGGGGAGGTAGATAAAGGGCTTCTCTGGGGAGGTAGATAAAGGGCTTCACTGGGGAGGTAGATAAAGGGCTTCACTGGGGAGGTAGATAAAGGGCTTCACTGGGGAGGTAGATAAAGGGCTTCTCTGGGGAGGTAGATAAAGGGCTTCACTGGGGAGGTAGATAAAGGGCTTCACTGGGGAGGTAGATAAAGGGCTTCACTGGGGAGGTAGATAAAGGGCTTCACTGGGGAGGTAGATAAAGGGCTTCACTGGGGAGGTAGATAAAGGGCTTCACTGGGGAGGTAGATAAAGGCAGGTAGATAAAGGGCTTCATTGCCAAAATTCCAAAGTATCCCATTTATTTATTTATTTTTTATTTAACCTTTATTTAACTAAGTCAGTTTAGAACAAATTCTTATTTACAATGACGGCCTACACCGGCCAAACTCGGACGATGCTGGGCCAATTGTGTGCCGCCCTGTGGGACTCCCAATCACGGCCGGTTGTGATTCAGTCTGGATTTGAACCAGGGTGTATGTAGTGACGCCTATAGCACTGAGATGCAGTGTCTTAGACCACTGCGCCACTTAAGAAATGTGTCCCAAATTGCATCCTTTTCCCTATTTAGTGCTGTGGGCCCTGGTCAAACGTAGAGCACTAAATAGGGAATAAGGTGGCATTAGGGGTGCTGGTAGGGTCTAGTGTTTGAGTAGTGTAGTGTAGCGCTAACTAGGCATTTTATACATATTATAACACACACACACCCACACACTCTGGTTTGTTAGGTTCTCCTGGAATGCCTCCGGGACCACAGAGAGACAGGAAGACAGAACAGAATTCCTAAACACAGAAAAACACGAGATTGGATTTGTGCAGGAAGACCTGCCCCGGACTGAACTAGAGAAAAACAAGAGAGGACAACAGAGAGAGAGAGAGAGAGGAGGAGGAGAGGACAACAGAGAGAGAGAGAGAGGAGGAGGAGGAGAGGACAACAGAGAGAGAGGGAGAGAGAGGAGGAGAGGACAACAGAGAGAGAGAGAGAGGAGGAGGAGGAGAGGACAACAGAGAGAGAGGGAGAGAGAGGAGGAGAGGACAACAGAGAGAGAGGGAGAGAGAGGAGGAGAGGACAACAGAGAGAGAGAGAGAGAAGAGGAGGAGAGGACAACAGAGAGAGAGAGAGAGAGGAGGAGAGGACAACAGAGAGAGAGAGGAGGAGGAGGAGGAGAGGACAACAGAGAGAGAGAGAGAGGAGGAGGAGAGGACAACAGAGAGAGAGAGAGAGAGGAGGAGGAGGACAACAGAGAGAGAGAGAGAGAGGAGGAGAGGACAACAGAGAGAGAGAGAGGAGGAGGAGAGGACAACAGAGAGAGAGAGAGAGGAGGAGGAGGAGAGGACAACAGAGAGAGAGAGGAGGAGGAGGAGAGGACAACAGAGAGAGAGAGGAGGAGGAGAGGACAACAGAGAGAGAGGAGGAGGAGAGGACAACAGAGAGAGAGAGAGAGGAGGAGGAGAGGACAACAGAGAGAGAGAGAGAGGAGGAGGAGAGGACAACAGAGAGAGAGAGAGAGAGGAGGAGTAGAGGACAACAGAGAGAGAGAGAGAGAGAGAGAGGAGGAGGAGAGGACAACAGAGAGAGAGAGAGGAGGAGGAGGAGGACAACAGAGAGAGAGAGAGGAGGAGAGGACAACAGAGAGAGAGAGAGGAGGAGGAGGAGGAGGAGGAGAGGACAACAGAGAGAGAGAGAGAGAGGAGGAGGAGGAGAGGACAACAGAGAGAGAGAGAGAGGAGGAGGAGAGGACAACAGAGAGAGAGAGGAGGAGGAGGAGAGGACAACAGAGAGAGAGGAGGAGGAGGAGGAGAGGACAACAGAGAGAGAGAGGAGGAGGAGGAGGACAACAGAGAGAGAGAGAGGAGGAGGAGAGGACAACAGAGAGAGAGGAGGAGGAGAGGACAACAGAGAGAGAGAGAGAGAGAGAGGAGGAGAGGACAACAGAGAGAGAGAGAGAGGAGGAGGAGGACAACAGAGAGAGAGAGAGAGAGAGAGGACAACAGAGAGAGAGAGAGAGGAGGAGGAGAGGACAACAGAGAGAGAGAGAGAGAGAGAGGAGGAGAGGACAACAGAGAGAGAGAGAGAGAGAGGAGGAGGACAACAGAGAGAGAGAGAGAGGAGGAGGAGAGGACAACAGAGAGAGAGAGAGGGAGGAGGAGGAGGAGGAGAGGACAACAGAGAGAGAGAGAGAGAGAGAGGACAACAGAGAGAGAGAGAGAGAGAGAGGAGGAGGACAACAGAGAGAGAGAGAGAGGAGGAGGAGAGGACAACAGAGAGAGAGAGAGAGAGGAGGAGGAGAGGACAACAGAGAGAGAGAGAGAGAGAGAGAGAGAGGACAACAGTGAGAGAGAGAGAGAGAGAGAGGACAACAGAGAGAGAGAGAGAGAGAGAGGAGGAGTAGAGGACAACAGAGAGAGAGAGAGAGAGAGAGAGGACAACAGAGAGAGAGAGAGAGAGGAGGAGTAGAGGACAACAGAGAGAGAGAGAGAGAGAGGAGGAGGAGAGGACAACAGAGAGAGAGAGAGAGAGAGGAGGAGGAGGAGGACAACAGAGAGAGAGAGAGAGAGGAGGAGGACAACAGAGAGAGAGAGAGAGAGAGAGAGAGAGAGGAGGAGGACAACAGAGAGAGAGAGAGAGAGAGAGGAGGAGGAGAGGACAACAGAGAGAGAGGAGGAGGAGGAGTAGAGGACAACAGAGAGAGAGAGAGAGAGAGAGGACAACAGTGAGAGAGAGAGAGGAGGAGTAGAGGACAACAGAGAGAGAGAGAGAGAGGAGGAGGAGAGGACAACAGAGAGAGAGAGAGAGAGAGAGAGAGAGAGGACAACAGTGAGAGAGAGAGAGAGAGGACAACAGAGAGAGAGAGAGAGAGGAGGAGTAGAGGACAACAGAGAGAGAGAGAGAGAGAGAGAGGACAACAGAGAGAGAGAGAGAGAGGAGGAGTAGAGGACAACAGAGAGAGAGAGAGAGAGAGAGAGGACAACAGAGAGAGAGAGAGAGAGGAGGAGTAGAGGACAACAGAGAGAGAGAGAGAGAGGAGGAGTAGAGGACAACAGAGAGAGAGAGAGAGAGAGAGAGGACAACAGAGAGAGAGAGAGAGAGGAGGAGTAGAGGACAACAGAGAGAGAGAGGAGGAGAGGACAACAGAGAGAGAGGGAGGAGGAGGAGTAGAGGACAACAGAGAGAGAGAGGAGGAGAGTTCAACAGAGAGAGAGAGAGAGGAGGAGGAGAGGACAACAGAGAGAGAGAGAGAGAGGAGGAGGAGAGGACAACAGAGAGAGAGAGAGGAGGAGAGGACAACAGAGAGAGAGAGAGGAGGAGGAGAGGACAACAGAGAGAGAGAGAGAGAGGAGGAGGAGAGGACAACAGAGAGAGAGAGAGGAGGAGAGGACAACAGAGAGAGAGAGAGAGAGGAGGAGGAGAGGACAACAGAGAGAGAGAGAGAGGAGGAGGAGAGGACAACAGAGAGAGAGAGAGAGAGGAGGAGGAGAGGACAACAGAGAGAGAGAGAGGAGGAGAGGACAACAGAGAGAGAGAGAGGAGGAGGAGAGGACAACAGAGAGAGAGAGAGAGAGAGGAGGAGGAGAGGACAACAGAGAGAGAGAGAGAGGAGGAGGAGAGGACAACAGAGAGAGAGAGAGAGGAGGAGGAGGAGAGGACAACAGAGAGAGAGAGAGAGAGGAGGAGGAGAGGACAACAGAGAGAGAGAGAGGAGGAGAGGACAACAGAGAGAGAGAGAGGAGGAGGAGAGGACAACAGAGAGAGAGAGAGAGAGGAGGAGGAGAGGACAACAGAGAGAGAGAGAGAGGAGGAGGAGGAGAGGACAACAGAGAGAGAGAGAGAGGAGGAGGAGAGGACAACAGAGAGAGAGAGAGAGGAGGAGGAGAGGACAACAGAGAGAGAGAGAGGAGGAGGAGGAGGACAACAGAGAGAGAGAGAGAGAGAGAGGAGGAGAGGACAACAGAGAGAGAGAGAGGAGGAGGAGAGGACAACAGAGAGAGAGAGAGAGAGAGGAGGAGGAGGAGGACAACAGAGAGAGAGAGAGGAGGAGGAGGAGAGGACAACAGAGAGAGAGGGAGGAGGAGGAGGAGAGGACAACAGAGAGAGAGGGAGGAGGAGGAGAGGACAACAGAGAGAGAGAGAGGAGGAGGAGGAGAGGACAACAGAGAGAGAGGGAGGAGGAGGAGAGGACAACAGAGAGAGAGAGAGAGAGGAGGAGGAGAGGACAACAGAGAGAGAGAGAGAGAGGAGGAGGAGAGGACAACAGAGAGAGAGAGAGGAGGAGGAGGAGGAGAGGACAACAGAGAGAGAGAGAGGAGGAGGAGAGGACAACAGAGAGAGAGGGAGAGAGGAGGAGGAGGACAACAGAGAGAGAGGAGGAGGAGGAGAGGACAACAGAGAGAGAGAGAGGAGGAGGAGGAGAGGACAACAGAGAGAGAGAGAGAGAGGAGGAGGAGAGGACAACAGAGAGAGAGAGAGAGAGAGAGAGGACAACAGAGAGAGAGAGGAGGAGAGGACAACAGAGAGAGAGAGGAGGAGGAGAGGACAACAGAGAGAGAGAGGAGGAGGAGGAGAGGACAACAGAGAGAGAGAGAGAGGAGGAGGAGAGGACAACAGAGAGAGAGAGAGAGAGGAGGAGGAGAGGACAACAGAGAGAGAGAGAGAGAGAGAGGAGGAGAGGACAACAGAGAGAGAGAGAGAGGAGGAGGAGAGGACAACAGAGAGAGAGAGAGAGGAGGAGGAGAGGACAACAGAGAGAGAGAGAGAGAGAGAGGACAACAGAGAGAGAGAGAGAGAAGACAACAGAGAGAGAGAGAGAGGAGGAGGAGAGGACAACAGAGAGAGAGAGAGAGAGGAGGAGGAGAGGACAACAGAGAGAGAGAGAGAGAGGAGGAGAGGACAACAGAGAGAGAGAGGGAGAGAGGAGGAGGAGAGGACAACAGAGAGAGAGAGAGAGGAGGAGGAGGAGAGGACAACAGAGAGAGAGAGAGAGGAGGAGAGGACAACAGAGAGAGAGAGGAGGAGGAGAGGACAACAGAGAGAGAGAGAGAGAGGAGGAGGAGAGGACAACAGAGAGAGAGAGAGAGAGGAGGAGAGGACAACAGAGAGAGAGAGAGAGAGATAGAGAGGACAATAGAGAGAGAGAGAGAGAGGAGGAGTAGAGGACAACAGAGAGAGAGAGAGAGAGGAGGAGTAGAGGACAACAGAGAGAGAGAGAGAGAGAGAGAGGACAACAGAGAGAGAGAGAGAGAGGAGGAGTAGAGGACAACAGAGAGAGAGAGAGAGAGGAGGAGTAGAGGACAACAGAGAGAGAGAGAGAGAGAGAGAGGACAACAGAGAGAGAGAGAGAGAGGAGGAGTAGAGGACAACAGAGAGAGAGAGAGAGAGGAGGAGTAGAGGACAACAGAGAGAGAGAGAGAAAGAGGAGGAGGACAACAGAGAGAGAGAGAGAGGAGGAGGAGAGGACAACAGAGAGAGAGAGAGAGGAGGAGTAGAGGACAACAGAGAGAGAGAGAGAGAGAGAGGAGGAGGAGAGGACAACAGAGAGAGAGGGAGAGAGGAGGAGGAGAGGACAACAGAGAGAGAGAGGGAGAGAGGAGGAGGAGGAGGAGAGGACAACAGAGAGAGAGGGAGGAGGAGGAGGAGGAGAGGACAACAGAGAGAGAGAGAGAGAGGATGAGGAGGACAACAGAGAGAGAGAGAGGAGGAGGAGGAGGAGAGGACAACAGAGAGAGAGGGAGGAGGAGGAGAGGACAACAGAGAGAG
>JAKYLM010000117.1:115000-125000 GCA_023634145.1 Thymallus thymallus | reverse complement strand
CTCCATCATTGAGAGGGATACATTTACAGAGCTGGAGAGAGACATGGTGGAGCTCAGAGAGCTAGTCCACACAATCCAGACAGAACAAACCCACAAAACAGACCAGCACAACAACACCCACCAAACAAGACCCAGAAGGCAGAAGGTGGAGATGGACAGCCGTCTGAGAGCTGGCTGCTCTACGGTCAGAGGTGAGAGAACTCAAAGAGGCTCACATGGCACACTGAAGGAAGAGGTGAGAAAGCTAAGGGGTGACAGAGAGCTGGACACTCCCCCAGAGAAGCCAACTGCGACCTGGCCAAGACAAAGCAAAGCCGTGCGACAAAAAACAACACAGAGTTACACATGAGAATAAACAAACGTACAGTCAATAACACAATAGAGAATCTTTATACAGTGATAGATGTGCAAATGATGATGTGCAAATAGAGATACTGGAGTGCAAAATGAGCTAAAATAATAAATATGGGGATGAGGTAGTAGGGTGGGCTATTTACAGAAGGGCTGTATACAGGTGCAGTGATCGATAAGCAGCTCTGACAGCTGATGCTTAATGTTATTGAGGGAGATAGGAACCTCTAGCTTCAAGGATTTGTGCAGTTCGTTCCAGTCATTGGCAGCAGCGAACTGGAAGGAATGGCGGCCAAAGGAGGTGTTGGCTTTGGGGGTGACCAGTGAGATATACCTGCTGGAGCGCATGCTACGGGTGGGTGTTGCTATGGTGACCAGCGAGCTGAGATAAGGCGGGGATTTACCTAGTAAGGACTTGTAGATGACCTGGAGCCAGTGGGCTTGGCGACGAATATGTAGTGAGGGCCAGCCAATGAGAATACAGGTCGCATTGGTGGGTAGTATATGGGGCTTTGGTAACAAAACGGATGGCACTGTGATAGATTACATCCAATTTGCTGAGTAGAGTGTTGGAGGCTATTTTGTAAATGACATCGCCGAAGTCAAGGATCGGTAATATAGTTAGTTTTACAAGGGCATATTTGGCAGCATGAGTGAAGGAAGCTGATTCTAGATTTAATTTTGGATTGGAGATGGTTAATGTGAGTCTGGAAGTTGAGTTTACAGTCTAACCAGACGCCTAGGTATTTGTAGGTGTCCAGGAGCTGTTGTCAGAGGACAGACTAGGGTCCCCCAGCCACATCATAATTCACACGGGTACAAATGACCTGAGGGCCCAGCAGGAAAAGGTGGCCACAGCACTCAAGGGAGTGATTGAAAAAGCTTCTTCCACTTTCCCCAACGCAGACCACGTATTCACCCTGCACACCCTAATTGACAAACAAACAAACCAAAACAAAGGCAAAGTCTTCTCATGCTTTGTTGATTTCAAAAAAGCATTTGACTCAATTTGGCATGAGGGTCTGCTATACAAATTGATGGAAAGTGGTGTTGGGGGAAACACATACAACATTATAAAATCCATGTACACAAACAACAAGAGTGCATTTAAATTTGGCAAAAAACATACACATTTCTTTCCACAGGGCCGGGGGGTGAGACAAGGATGCAGTTTAAGCCCCACCCTCTTCAACATATATATCAATGAATTGGCGAGGGCACTAGAACAGTCTGCAGCACCCGGTCTCACCCTACTAGAATCTGAAGTCAAATGTCTACTGTTGGCTGATGATCTGGTGCTTCTGTCACCACCCAAGGAGGGCCTACAGCAGCACCTAGATCTTCTGCACAGATTCTGTCAGTTCTGGGCCCTGACAGTAAATCTCAGTAAGACAAGAATAATGGTGTTCCAAAAAAGGTCCAGTTGCCAGGACCACAAATACAAATTCCATCTAGACACCGTTGCTCTAGAGCACACAAAAACTATACATACCTCGGCCTAAACATCAGCACCACAGGTAACTTCCACAAAGCTGTGAACAAGCTTAGAGACAAGGCAAGAAGGGCCTTCTATGCCATCAAAAGGAACATAAAATTTGACATACCAATTAGGATCTGGCTAAAAATACTTGAATCAGTTATAGAACCCATTGCCTTTTATGGTAGTGAGGTCTGGGGTCCGCTCACCAACCAAGAATTCACAAAATGGGACAAACACCAAATTGAGACTCTGCATGCAGAATTCTGCAAAAATATAATTAGTGTACAACGTAAAACACCAAATAATGCATGCAGAGCAGAATTAGGCCGATACCCGCTAATTATCAAAATCCAGAAAAGAGCTGTTAAATTCTACAACCACCTAAAAGGAAGTGATTCCCAAACCTTCAATAAGGCCACCGTAGGCAGACCTGGCACTCAAGAGAAGACAGGCTGTGTGCACACTGCCCACAAAATGAGGAAAAATGAGCTGCACTTCCTAACCTCCTGCCAAATGTATGACCATATTAGAGACACATATTTCCCTCAGATTACACAGATCCACAAAGAATTTGAAAACAAACCCAATTTTGATAAACTCCCATATCTACTGGGTGAAATACCACAGTATTCCATCACAGCAGCAAGATGTGTGACCTGTCACAAGAAAAGGGCAACCAGTGAAGAACAAACACCATTGTAAATACAACCCATATTTATGTTTATTTATTGTCCCTTTTAAACACTGTATATATACATAATATGACATTTGAAATGTCTTTATTCTTTTGGAACTTCTGAGTGTAATGTTTACTGTAAAAACAAATGTATTTACTATCTACTTCACTTGCTTTGGTAATGTTAACATATGTTTCCCAGGCCAATAAAGCTCTTAAATTGAAATTGAATTGAATTGAATTGAGAGGGGAGAAGAGAGCGAGAGCGAGAAAGAGAGTGAAAGGGGAGGGGAGAGAGAGAGCGAGAGAGAGAGAGAGCGCAAAAGAGAGAGAGAGAGAGAGAGAGATGGGGAGAGTGGAGGACAGAGAGAGTGTGTGTGTGTTTGTGTGAATGAGTGTGTGTGTGGCTGGAAAATGGAATTGTTGTGGTTTGGCCTCTGAGTTGCTCTCGGATTACAACACAAACACACACACACACACACACGTGTCAGTGCGAGTCACAAACAACATCTCAGTGCTTTGTTATAAGTTATAAAATCCTGAGGCAGAAGGAAGGAACCTCATTAAGCACGGCTAAGCAGGAGAGAGCGTGTCTATATGAGAGACACAGTAAGACAGAGTGGGGAAAGGAGAGAGAGAGAGAGAGACAGACTGGGGAAAGGATAGGGTGAGAGAGAGAGAGAGAGAAGGGAAAGGAGAGGGAGAGAGTGATAGTGGAGAGAAAATGTGTACAATAGAGAGAGAGAGAGAGAGAGAGAGAGAGAGAGAGAGAGAGAGAGAGAGAGAGAGAAGAGTTGCAGAGGCAACTAACCTGCATCACACAGGGAGGGAATTGGACTAAATTTTTTATATCTTGCCATATGCTCACTCTCTGCAGGCAAAGGTGGGTTTAAAATGTTTTGCTGTGTGTGTGTGTGTGTGTGTGTGTGTGTGTGTGTGTGTGTGTGTGTGTGTGTGTGTGTGTGTGTGTGTGTGTGTGTGTGTGCTTGTCTGCACCGCGTGTATATGCCTTTAAGACAGAGAGGTAGATTGAGATGGAGAGAAAGAAAGAATGAATGAGGAAACAGAAAGATGTTAGGAGGAGATCCTCTTCCATTAACATCAACTGTTCCTCTATCTGACTGATGATATATTATAAAGTGTTCAGTATGTAATCATGTTAGGAAGCTTCTCTGTAACTGTTAGCACCCTGATGTACAGCACCTCAGCTCTAGACTGTCTACAACTATCTCTTTCATTTTCATTAAAGCTTTATTTACACAGGTTCTTCTCATTGAGACAAGGCAGACCTGTTCAAGATACTACATGGCTGAACTACTTCATACATCCAAACACACAAACGTAGCGACACACTCACACACATGCCAAACACACTCACAAACACACGCATGCCAAACACACTCACAAACACACACGCCAAACACACTCACAAACACACACACGCCAAACACACTCACAAACACACACATGCCAAACACACTCACACTCACACACACGCCAAACACACTCACAAACACACACATGCCAAACACACTCACAAACACACACATGCCAAACACACTCACAAACACACGCATGCCAAACACACGCACAAACACACGCATGCCAAACACACTTACAAACACACGCATGCTAAACACACTTACAAACACACGCACGCCAAACACACGCACGCCAAACACGCCAAACATTCGCACACCAAACACGCTAAAATGAGCACAACACGGCAAACATGCCAAACACGCACGTCAAACTATATACCGGTAGAACACCTCGGCCAGACAGTTAGGGGGGGGGGGGGGGGGGGGGAGAGAGAGAGAGAGAGAGAGAGAGAGAGAGAGAGAGAGAGAGAGAGAGAGAGAGAGAGAGAGAGAGAGAGAGAGAGAGAATGTCTATTCCATTTGCTTTAGCAATGTAAACATATGTTTCCCATGCCAATAAAGCCCATTGAATTGATACAGAGAGAGAGAGAGCGAGCGCAAATGTCTATTCCATTTGCTTTAGCAATGTAAACATATGTTTCCCATGCCAATAAAGCCCTTTGAATTGAATTGATACAGAGAGAGAGAGAGGGAAGGAGGGAGAGAGGGAGAGAGAGACAGACCCTCAAATTATCAACCACTAACAATTTGTTTTAACTCATGCACGCACGCACACAGCTGGTTGTACAGACGCTGGCATCCACCACATCTTGTAAAACCTAATCTCTCTTATCGGAGGGACAGCTGGATGGGAAAACACACATACCCACCTTTAGACTGACATCTGACCTCGGATATCATTTGACATTGTTAGGGCGATCACACTGAACACTCCAACAACAAGCTGTAACTACAACTACCCAGCTGACTGGAGATGTAGGTGTTTACCCTGCTCTGAACACTCCAACAACAAGCTGTAACTACAACTACCCAGCTGACTGGAGATGTAGGTGTTTACCCTGCTCTGAACACTCCAACAACAAGCTGTAACTACAACTACCCAGCTGACTGGAGATGTAGGTGTTTACCCTGCTCTGAACACTCCAACAACAAGCTGTAACTACAACTACCCAGCTGACTGGAGATGTAGGTGTTTACCCTGCTCTGAACACTCCAACAACAAGCTGTAACTACAACTACCCAGCTGACTGGAGATGTAGGTGTTTTCACAATGAACTGAAAGGAGAATGATGATCTAATGGCAGACACACATAGATGCACACACACACACACACAGACACACACACACACACACACACAGACACACAGACACAGACACACACAGACACACATATTAGAGAGCGTGCAGAGTGGCAGTCTAATTGTGGTGTTGGAGCGGTAGATTGATAGCTGTGTTGGGAACGGGTAGGGCCTTCAGTTTTAAGTCCCAAACTGCACCCTATTCCCTACATACTGTAGGGCACTACTTTTGACCAGTAGTGCACTATTTGGGAATAAGGTACCATTTGTGACACAGACTAGTACTGTTATTACCGTCAGGGTCTTGTAACAGGACTGCTGACTGGCAGCCAACTAGGCTACACCACTCCATCAACACACACATTCTCAAGGCACAGTCAGATCATTACACACCTGCATTATCCAGCCTACAGCTGTGACTTATCTGTTCCAAGACACTATAATATGTAGCCATGGTGATCAGCTCTCTACCAGTCACTGCTATAGAACCTAGGGAGGAAGTTATCAACAGATACCAGGGCTACATCTCACATGGCATCCTCTTCTCTACTTGGTACACTGCTTTTGACCAGGTAACTTCCAGATATCTAACAGCTCGTGTCTGAACTCTATCTGTCGTTTACACTGCCCTGCATGTCGCCTGAGAAATAAGAACAATTTAAATCTAAGCATTTCAAACTGAAATATCGGCTAATCCTGTCCACTTGCAATATGTCTATAGTCATTTTCGCGGGCTGGAGACAGTGTAGGATACATCGTTAACAAGACAGTTGGGCAACGGTAAAACAGAGAGGCAAGGTGTAGTCCGTTCTAAATATTCCGCTAGAGATTTAAAACACTAACCCGTTTAGGCCCAGGTTAATGTAAAACGCACAAACAAATCCGTTATCCTATAAATTAGGGACAACCGGTAATATTAAGGAGTTCCGCATATTCAGGTTTGTCAACACCAACACAAACAACGCGTTGATTAATCATAACTCCCCGTGGCCAATGTCTCGGAGTCGCATCCTTACCGTATCAACATCCTGCCAGCGGCGCTCTTTAAATCCCGGCTTCCCTCGTATGAAACACTGTATAGTCCACTGAATGAAACAGTGGATAGTCCTCCGCGGTTATCCAGGCATGCAGCACACCGTTCTCTCTCTTTTCCTCCCTCTGAGTTGGTTAGGTAGGGGAGTCGGGACTGCGGGGAGCGGGAGAGGGAGTTGGACAGTTCCGCAGATTTAAAGCATTAGACACCGTCTGTAGATATTCTCCCCGTATATAGAGCTTCACGTGTTAGAGTCCTCCTCCCTCCTCGTCAGTCTCCCGGTGGAAACGATAATTATTGTCCCGGTTTGGCGTGCGTGCGGGAGATGGAGATGGAAGGAGCGTGACGCGCTGCGCGACCTCCGAGGATGAGATCAAGTGCGAAATGGAATGCACTCCTCTCTACGCAGGGAGAATTCCCTTTCTCTTTAGCACGGGGACGCGAACCGGGGCTGGGACGTGACGTCACTGTCGGATGGGTACAACTCTATCCCTAATTGATAGTCATGGATTACAATCGTTTTTTTTGTTGCTGTTGGACATTATTACTGTGCTGCACACAATGTGTTGTCACTTTGCTATTCCTGGTGTTGTTGTTTGGTTTTGACTGTGTTGTAATTTGATTTATTCTGATTGATTGGATGTTCTGGTCCTGAGGCTTCAGTGTGTTAGTAGAACAGGTTAGTGAACTCAGTCCCAGGACAGCTGTATGAGTGGACTCCTCTCTCTCTCTCTCTCGCCCTCTCTAAC
Source organism: Thymallus thymallus (assembly GCA_023634145.1). NCBI lineage: Eukaryota > Metazoa > Chordata > Actinopteri > Salmoniformes > Salmonidae > Thymallus > Thymallus thymallus. The sequence continues at coordinate 118,030 of JAKYLM010000117.1, read as the reverse complement.
TCCCTCTCTCCCTCTCGCTCTCGCCCCCTCTCTCTCTCTCTCTCTCTCTCGCCCTCTCTAACTCCCTCTCGCTCTCGCCCCCTCTCTCTCTCTCTCTCTCTCTCTCTCTCTCACTCTGTGTGACAGTGAGTTGACCCAGAAGACAATCAACCCAGTCTCATCAGCGATATGCAAATGAGACACATATTAAACCCCATGGTTTTGTTGGAACAGTGTGTCTGAGTGAGTCAGGTCCTGACGAGAAGCTCAATTAATAGAATCAGGTGTTGGAGGTTTAGAGCTGGGATGGAACAAAAGCCTGCACAGTCCAGGAGGAGGGTTGGCCACCCCTGAAGAAGATGAACAACACTATAATAGAATATGTAGCCTAAGAAGGAAGAATGGATATGAAGGAAAGAAAAAACGGTCATATCCAAGCTTCTCTTGGCTCGGCCACATCAAAGAGTTGACATTTCATTAATCTGGCTGCCTGCCCGATAGGCAGAGAGACTTATCAATTATGCTATTTGGACCAAGCCACTAACAGACATTACAGAATGACACACACACACACACACACACACACACACACACACACACACACACACACACACACACACACACACACACACACACACACACACACACACACACACACACACACACAAAGAGACACACACACACACAAAGACACACACACACACACACACACACACAAAGACGCACACTGTCACAGCTGGCCCGCTAGGCATCAGAGAGACTTATCAATGATGCTATTTGGAACAAACCACTAAAGCCTTGTTCACACTGCAGGCCTTAATGCTGAAATATGTTATATATATTAAATCCGTTTTGGAATACTGACTGTCCAAACAGCAAGTTACAAGTGAACAAATCAGATCTGTGTGTTCAGACAGCAGTCTTTTGCTGACATGGCTATGCTAGTTAGCCACTGTCAATTAATTTGTTTGTAACAAGTGGTACAGTGGTCTAAGACACTGCATCTCAGTGCTAGAGTCACTACAGACAATCTGGTTAGAATCCAGACTTTATCACAACAGGCAGTGATTTGGAGTCCCATAGGGTGGCGCACAACTGGCCCAGCTTCGTCTGAGTTTGGCCGGTGTAGGCCGTCATTGTAAATAAGAATTTGTTCTTAACGAACTTGCCTAGTTAAATAAACACACACACCAAACACGGAAAATAAAAATAAATAAACAAGCTAGTTAGCTACCACATGTTTGTGTCAAACTGTCAACAGAGTAGCTAGCAAGCAACAAGATACGCCAAATACGAAGGTGATTTGAAATGTGCTTGAAATATCCGATTCCATGTGCCTTTTGGCTGAACAGATATGCAAATAAATTGGATTTGAGTCACTTTAAACTGCCAATGTGAACATGGCTTAATAGCTAGACCAGGGGTCTCCAACATTTTCTAGCATGACAGCTTCCTGCTGTCAAATGACCATATCGCCCTCTAGTGGCCTCATGGGTGGAATGTTATTAGTATTTTTCATAATTTCATAATTAAAAAAGACAATAAAAAAAACACAGTTTTGTTATATTTCAGTCTTCTGTGATGTAGACTACCATTCAAATGGATCAGAAATACAGTGTAGACATTGTTAATGTTGTAAATGACTATTGTAGCTGGAAACTGAATATCTACATAGGCGTACAGAGGCCCATTATCAGCAACCATCACTCCTGTGTTCCAATGGCACGTTGTGTTAGCTAATCCAAGTTTATCATTATAAAAAACTAATTGATCATTAGAAAACCCTTTTGCAATTATGTTAGCACAGCTGAAAACTGTCCTGGCCAGAAACAAATCACTTTCTTCTGAAACTCTTGAGTCTATTCTTGTTTGGAGAAATTAAGTCTATTCCATGCGAGAAATTGCCAAGAAACTGAAGACCTTGTACAACGCTGTGTACTACTCCCTTCACAGAATAGCGCAAACTGGTTCTAACCAGAATAGAAAGAGGAGTGGGAGGCCCCGGTGCACAACTGAGCAAGAGGACAAGTACATTAGAGTGTCTAGTTTGAGAAACAGACGCCTCACAAGTCCTCAACTGGCAGCTTCATTAAATAGTACCCACAAAACACCAGTCGTCAACAGTGAAGAGGTGACTCCGGGATGCTGGCCTTCTAGGTAGAGTTGCAAAGAAAAAGTAATATCTCAGACTGGCCAATAAAAATAAAATATTAAGATGGGCAAAAGAACACAGACACTGGACAGAGGAAGATATAGCTTTTTCTTTGCAACTCTGTCTAGAAGCTACTCTTCCTGGGGTCCAAACACATTAAGGCATTTACATTACATATAAAACTACATATAAAACAGTCCATCATATAACATTATTACACCACTACATATCTACAATACAACATGTATAATACCACCATTACATTACATATAAAACAGTCCATCATATAACATTATTACACCACTACATATCTACAATACAACATGTATAATACCACCATTACATTACATATAAAACAGTCCATCATATAACATTATTACACCACTACATATCTACAATACAACATGTATAATACCTCCATTACATTACATATAAAACAGTCCATCATATAACATTATTACAACACTACATATCTACAATACAACATGTATAATACCTCCATTACATTACATATAAAACAGTACATCATATAACATTATTACACCACTACATATCTACAATATGTGCCACCATGCCACTCCTTGCCACTCAGGACATGGAATTATTAGAATTAACAGATCTGGGACCAGGCTGGTCTATGTACTTTAGACTACAAATACTACCCAATTATTATGGTAAGTCTGTCTGTCTGTCTGTCTGTCTGTCTGTCTGTCTGTCTGTCTGTCTGTCCTGTCTGTCCTGTCTGTCCTGTCTGTCCTGTCTGTCCGTCTGTCCGTCTGTCCGTCTGTCCGTCTGTCCGTCTGTCTGTCTGTCTGTCTGTCTGTGTCACTCTTGAATTCCCAGTAACCCATGTAACTGCAGTAGAACATAATTCACAGAATGTTGTAGAATTGCGTACA
>JAKYLM010000117.1:100000-110000 GCA_023634145.1 Thymallus thymallus | reverse complement strand
TTCAGAAATCATGTGGAGAAGATTCCTGGAATATTGAGGGAACAAGGAGGGAATTCAGAAACCTCCAACCAGGAATAGCTGTGAGGGACTTGATGGTTCTATGGTTAGTGTTGCATTGTCATCTGGTGGTGGAAGCATGTATTACAGCGTTCTACTCAAATCCAACAACAGAGAACAGTCGTCTCTTTATTTTTAAAGGAGTTGGACCTATAGACCAGGGTTTAAAACTTTTTCACTTGGGGCCGCCCTTTCAGCATTGGTTAACATGCACCACTATTATACAGCACATACAGGACCAGTCAAAAGTTTGGACACACCTACTCATTCCAGGGTCTTTCTTTATTTTTACTATTGTAGAATAATAGTGAATACATCAAAACTTTGTGGAATTTCTTTCCTACTTAATGCGTTTGGCCCAATCAGTTGTGTTGTGACAAGGTAGGGCTGGTATACAGAAGATAGACCTATTTGGTAAAAGACCAAGTCCATATTATGGCAAGAACAGCTGAAATAAGCAAAGAGAAACAACAGTCCATCATTACTTTAAGACATGAAGGTCAGTCAATCTGGAAATGTCAAGAACTTTGAAAGTCACAAAAACCATCAAGCGCTATGATGAAACTGGCTCTCATGAGGACCGCCACGGGAAAGGAAGACCCAGAGTTACCTCTGCTGCAGAGGATACGTTCATTACAGTTACCAGAAATTGCAGCCTAAATAAATGTTTCACAGAGTTCAAGTAACAGACACATCTCAACATCTACTGTTCAGAGGAGTCTGTGTGAATCAGGCGTTCATGGTTGAATTGCTGCAAAGAAATCTCTACTAAAGGACACCAATAAGAAGAAGAGACTTGCTTGGGCCAAGAAACACAAGCAATGGACATTAGATCGGTGGAAATCTGTCCTTTGGTCTGATGAGTCCAAATTTGAGATATTTGGTTCCAACTACTGTGTCTTTGTGAGACGCAGAGAAGGTGAACGTATGATGTCTGCATGTGTGGTTCCCACTGTGAAGCATGGAGGAGGAGGTGTGATGGTGTGGGGGTGCTTTGCTGGTGATACTGTCTGTGATTTATTTAGAATTCAAGGCACACTTAAAAAGCTTGGCTACCTGCACCATTCTGCAGCGATACGACATCCCATCTGGTTTGCGCTTAGTGGGATTATCATTTGTTTTTCAACAGGACAATGACCCAACACACCTCCAGGCTGTGTAAGGGCTATTTGACCAATGAGGAGAGTGATGGAGTGCTGCATCAGATGGCCTGGCCTGGTGTGTACATATTTCACCACTAGGTTATATTTAGATGTAGTAATGGGTGGTGTCTTCATAGTCCACCACTAGGTTATAGTTAGATGTAGTAATGGGTGGTGTTTTCATAGTCCACCACTAGGTTATAGTTAGATGTAGTAATGGGTGGTGTCTTCATAGTCCACCACTAGGTTATAGTTAGATGTAGTAATGGGTGGTGTCTTCATAGTCCACCACTAGGTTATAGTTAGATGTAGTAATGGGTGGTGTTTTCATAGTCCACCACTAGGTTATAGTTAGATGTAGTAATGGGTGGTGTCTTCATAGTCCACCACTAGGTTATAGTTAGATGTAGTAATGGGTGGTGTCTTCATAGTCCACCACTAGGTTATAGTTAGATGTAGTAATGGGTGGTGTCTTCATAGTCCACCACTAGGTTATAGTTAGATGTAGTAATGGGTGGTGTTTTCATAGTCCACCACTAGAACCTGGATGTTCCAAACATACTTGACACCCAGACGAATCGAAACGAAGTTCATCTCATCAAAACCTCAAACAAACCGTCAAAAGTACCACCTTGGCAACATTTCTGTACATCAGAGTCATATGTGCTCCAGAGCATCTCTTCAATCTCTTCAAGACCTCAGAGAGGTGAAGTTATATTTTATATTTAGTCGTATGACGTTACTAAGACTGCGTCCTAAATGGTACCGCACTACTTTTGACTAGGACCCATATAGGGCTCTGGTCAAAAGTAGTTCACTATAAAAGGAATAGGGTGTCATTTGGGACGCGTGCTAAACCTCATGTCTAACTCTTAACAAGACAGGAAGGCTCAGCCGAGCGTTCAAGAGCAACGTGTTAAATAATGAAACAGAACGAACACTTTGAAACAGCTGGGGAACAACTCTCTCTCTGTCAGTGTGTGTGTGTTTCTTATGGCCAATAGTTGATGTATAGTTAAACTTTCATCCTTTAAAAATGGATCCTCTCTCTCTCTCCCTCCCTCCCTCCCTCCCTCCCTCCCTCCCTCCCTCCCTCCCTCCCTCCCTCCCTCCCTCCCTCTCTCTCTCTCTCTCTCTCTCTCTCTCTCTCTCTCTCTCTCTCTCTCTCTCTCTCTCTCTCTCTCTCTCTCTCTCTCTCTCTCTCTCTCTCTCTCTCTCTCTCTCTCTCTCTCTCTCTCTCTCTCTCTCTATCTCTCTCCCCCAGTGGACAGTCCCTCTCTCCCCCAGAGGACAGTCTCTCTCTCTCATTGTCTCTCTCCCCCAGAGGAAAATCTCTCCCCAGAGGACGGTCTCTCTCTCTCGCTCTTTCTCTCTTTTTCTGTCTCTCTCTTGCTTTTTCTCTCTCTGTCACTCTTTTTCTCTTTCCCTCTCTCCCACCCCCTCTCTATCTCTCTCCACCCCCCCCCATCTCTCTCTCACAGGACATGACCATGTGAAAGCTTTTAGTTGAAGTCATATAGAAGTACAGTATCTGTCCTAGAACTACACATAGAGTGTGTGTGTAGATAGATAGATAGATAGATAGATAGATACTTTATTGATCGCCCGGGGGGGAAATTTCATTGTCAAGCAGCTACAACAAAACACAGGGCAGGTGCAAAATGCCACAACGAAAGTACACAAAAGACAGATACACTGTACATGATACATAGAGCGGCAGTATGAAAAAGTATAGAAATACAAGATATCTGGAGTGCAAAAAAAAAGCTATAAAAAGACATTGCATAGTATGAGTGGTTGGCTGAATATGTACACTATACTTTGGTGGATGTTGGATGGTTAACTATACTATACAGGTTGATGGCAGAGAAATACTTCAGTAGCTAAAAATGCGTATGATATGAGCGAGGGTAATAATAGTTTACTTAATAGACAGACTGGCTAAATGAACAGGTAAGTGAATATTTTGCATGGTTAAATTAGCTGTACAGGTAAATATACAGTTATATTTACAGATAAGTGAATACTTGCATGGTTACATAAACTGTACAGGTAAATGACAGGAAGAGATACTTTAATAGCTAAATGTGTGTATGATATAATTTGGGGTAATAATAGTAATTCCCTTAAAATACAGTCCTTAGTGCGCAGGGTATAATTACAGACAAGGTTGTAGGTTGTACTGTGTGTCCTGTCTGTTATGTATATGTCTACTAGTATCATCAGTGTGGTGGGCTGTCACATACTGGAATCACTGCTCTCTGACACAGGCTGGTGTTCTCTGGAGACAGACTATGCACTTTTAGTTGAACCTTTTGTCAACACTTATGCATTAAGGCGAACATAATGCCTAAATAAGGAAGAGGGTCAAATGTTCTACACTTTGAACCCAACTATGCTGCACAATATGGTTGCATATTCATCATCATCATCATCATCATCATCATTTTTATCACTCACCAGTTTTAAGGCAGGGTTCCACTGTGCTGTTTCATCCTCAAGGAACGAAAAATAAAAAAAACTCCCAGAATTCCCCTGCAGGAAGAAGAGAGAGGTTAAAAGATAGACATGGTATGGATACAGCTTTTCGTTGGATTGGTTTTAGTAAGATGGAGGGTGGAGCTACTCTCTTGAAAAACAGACTCTGTTCAGAACCCAGTAGATTTCAGTTCAGAACCCAGTAGATTTCTATTCAGAACCCAGTAGATTTCAGTTCAGAACCAAGTAGATTTCTATTCAGAACCCAGTAGATTTATATTCAGAACCCAGTAGATTTATATTCAGAACCCAGTATATTTCAGTTCAGAACACAGTAGATTTCGGTTCAGAATCCAGTAGATTTCAGTTCAGAACCCAGTAGATTTCAGTTCAGAACCCAGTAGATTTCTATTCAGAACTCAGTAGATTTCAGTTCAGAACCAAGTAGATTTCAGTTCAGAACCCAGTAGATTTCAGTTCAGAACCAAGTAGATTTCTATTCAGAACCCAGTAGATTTATATTCAGAACCCAGTAGATTTCAGTTCAGAACCCAGTATATTTCAGTTCAGAACCCAGTATATTTCAGTTCAGAACCCAGTAGATTTCAGTTCAGAACCCAGTAGATTTCTATTCAGAACCCAGTAGATTTCAGTTCAGAACCAAGTAGATTTCTATTCAGAACCCAGTAGATTTCAGTTCAGAACCCAGTAGATTTATATTCAGAACCCAGTATATTTCAGTTCAGAACACAGTAGATTTCGGTTCAGAATCCAGTAGATTTCAGTTCAGAACCCAGTAGATTTCAGTTCAGAACCCAGTAGATTTCAGTTCAGAACCCAGTAGATTTCAGTTCAGAACCCAGTAGATTTCGGTTCAGAACCCAGTAGATTTCGGTTCAGAACGCAGTATATTTCAGTTCAGAACCCAGTAGATTTCAGTTCAGAACCCAGTATATTTCAGTTCAGAACCCAGTAGATTTTGGTTCAGAACGCAGTATATTTCAGTTCAGAACGCAGTATATTTCAGTTCAGAACCCAGTATATTTCAGTTCAGAACCCAGTATATTTCAGTTCAGAACCCAGTAGATTTCAGTTCAGAACCCAGTAGATTTCAGTTCAGAACCCAGTAGATTTCAGTTCAGAACCCAGTAGATTATGTATTTCTCCATTTGGACTTCCTCCAGAATAAGGTTGGGTCAAACAGAAGAAAAATGAATTTTGTTTCTCTCCTTATTTTTCCAGAGAAGCTTTTAAAGTCTCCTATATGGAGTTGTTACTGCTCAGGGACTATGGGTGGTGATGGGTGGGGACACAAACACACACACACACAGTAAGTCTTGTATGTGGGAAAAGCATTTCACTGTGATGCATGATATACTATGACAGAGCAAAGGTTACTGTAGGACACACAAATACATGTTTTGGTGACATCTGTGTGTGTGGGTGTGTTTTTTAGGAGGTTCTCGGCCATGTAGGGACAGTATTTCTCACATTACCTAACCTGGCCAATCATTAGGGCCAGGAGTTTTCCTTGGTCACATGATCTGGCATATCACTAGGACCAGGAGTTTTCCTTGGTCACATGACCTAACCTGGCATATCACTAGGACCAGGAGGTTGACCTAACCTTGCCTCTTAATAGGGTCAGGAGTTTTCCCTGGTCATATGACCTAACCTGGCCTATCCCCTAGGCGTGTCCAAACATTTGACTGGTCCTGCACATACAGGGGGTTTCCTGGCTCAACAAGGGGCTTAGGTGGTGGGAGATACAGATACTCTAAACATCAAATCACACTAACCAGCAAATATGAAGAAAAATATTTACAATTCTCTCAGAGGAGAAAGGTAAGTGCCTGTGAGTGATAAATTGGGAAGGTTACAAAATGTCACTGTGTTCGTGAGTCACAATGACTTACAGTGATATCATTACAATCACCTATTTTCAGGTTTTGATGACGTCACACTGAACAGAATCTGGGAATCTCACGGCCATAGAACCGAAACGCTAGAATAGAATTAGAATAGCCATAGAATGTACCGCTCTAGGTTTTTAATGAAGACTTACAGTGGTCCTGTCAAAGTGACCTATTTTCTCTCTCTCTCCTCCTCTATTTCCCCTCTCCCACTCTCTTTCTCCTGCTCCCCCTCCTTCTCTCTCTCCCCCAATCTCTCTCTCCTCTCTCTACCCCCTCCTCCTCCTCCTCTTCCTCCTCCTCTCTGAGAACCAGCCGGGGTCGCTGCCCCAAATTCTTCAAAGGAAGAGAGAATATCCACACATTTCATTAAAATTGACAGAATCATAGAGATACTTGATTATATCATTCTTCATCCAGACAGTATGTCCTTGACTGCGTCCCAAATGGCACCCTATTCCTAATTTAGTGCACTACTTTTGACCAGGGCTCATGTTGAAAGTAGTGCACTATAAAGGGAAATAGGGTGCTGTTTGGGACGCAGGGCTTGAGTTTCAGAGTGAGTGACTTCCTGGAGAGAGATGTAGCTGTTGTTCCATTATCGACTGACCACAGTATTATAACACCAGTAGAATGTGTGTCCACTTATCTATAGATAGACCTACACAGATCATCAGCTTTATGCTATCCTATATATCTGGGTCTCTGCTTTAGTCTGGCTCGTTCTGTGTGTGTGTATGTTGTGTCTGTGTCTAGTGTGTGTGTGTATGTTGTGTCTGTGTCTAGTGTGTGTGTGTGTGTATGTTGTGTCTGTGTCTAGTGTGTGTGTGTGTGTGTGTGTGTGTGTCTCTGTGTGTGTGTGTGTGTGTGTGTGTGTGTCTCTGTGTGTGTGTGTGTGTGTGTGTGTCTCTGTGTGTGTGTGTGTGTGTGTGTGTGTGTGTGTGTGTGTGTGTGTGTGTGTGTGTGTGTGTCTCTGTGTGTGTGTGTGTGTGTGTGTGTGTGTCTCTGTGTGTGTGTGTGTGTGTGTGTGTGTGTGTGTGTGTGTGTGTGTGTCTCTGTGTGTGTGTGTGTGTGTGTGTGACTGGTTTGTGAGTGTGTCTCCCTGCTGTCACCCTGCCGGTAAAAAACAGGCCTCATAACTCAGCCAGTGTGAGGCACTCACTAATAGAACACACACACACACACACAGAGACACACACACACACACAGAGACACACACACACACACACACACACACACACACACACACACAGGGTGGATGAGCTATGGTCTTATTACTAACCCGTCTCTAACACCAGTTTCTAACACCAGTCTCTAACCCCAGACTCTAACCCCAGTCTCTAAGACCAGTATCTAACACCAGTTTCTAACCCCAGTCTGTAACCCCAGTCTCTAACACCAAGTCTAACACCAGTCTCTAACCCCAGTCTAACCCTCTCCCTCATAATTCTCTATCATCTCCCTCTCTCCCATAACTCTCTCTCTCATCTCTCTCTCTCTCCACCTCTGCATCTGCTGCAGAGACCCTAGACAGGTTGAACTAGGAAAGAGGGATCGAGAGAAAAGAAGATGCAGGAGGGAGGAGGGAGGAGGGAGAGAGGGAGGAGGTAGAGAGGGAGGAGAGAGAGAGGGAGGAGGTAGAGAGGAAGGAGGGAGAGAGGGAGGAGGAAGTCAGTGAGAAACAACAGGATATTTATATATATAGCTAGCTATCTTCAATCTTTAAACCGTCAGTGAGAAACAACAGGATATTTATATATATAGCTAGCTATCTTCAGTCTTTAAACCATCAGTGAGAAACAACAGGATATTTATATATATAGCTAGCTATCTTCAGTCTTTAAACCATCAGTGAGAAACAACAGGATATTTATATATATAGCTAGCTATCTATCTTCAGTCTTTAAACCATCAGTGAGAAACAACAGGATATTTATATATATATAGCTAGCTATCTTCAGTCTTTAAACCATCAGTGAGAAACAGCAGGATATTTATATATATAGCTAGCTATCTTCAGTCTTTAAACCATCAGTGAGAAACAGGATATTTATATATATAGCTAGCTATCTTCAGTCTTTAAACCATCAGTGAGAAACAGCAGGATATTTATATATATAACTAGCTATCTTCAGTCTTTAAACCGTCAGTGAGAAACAACATGATGTTTATATATATAGCTAGCTATCTTCAGTCTTTAAACCATCAGTGAGAAACAACAGGATATTTATATATATAGCTAGCTATCTTCAGTCTTTAAACCATCAGTGAGAAACAACAGGATATTTATATATATAGCTAGCTATCTTCAGTCTTTAAACCATCAGTGAGAAACAATAGGATATTTATATATATAGCTAGCTATCTTCAGTCTTTAAACCATCAGTGAGAAACAACAGGATATTTATATATATAGCTAGCTATCTTCAGTCTTTAAACCATCAGTGAGAAACAATAGGATATTTATATATATAGCTAGCTATCTTCAGTCTTTAAACCATCAGTGAGAAACAACAGGATATTTATATATATAGCTAGCTATCTTCAGTCTTTAAACCGTCAGTGAGAAACAACAGGATATTTATATATATAGCTAGCTATCTTCAGTCTTTAAACCATCAGTGAGAAACAACAGGATATTTATATATATAGCTAGCTATCTTCAGTCTTTAAACTGTCAGTGAGAAACAACAGGATATTTATATATATAGCTAGCTATCTTCAGTCTTTAAACCGTCAGTGAGAAACAACAGGATATTTATATATATATAGCTAGCTATCTTCAGTCTTTAAACCATCAGTGAGAAACAACAGGATATTTATATATATAGCTAGCTATCTTCAGTCTTTAAACCATCAGTGAGAAACAACAGGATATTTATATATATAGCTAGCTATCTTCAGTCTTTAAACCATCAGTGAGAAACAACAGGATATTTATATATATAGCTAGCTATCTTCAGTCTTTAAACCATCAGTGAGAAACAACAGGATATTTATATATACAGTGGGGAGAACAAGTATTTGATACACTGCCAGTTTTGCAGATTTTCCTACTTACAAAGCATGTAGAGGTCTGTAATTATTATCATAGGTACACTTCAACTGTGAGAGACGGAATCTAAAACAAAAATTCAGAAAATCACATTGTATGATTTTTAAATAATTAATTTGCATTTTATTGCATGACATAAGTATTTGATCACCTACCAACCAGTAAGAATTCCGGCTCTCACAGACCTGTTAGTTTTTCTTTAAGAAGCCCTCCTGTTCTCCACTCATTACCTGTATTAACTGCACCTGTTTGAACTCGTTACCTGTATAAAAGACACCTGTCCATACACTCAATCAAACAGACTCCAACCTCTCCACAATGGCCAAGACCAGAGAGCTGTGTAAGGACATAAGGGATAAAATTGTAGACCTGCACAAGGCTGGGATGGGCTACAGGACAATAGGCAAGCAGCTTGGTGAGAAGGCAACAACTGTTGGCGCAATTATTAGAAAATGGAAGAAGCTCAAGATGACGGTCAATCTCCCTCGGTCTGGGGCACCATGCAAGATCTCACGTCGTGGGGCATCAATGATCATGAGGAAGGTGAGGGATCAGCCCAGAACTACACGGCAGGACCTGGTCAATGACCTGAAGAGAGCTGGCACCACAGTCTCAAAGAAAACCATTAGTAACACACTACGCCATCATGGATTAAAATCCTGCAGCGCACGCAAGGTCCCCCTGCTCAAGCCAGTGCATGTCCAGGCCCGTCTGAAGTTTGCCAATGACCATCTGGATGATCCAGAGGAGGAATGGGAGAAGGTCATGTGGTCTGATGAGACAAAAATAGAGCTTTTTGATCTAAACTCCACTTGCCGTGTTTGGAGGAAGAAGAAGGATGAGTACAACCCCAAGAACACCATCCCAACCGTGAAGCATGGAGGTGGAAACATCATTATTTGGGGATGCTTTTCTGCAAAGGGGACAGGACGACTGCACCGTATTGAGGGGAGGATGGATGGGGCCATGTATCGCGAGATCTTGGCCAACAACCTCCTTCCCTCAGTAAGAGCATTGAAGATGGGTCGTGGCTGGGTCTTCCAGCATGACAACGACCCGAAACACACAGCCAGGGCAACTAAGGAGTGGCTCCGTAAGAAGCATCTCAAGGTCCTGGAGTGGCCTAGCCAGTCTCCAGACCTAAACCCAATAGAAAGTCTTTGGAGGGAGCTGAAAGTCTGTATTGCCCAGCGACAGCGCCGAAACCTGAAGGATCTGGATGGAGTAGTGGGCCAAAATCCCTGCTGCAGTGTGTACATACCTGGTCAAGAACTACAGGAAATGTATGATCTCTGTAATTGCAAACAAAGGTTTCTGTACCAAATATTAAGTTCTGCTTTTCAGATGTATCAAAT
>JAKYLM010000117.1:82500-85000 GCA_023634145.1 Thymallus thymallus | reverse complement strand
ACAGGAGCCTGGAGGGGGTTGGGTTCAATCAGTTAGAACACTACAATCTTGCCTCTCACAGGAGCCTAGAGGGGGTTGGGTTCAATCAGTTCGAACACTACAGTCCTGCCTCTCACGGGAGCCTGTAGGGGGTTGGGTTCAATCAGTTAGAACATTACAGTCTTGCCTCTCACAGGAGCCTGGAGGGTGTTGGGTTCAATCAGTTCGAACACTACAGTCCTGCCTCTCACGGGAGCCTGTAGGGGGTTGGGTTCAATCAGTTAGAACACTACAGTCTTGCCTCTCACAGGAGCCTATAGGGGGTTGGGTTAAATCAGTTCGACTTATTATTTTCTTCACTCAATGTGTATGCGTTTGTATGGTGTGTGTGTGTGTGTGTGTGTGTGTGTGTGTGTGTGTGTGTGTGTGTGTGCCAGGTGGTGAGTGAGAAAATACACTCTGCCCAGCCTCACAGACAAAACACATTACTTAACATCCACCGAGACAAACTGCCAACCATTCATCACCTCTCTCCCCCTCTCCCCCCTCTCCACCTTTCCTCTCAGACACAGAGACAGGATCCAGCAGTAAATCTGTGAAAACACAGTCAGCTTCTCACTCACTCACTCACTCATGTCGCCTATACCCAAATCCGCCACTGACCCTAAGCACACAGCCAAGACAATGCAAGAGTGGCTTCGGACAAGCCTCTCAATGTCCTTGAGTGGTCCAGCCAGAGCCCGGACCTGAACCGTTTGAACATCTCAAGAGAGACCTGAAAATAGCTGTGCAGCGACGCTCCCCATCCAACCTGACAGTGAATGAGAGGATAGGCAGAGAAGAATGGGAGAAACTCCCCAAATACAGGTGTAGCGTCATACCTAGGGTTGCAAAGGGTCGGAACCTTTACGGTAAATTGAATTTTTCCTGAAATTTGGGAATTTTAAATTCATCAAAAAAGTTAGCTTATAACAGTGAACCTTTTTGTGGGATACACATAATGCAATTCTAGGTATTTTGGTTAAACTATCCCCAATTCAATGGAATTGCAACCCTCTGCATGCACAGTGCATTCTTCCATCACATGTACAGCTGATTCTTAAGAACTTGCACACTAATGACATGCTATTGAGCCCACACTACTACACTGTCTGAGCCAAGGACTACATTCTGGTAAGTGTTGCTACAATACTGGGTGGGGTGAGTATATTGTATATGACATACAGTACATGATTTTCTGTTAACTAGTAAATAGTAGCCTACAGCAAAGTATGTTTAAATAATTTCTAACTTGTTATCAATTTCTGCTAGTTAGTTTTTGCTACCATGTGGGTTTTAGCTTGCTTGAGCCTGCTAACTGAGGAGTGTTAATTCACCTGTTTCCATACGTTTCATTTTAAAACATTTATCTTACAAAGGAGTTGTTTAATCTAACTGCTTAACTATTTATCTGTACATGGAATTGTATTTGGGTTTTTTTTACTCCTTTTTTTCTAATCTTTACAGGAAAATGCCACGGGCACTATCTGATGTGTGGAGACATTTCACTGCAGTTAATGTAGAAGGAAAAGCTGTGTACATTTGCAAATACTGTGCCAAATCATATGTGAAGAATGCAACAAAGATGCAGAATCATCTGGCCAAGTGCATAAAGTTCCCTCAGCGCTCACAACAAGCAACCTCTGACAAAAGTCCCTCTACTTCTATTTGAGGTGAAAACTATGAATCAGACACCTTATCGATAGCAACAGCTCATGGTCCTCCTGGAATCAGAAGTTTTTTTGACTCAATGGAGGAATGCTGATGAATGTCTTGCTCGAGCTGTGTATGCAACTGGTTCATCTCTGATGTTCACAGGCAATGTGTATTGGAAGAGATTTCTGAATGTTCTTCGCCCAGCATACACCCCTCCAACCAGACATGCTTTATCTACTCATTTGCTGGATGCAGAGTTCAACAGAGTTCAAGTGAAGGTCAAGCAAATCATAGAGAAAGCAGATTGTATTGCAATCACCTCTGATTGGTGGTCGAATGTTTGTGGGCAAGGAAACGGCTAAATGGTTAGGTATGTGATGGGTCATCAAGTTAAAGCAGCAATCTACCTCACCAAGCAAAGTAAGAAAAGTAAGAGCTTCACATTGAAGCTGCCCAGCAACACCCGTTTGGGTGGTGTGGTCATCATGTTTGACAATCTCCTGGAGGGGAAGGTCATCACGTTGACGACTGGACCAAAAGCCCATCAAGTTGACGACTGGACCAAACGTGGTAAAGGCCATCACGTTGACGACTGGACCAAACGTGGTAAAGGCCATCACGTTGACGACTGGACCAGACTCTGTTCAGGACACAGGCTGCACCTTGCAGTCGGTAGTCTAAGTTTGACATGTTTTTAAGGCACTTTGACTTCATTCAATCATTTCATTTATAATAATGAATGAGCCTACTTACTTATGCATAATTACACAACCATCAGCTTCCTATTCCATCTACAGCCTATGGCTACCTGAATACATCCTTAACT
>JAKYLM010000117.1:17500-77500 GCA_023634145.1 Thymallus thymallus | reverse complement strand
AGAATGGTGCAACAAACAGAAAACATTCAGTCAGTGGATGAAAACATCTTGTGTATGAGAGAGGTTGAAGGAGAATGGCCAGAACCGTGCAAGCTAACAGGCAGAACAACAGTGGTGAACAGAACGGCATCTCGGAACGTGCATCTCGTCGATCCTTGTCATGGATGGGATATTACAGCAGACGACCAAACTGGGTTCCACTCCTATCAGCTAAAAACAAGAAGAAGCGGCTCCAGTGGCACGCGATCAAGAACACTGGACAACTGAATCCACTGATGGCAGAGTCAGGCTTTGGCGTCAGCAGCATGAGTCCATGGACCCATCCTGCCTTGTGTCAGCGGTACAGGCCGGTGCCTGGTGTCAGCAGTACAGGCTGGTGCCTGGTGTCAGCGGTACAGGCTGGTGCCTGGTACCAGCGGTACAGGCTGGTGCCTGGTACCAGCGGTACAGGCTGGTGCCTGGTACCAGCGGTACAGGCTAGTGCCTGGTGTCAGCGGTACAGGCTTGTGCCTGGTGTCAGCGGTACAGGCTGGTGCCTGGTACCAGCGGTACAGGCTGGTGCCTGGTACCAGCGGTACAGGCTGGTGCCTGGTACCAGCGGTACAGGCTGGTGCCTGGTGTCAACGGTACAGGCTGGTGGCGGTGGTGTTCCCCTGTCCAATCTGCAGAAAGTACGTGATGCCATCGTGTCAGCATGGACTAACATCCCTTTGGAACGTTTACGATTTGTAGAACCCATGCCTGGAAGAATTCAAGCTGTTCCGGTACTAGATGGTGTACCTAATAAACTGGCCAGTGAGTATAAGTCCTTGCCCAGTCATGTTGAGTCTTGTGGATTTATGCATGTCTAAATGTTTCATTCATTGTGGGGAAACTAAAAACTAAATGAACTGCTTTTTTCATGCAGAAAAATATTTAATTTAGGGATGAATCAGATTTTGGAGGTGTGTTTGGTGTTCAGATCCTCCTAACTAACTTCAAGCTTGTTACCCTAGTCTCGCTGGGGACTGGAGCTCGCTAGGACTATCCCAGTTTAACAATGAGTAGGTGTGTGTGTGTGCAGATGTTAAGCAGAAGAAGCAACACAATCTGTCATACAGTTGAGTGTGAGAAACTCTTTGAATGCTGCCGGCGTTGTTTCAGTATCTGTCAGGTTTTTTTGACAGATACCACCACCATCCGTCTCCCTAACAATAACTAAACTAAACACATTCAATTATAAAAACTGCTTTCATGTCCTGTACTGCTACAATTGACTGTTAACAGACAGTCTTTCCAGAAGTCCATGTATATCCTGTACTGCTACAATAGACTGTTAACAGACAGTCTTTCCAGAAGTCCATGTATGTACTGTGCTGCTACAATAGACTGTTAACAGACAGTCTTTCCAGAAGTCCATGTATATCCTGTACTGCTACAATAGACTGTTAACAGACAGTCTTTCCAGAAGTCCATGTATGTACTGTGCTGCTACAATAGACTGTTAACAGACAGTCTTTCCAGAAGTCCATGTATGTACTGTGCTGCTACAATAGACTGTTAACAGACAGTCTTTCCAGAAGTCCATGTATGTACTGTACTGCTACAATAGACTGTTAACAGACAGTCTTTCCAGAAGTCCATGTATGTACTGTGCTGCTACAATAGACTGTTAACAGACAGTCTTTCCAGAAGTCCATGTATGTACTGTACTGCTACAATAGACTGTTAACAGACAGTCTTTCCAGAAGTCCATGTATGTACTGTGCTGCTACAATAGGGTACTATATAGGAAATAGGGTGCAATGTGGGACGCAACACCGTCTCCCTCTCTCCTGTCCACACACACACACACACACACACACACACACACACACACACACACACACACACACACAGTACATACATGGACTTCTGGAAAGACTGTCTGTTAACAGTCTATTGTAGCAGCACAGTACATACATGGACTTCTGGAAAGACTGTCTGTTAACAGCTCTAGTGGCAGGTATGTCAAAGCTGGGGAGAAAAAGACTGTCAGTGAAACATCAAGACAGGAATTATATAAATAAATACATGGGAAATATAAAAATAAATATAGGAATAAATATGTAATGCAAAAAACTGCTAACACTGGAGTTCCTCCTCCTTGTGCATTGAGTTGGTATAATATGCCTCTCTCTCTCTCTCTCTCTCTCTCTCGCTCTCTCTGACTCTCTCTCTCTCTCTCTCTCTCTCTCTCTCTGACTCTCTCTCTCTCTCTCTCTCTCTCTCTCTCTCTCTCTCTCTCTCTCTCTCTCCCCCTGACTCTCTCTCTCTCTCTCTCCCTGACTTTCTCTCTCTCTCTGTCTCTCTCTCTCTCTGTCTCTCTCTCTCTCTGTCTCTCTCTCTCTCTGACTCTCTCCCTGACTCTCTCTTTCTCTCTCTCTCTCTGCCTCTCTCTCTCTCTCTCTGACTCTCTCTCTCTCTCTCTCTGACTCTCTCTCTCTCTCTCTCTCTCTCTTTCTCTATCTCACACATGCAGAGATGTCTCACTCTCAATTCATTTCATGGGGCTTTATTGGCATGGGCAACATACAGTATGTTAACATTGCCAAAGCAAGTGGAATAGACAATAAACAAAACGGAAATAAACAATCAGAAATTAACAGTAAACATTACACTCAGAACATGTTGTTAATAATATAATATATAATATCTCTCTCTCTCTCTCTCTCTCTCTCTCTCTCTTCTCAGTGCCTCTCCTCTCTCCATCACGTCAGACTAAATAGTACACATTAACAAGCTATGTATACTGCCTTAAACACTTTAGAAGCACTTAACAAGTCCTTTCATCTGATTATAAGATCTGATAAGATCACATTTAGGACAGCAAGGCTGCATCCAAAATGACACCCTAATCCATAGTGCACTACTTTTGACCAGGGTCCACATAGTGGGTGCCATTTCAGACACATCCAAGTTTCCATATTAGCCTCTCACTCTACTGCTGTGTGAGTGGCAGTGGTGTAAAGTACTTAAGTAAAAATACTTGAAAGTACTACTTAAGTATTTTTTTTTGTTTTAGTTTTTCTTTACTATTTATATTTTTGACGACTTGTACTTTTACTCCATACATTTTCCCTGACACCCAAAAGTACTTGTTACATTTTGAATGCTTAGCAGGACATGAATATTCACCCACTTATCAAGACAACATCCCTAGTCATCCCTACTGTGTCTGATCTGGAGGACTCACCAAACACATGCTTCGCTGGTAAATGATGTCTGAGTGTTGGTGTGTTCCCCTGTCTATCTGTAAATGATGTCTGAGTGTTGGAGTGTTCCCCTGGCTATCTGTAAATGATGTCTGAGTGTTGGTGTGTTCCCCTGTCTATCTGTAAATGATGTCTGAGTGTTGGTGTGTGCCCCTGTCTATCTGTAAATGATGTCTGAGTGTTGGTGTGTTCCCCTGGCTATCTGTAAATGATGTCTGAGTGTTGGTGTGTTCCCCTGTCTATCTGTAAATGATGTCTGAGTGTTGGTGTGTTCCCCTGTCTATCTGTAAATGATGTCTGAGTGTTGGTGTGTTCCCCTGTCTATCTGTAAATGATGTCTGAGTGTTGGTGTGTTCCTCTGTCTATCTGCAAATGATGTCTGAGTGTTAGAGTGTGCCCCTGGCTATCTGTAAATGATGTCTGAGTTTTAGAGTGTGCCCCTGTCTAGTTTTCTTAATTTAAGGAATTTGACATTATTCATACTTTTACTTTTGATACTTAAACTGTGAGTATATTTTAGCAATTACATTTACTATATTTAAAACCAAATACTTTTAGACTTTTAGACTCCAGTAGTATTTTACTGGGTGACTTTCACTTTTACTGGAGTCATTTTCTATTAAGGTATCTTTACTTTTACTCAAGTATTACAGTTGGGTACTTTATCCACCACTGTATGTGGTACCATTGACCTTAATGATGTTCTAGTGAAACTACTGGTACCATTGACCTTAATGATGTTCTAGTGAAACTACTGGTACCATTGACCTTAATGATGTTCTAGTGAAACTACTGGTACCATTGACCTTAATGATGTTCTAGTGAAACTACTGGTACCATTGACCTTAATGATGTTCTAGTGAAACTACTGGTACCATTGACCTTAATGATGTTCTACTGAAACTACTGGTACCATTGACCTTAATGATGTTCTAGTGAAACTACTGGTACCATTGACCTTAATGATGTTCTAGTGAAACTACTGGTACCATTGACCTTAATGATGTTCTAGTGAAACTACTGGTACCATTGACCTTAATGATGTTCTACTGAAACTACTGGTACCATTGACCTTAATGATGTTCTAGTGAAACTACTGGTACCATTGACCTTAATGATGTTCTAGTGAAACTACTGGTACCATTGACCTTAATGGTGTTCTAGTGAAACTACTGGTACCATTGACCTTAATGATGTTCTAGTGAAACTACTGGTACCATTGACCTTAATGATGTTCTAGTGAAACTACTGGTACCATTGACCTTAATGTTGTTCTACTGAAACTACTGGTACCATTGACCTTAATGATGTTCTAGTGAAACTACTGGTACCATTGACCTTAATGATGTTCTACTGAAACTACTGGTACCATTGACCTTAATGATGTTCTAGTTAAACTACTGGTACCATTGACCTTAATTATGTTCTACTGAAACTACTGGTACCATTGACCTTAATGATGTTCTAGTGAAACTACTGGTACCACTGACCTTAATGATGTTCTAGTGAAACTACTGGTACCACTGACCTTAATGATGTTCTAGTGAAACTACTGGTACCATTGACCTTAATGATGTTCTAGTGAAACTACTGGTACCATTGACCTTAATGATGTTCTAGTGAAACTACTGGTACCATTGACCTTAATGATGTTCTACTGAAACTACTGGTACCATTGACCTTAATGATGTTCTAGTGAAACTACTGGTACCATTGACCTTAATGATGTTCTACTGAAACTACTGGTACCATTGACCTTAATGATGTTCTAGTGAAACTACTGGTACCACTGACCTTAATGATGTTCTAGTGAAACTACTGGTACCACTGACCTTAATGATGTTCTAGTGAAACTACTGGTACCATTGACCTTAATGATGTTCTAGTGAAACTACTGGTACCATTGACCTTAATGATGTTCTAGTGAAACTACTGGTACCATTGACCTTAATGATGTTCTACTGAAACTACTGGTACCATTGACCTTAATTATGTTCTACTGAAACTACTGGTAAAATTTTGCTTAATGATGTTCTACTGAAACTACTGGTACCATTGACCTTAATTATGTTCTACTGAAACTACTGGTACCATTTACCTTATTGATGTTCTACTTAAACTACAAGCAATCTAAGGTCTGTCACATTAGGAGTTGTAGTGTCTGGGCCATCATCGTTGATCACGTAGTTAACCGAGGCCTTACTATGGCAGAGGCTGCCAGATTAGTTGATCCAAATCTAAAAAGATCAACTGTCAATTCTATCATCCAAACCTTTCTCCAAGAAAACCGGTAAGTCTGGAGGATATAGACTATGCTTTATCATTACATTTACAGTAAATTGTAATGCATGTAAATTAATCAAACATGTTACAGTATTCTTACAATATGATCAATTGACAGTATACTGTTCTATGCTTAGAATTGACAGAAAACCCCATAGTGGTGGCCGTGGCCGTGTGCTGACCGACCAGCAGGAGTGGGCAGTGGTGGAAATGGTGAGGGCCAGGAATGATATACGGCTGTCTGAAATAAACCAGACCATTGAGGAGAACAATGACACCTTTACCAATGTGGCATCCATCAGCCTACCAACAGTAGCTCACCTTCTGAAGAGACACCAGGTATCAAGGAAACACATTTACCTGGTCAGTGTGGCATCCATCAGCCTACCAACAGTAGCCCACCTTCACTATATACTGTATTATTGTTACTATTAGTATGTTCAGGTACAGCACTATATACTGTATTATTGTTACTATTAGTATGTTCAGGTACAGCACTATATACTGTATTATTGTTACTATTAGTATGTTCAGGTACAGCACTATATACTGTATTACTGTTACTATTAGTATGTTCAGGTACAGCACTATATACTGTATTACTGTTACTATTAGTATGTTCAGGTACAGCACTATATACTGTATTACTATTACTATTAGTATGTTCAGGTACAGAACTATATACTGTATTACTGTTACTATTAGTATGTTCAGGTACAGCACTATATACTGTATTATTGTTACTATTAGTATGTTCAGGTACAGCACTATATACTGTATTACTGTTACTATTAGTATGTTCAGGTACAGCACTATATACTGTATTACTGTTACTATTAGTATGTTCAGGTACAGCACTATATACTGTATTACTGTTACTATTAGTATGTTCAGGTACAGCACTATATACTGTATTACTGTTACTATTAGTATGTTCAGGTACAGCACTATATACTGTATTACTATTACTATTAGTATGTTCAGGTACAGCACTATATACTGTATTACTGTTAATATTACTTCATATGTATATTGTAACTACACTGTAAAAATAACTAACCAAAATATATTTTTAGAGTGTGATGATGCTTGATGCTGATGTGAACATCACAAGTACATTTTTGTTGATGAAGCGGCCTTTAAAACTGGTCGCCGTGGACGGAACCTCATCGGCCAACGGTCCACTGTCCAAGTGCCTGGACAACGTGGAGGAAACATCTCCATGTGCGCAGCCATCTCTGAAGATGATGTGGTATATTTGATTATAGAGAGTATGCCTATGTTACAATTATATCAGAAAAATAAAAACACATTTGCCCAAATGATTGTAGAGGATGTCTTCATTGATCACAACTTGATTACACATAGGATAGATAGTATGGAAATGATAGATTCTGTAGATGTTGGGTAATGTAAGTGTATTGCCTAATGTGAAAACTGTCATCTGTCTTTTACAGTTCTGTAGCATATTACTTTCAGCACTTCTAAGGGCCAATTGAAACATGTATCTTGCATTGTTTGTTGTTGTATTACCTTGTAGTTAAAACGACTAAACTGAAAAGATATCATTATGTTGTGTTTTGGTGATTAAACCACAAGATATTTTGAATCAATGGTTGTGTGGTGAGAGATGTTTCAAATCCAAATGAATGCACAAAGGCAAGTTTTGAATGAAAGACTGTCTGCGTTGTATTTCATTGTATTGTACTTTACTGTATTGTATTATATTGTATTTCATTATATTGTATTGCAATATATAGTATAATATTGTATTGTATTATATTGTATGATATTGTGTTGTTTGCGTTACTTTACACCTCTGTATATCTGTAGGTTATAATAAGGCTAATGTACTGCTGTGCTTTCTAACACTGCTGGTTCCACTCTGTAATATTGTTCATCTATTGTATTCTACTGAGGCTGATCAGTTTTACTTTCGTACCTTTAAAAATACAGAAGCAGAGAAATAGCGCAGGTCTCTAAAGCTTTCCTCTCCTGCTTCACTCCCCCCCAACACACACACACATCTCCTCCTCTCACTTCATCCCCTCTTTCTCTCTGACACACTCTGCCGTTTCCCCTCCTCTCTTTCCACATCCCTCTATCCAGAAATATCCAATATACTCCAAATGACAAGCTAAATTATACTGTTAGGCAATATCACCCACACCAGCGTGGGAAAAGGTACAGTCTTTGTAATGAATAACACTTGTCCCCTTAGCATTACCTTACATACACACTCAGAAGCACATATGGGACCAACAAAATGATCCAACCGCTTCTAGTGGCATTATGGCATCATCTACCCAGTCTCCTATGGCATCATCTACCCAGTCTCCTGTAGCTACCCAGTCTCCTATGGCATCATCTACCCAGTCTCCTGTAGCTACCCAGTCTCCTATGGCATCATCTACCCAGTCTCCTATGGCATCATCTACCCAGTCTCCTATGGCATCATCTACCCAGTCTCCTATGGCATCATCTACCCAGTCTCCTATGGCATCATCTACCCAGTCTCCTATGGCATCATCTACCCAGTCTCCTATGGCATCATCTACCCAGTCTCCTATGGCATCATCTACCCAGTCTCCTATGGCATCATCTACCCAGTCTCCTGTAGCTACCCAGTCTCCTATGGCATCATCTACCCAGTCTCCTATGGCATCATCTACCCAGTCTCCTATGGCATCATCTACCCAGTCTCCTATGGCATCATCTACCCAGTCTCCTATGGCATCATCTACCCAGTCTCCTATGGCATCATCTACCCAGTCTCCTGTGGCATCATCTACCCAGTCATCTATGGCATCATCTACCCAGTCTCCTATGGCATCATCTACCCAGTCTCCTATGGCATCATCTACCCAGTCATCTATGGCATCATCTACCCAGTCTCCTATGGCATCATCTACCCAGTCTCCTATGGCATCATCTACCCAGTCTCCTATGGCATCATCTACCCAGTCTCCTATGGCATCATCTACCCAGTCTCCTGTAGAAGATACTGGTTACAAAACGGACTGTTTGTTGACAGTTGACACAAAACGCAGAGTAAATATTCAGCCAACTCACCGTAATATCCGGATAAATCCTCAGTGTATGGAGAATCCCAAGGAGTTTCTTTATCTTTCTTCACCCAAGTTAGAAACAGCGATACGCTACATCCCTCTCTCTCTCTCTCTCTCTCTCTCTCTCTCTCTCTCCCTCCTTCCTGACGGACCGAGGTCCTGGACGAACTGGCAGAGAAGAGAGGCAGAGAGAGAGACGGTTTACATCAGATCTAGACTTAGCTATCGAGGTCATCTCTCAACAGTGAATGAATTAAACAAGAGAAAACACACATCTGAAAAACGGTTGGTGCCTACCGGTTTGAAATCCGAGCTGGCTCGAGACAAGACGACCGTTAAAACGGGAACAACTGGAGAAAATAGAGCGGTGTTTGTTTCCCTCCCTGTGAGGCTCTGCGCGAGAAAGCGGCTGTCAAAACTGACTTCAAACTGACGATGATGATGCGCGCGAAGATAAGCTGTTCCGCGAGAGAGAGAGAGAGCGCGAGAGAGAGTGAGTGAGAGAGAGAGAGAGCGCGAGAGAGAGCGAGAGCGAGAGAGAGAGAGAGAGAGCGCGCGAGAGAGAGAGAGAGAGAGAGCGAGAGAGAGAGAGAGAGAGCGAGAGAGAGAGAGAGCGCGAGAGAGAGAGAGAGAGAGAGATAGAGAGAGAGAGAGCGCGAGAGAGAGAGAGAGAGAGAGAGAGAGAGAGAGAGAGAGAGAGAGAGAGAGAGAGAGAATAGTGGACTCGTGAAGGTTCTGAATAAGATGCTGACCAGTGCTTTTTGTCTTGTCACCGCAGGTGTTTAGTTGGATCATGTGATTTCTTTCAGCTCGCGCATTCACCTACTAATACAGTATATCAGTTTATCACTATTATTACCCTAAATTATATCATACACACATTTAGCTATTTAATGATCTCTTCCTGTCATTGACCTGTACAGGTAATTTAACCATGCAAAATATTCACTTACCTGTTCATTTAACCAGTCTGTATATTAAGTAAACTATTATTACCCACACTTATATCATACACACTTTTAGCTATTTAAGTATTTCTCTGCCATCGCCCTGTATAGTATAGTTAACCATGCAAATACTCCTTATTTATCTATATCAACAATGTATAGTATACATATTCAGCCATCCACCCATACTATGCAATGTCTTTTTATAGCTTTTTTTGCACTCCAGAATTCTTGTATTTTTAAACTTTTTCATACTGCCGCTCTATGTCAATCAATCAATCAAAATGTATTTATAAAACGCTTTTTACATCAGCCGATGTCACAAAGTGCTATACAGAAACCCAGCCTAAAACCCCAAACAGCAAGCAATGCAGATGTAGAAGCACGGTGGCTAGGAAAAACTCCCTAGAAAGGCAAAACCTAGGAAGAAACCTAGAGAGGAACCAGGCTCTGAGGGGTGGCCAGTCCTCTTCTGGCTGTGCCGGGTGGAGATTAAAACAAATTATGGCCATTAAGGCCAGTTCTTTCTCCAAGATGTTCAAATGTTCATAGATGACCAGCAGGGTCAAATAATAATAAAAGTAGTTGTGGAGGTTGCAATAGGTAAATACATCAGCAGTGAATGTCACTTGGTTTTTCAGTGCAATAGAGCGAGAGCGAGGTGAAAACAGCAGGTCTGGGACAGGGTGGCACGTCCAATGAACAGGTCAGGGTTCCATAACCGCAGGCAGAGGAGTTGAAACCGGTGCAGCAGCACGACCAGGTGGACTGGGGACAGCTAGGAGTCATCAGGACAGGTGGTCCTGAAGCATGGTCCTCCGGGTAGGCTCAGGTCCTCCGGGAGAGGAGGTAGAGTGGGAGAGAGAGTGAATTAGAGGGAGCATACTTAAATTCACACAAGACACTGGATGATAACATCAGATTTAACAAACTGACCCTAGCCCCCCGGCACATAGACTATTGCAGCATAGATACTGGAGGCTGAGACAGGGGGGTCAGGAGACACTGTGGCCCACTCCGACAATACCCAGACAATACCCCCGGACAGGGCCAAACCAGGCAGGATATAACCTCACCCACTCTGCCAAGCACAGCCCCTACACCAATAGGGGGATATCAACAACCACCAACTTACTACCCTGAGACAAGGCTGAGTACCAGTAAGCCAGTGACTCAGCCCCCGTAATAGGGTCAGAGGCAGAGAATCCCAATGGAGAGACGGGAACCGGCCAGGCAGAGACAGCAAGGGTGGTTCGTCGCTCCAGAGCCTTGCCGTTCACCCTTGCACCCCTGGGCCAGACTACACTCAATCATAGGACATACTGAAGAGGTGAGTCTTCAGTAAAGACTTAAAGATTGAGACGGAGTCTGCGTCTCTCACATGGATAGGCAGACCATTCCATAAAAATGGAGCTCTATGGGAGAAAACCCTTCCTCCACCTGTTTGCTTAGAGATTCTAGGGACAATAAGGAGGCCTGCGTCTTGTGACCGGAGCGTACGTGTAGGTATGTACGGCAGGACCAAATCTGAGAGATAAGTAGGAGCAAGCCCATGTAATGCTTTGTAGGTTAGCAGTAAAACCTTGAAATCAGCCCTAGCCTTAACAGGAAGCCAGTGTAGAGAGGCTAGCACAGGAGTAATATGATCAAATCTTTTGGTTCTAGTCAGGATTCTAGCAGCCGTGTTTAGCACTAATTGAAGTTTATTTAGTGCTTTATCCGGGTAGCCGGAGAGTAGAGCATTGCAGTAATCTAATCTAGAAGTGACAAAAGCATGGATTAGCTTTTCCGCATAATATTTGGACAAAAAATGTCAGATTTTTGCAATGTTACGAAGATGGAAAAAAGCTATCCTTGAAATATTCTTGATATGTTCATTAAAAGAGAGATCAGGGTCCAGAGTAATGCCAAGGTCCTTCACAGTTTTTTGGGAGACGACTGTACAACCATCAAGATTAATTGTCAGATCCAAAAGCAGATCTCTTTGTTTCTTGGGACATAGAACTAGCATCTCTGTTTTGTCAGAATTTAAAAGTAAAAAATTTGCCGCCATCCACTTCCTTATGTCTGAAACACAGGCTTCCAGGGCAGGCAATTTTGGTGCATCACCATGTTTCATCGAAATGTACAGCTGTGTGTCGTCCGCATAGCAATGGAAGTTAACATTATGTTTCCGAATGACATCACCAAGGGGTAAAATATATAGTGAAAACCTGCCCTGTTTTTTTTCGTTGCTGCTGACGAAGAAATTTACCCTCAGGGATCAATAGTATCTATCTATCTATCTACCTACCTACCTATCTATCTATCTATCTATCTATCTATCTATCTATCTATCTATCTATCTATCTATCTATCTATCTATCTATCTATCTATCTATCTATCTATCTATCTATCTATCTATCTATCTATCTATCTATCTATCTATCTATCTATCTATCTATCTATCTATCTATCTATCTATCTATCTATCTATCTATCTATCTATCTATCTATCTATCTATCTATCTATCTATCTATCTATCTATAATAGTATTTTATCATCTATTTACTGACCTACTTTCCTTAATGTGTTTATTAATTATTACCAACTTTACGACCTCTAATGTAGCATGGCCATAGCGCTAAATAGTCTACGCAACAAACTCATACATGAACAGCCTCTATGTCCTTCCCTATACAAATACTAACATGTTCAAACAACAGTCTCTGATACTCAGAAGTAGACAGTGTGTCTGTCCAAAATGTCAGCATATTCCCTATGGGTCCTGGTCAAAAGTAGTACACTATATAGGGAATAGGGTGCCATTTGGGACACACTCTGTGACTGAGATGACTGAATTTGAACAACACTCAGTATGATGGGGAGTATAAAGGGAAGGGAGGAGAGGAGATGGAGAGAGGAGAGAGGAGATGGAGAGAGAGGAAGAAGAGAGGAGATGGAGAGAGGAGGAAGAGATGAAGAAGAGAGGAAGAAGAGAGGAGATGGAGAGAGAGGAAGAAGAGAGGAGAAGAAGAGAGGAAGAAGAGAGGAGATGGAGAGAGAGGAAGAAGAGAGGAGATGGAGAGAGAGAAAGAGAGAGGAGATGGAGAGAGAGGAAGAAGAGAGGAGATGAGAGAGAGGAAGGAGAGAGGAGATGAGAGAGAGGAAGGAGAGGGGAGAGAGGAAAGGAGAGGAGAGGAGAGGAGAGGAGAGGAGAGGAGAGGAGAGGAGAGGAGAGGAGAGGAGAGGAGAGGAGAGGAGAGGAGAGGAGAGGAGAGGAGAGGAGAGGAGAGGAGAGGAGAGGAGTGTGTGTGTGTGTCTGTATTATAACAATATTATCAATAGTAGTAGATCAGTCTCAACATGATATGGCATGAAAGCCAAAATGTTATAACACACACACACACACACACACACACACACACACACACACACACACACACACACACACACACACACACACACACACACACACACACACACACACACACACACACACACACACACACACACACACACACACACACACACACACACACACACACACACACACACGCACACACACACACCTACACACCTAATCATGTAAATACAAGGATAAAGCACCTTTAACCCCCCCCTGTCTCATCCTCCAGTATCTATGCTGCAATAGTCTGTGTGCCGGGAGGGGCCAGGGTCAGTTTGTTAAAACTGATGTTATTATCCGTACTTGCGCTCTCTACCGCATCTAAATGCCTGGCTATGAAAAGCCAAGTGACATTTACCCCTGATGTATTTACCTGTTGCAACCTCTACAACCACTATGATTATTATTTGACCCTGCTGGTCATCTAAGAACGTTTGAACATCTTGGAGAAAGATCTGGCCTTAATGGCCATGAATTGTTATAATCTCCACCCGGCACAGCCAGAAGAGGACTGGCCATCCTTCTGAGCCTGGTTCCTCTCTAGGTTTCTTCCTAGGTTTCTTCCTTTCTAGGGAGTTTTTCCTAGCCACCGTGCTTCTACATCTGCATTGCTTGCTGTTTGGGGTTGGGTTTCTGTAGAGCACTTTGAAACATCAGCTGATGTAAAAAGGGCTTTATAAATACATTTGATTGATTGATTGATTTAAACCGAAGCTCATCTAATATGACCCAGTTATTTAATCCTACATAGACTTGTATAGAGGTCATTACATCTAATTCACACAGCAGGCCTCTGGTTGGCCTGCATAGGTGTGTGTGTGTGTTCTCCTCCTCTGAAGACGAGTCTCTCTCTTCTTCTGTGAAAAGAAAACAACAAAGCTTCTCTATACATGTTCATGTCGACGTATTTATGAGGTCGGCCAAAATCTGTGTGTGTGTGTGTGTGTGTGTGTATGTGTGTGTGTGTGTGTGTGTGTATGTGTTTAGGAAATGTTCAAATCTAGGCCATGCAGGGCTTTGAAAGCTCAAAGGAACCAAAGCAACATGATCTAAATAAAATGCATTTCAAACACCATCAAGAAGAAATAGAGATACACACACACACTGTCACACACACACACACACACACACACACACACACACACACACACACACACACACTGTCACACACACACACACTGTCACACACACACACACACACACACACACACACACTGTCACACACACACACACACACACACACATACCCACACACTGTCACACACACACACACACACACACACACACTGTCACACACACACACACACACACACACACACACACACACACACACACACACACACACACACACACACACTCACACACAGACACACACACACACACTGTCAAACACACACACACTGTCACACACACACACTGTCACACACACACACACACACACACACACACACACACACACACACACACACACACACACACACACACTGTCACACACACACACACACACACACACACACACACACACACACACAGTGTCACAAACACACACTGTCACACACACACACACACACACACACGCACACACTGTCACACACACACACACACACACACACTGTCACACACACACACACACACACACACACACACACACTGCCACACACACTGCCACACACACACTGTCACACACACACACACACACACACACACACACTCACACACACATACACACGCACAAACACACACTGTCACACACACTGCCACACACACACTGTCAAACACACACCCACACTGTCATACACACACTCACACTGTCACACACACATTGTCATACACACACTGTCACACACACTCCCGCACACACACACACACCACACACACACACACACACACACACACACACACACACCACACACACACCACACACATACACACACACACTGTCACACACACTCACACACACACACACTGTCACAAACCCACACACTAACACTGTCACACACACACACACACACACACTGTCACACTGTCACACACACACACACATCATACACGTACACACACACACACACACACACACTGTCAAACACACACTCACACACACTTTCACACACACACACACACACACACACACACACACACACACACACACACACACACACACACACACACACACACCTCACACCACACACCACACACACACTGTCACACACACACACACACACACACACACACACACACACACACACACACACACACACACACACACACACACACACACACACACACACACACACACCACACACTGTCAAACACACACATACTGTCACACACACTCACACACACACACATACACGCACACACACTGTCACACACCCACATACTGTCACTGTCACACACACTAACACTGTGTCACACACACACACACACACACACACACACACACACACACACACACACACACACACACACACACACACACACACACACACAGACACACACACACACACACCCCCCCCCCCTGATAGTATTCCAGCTCAACATCAAACCATTAAGTCACATTAATATTATAAATCAGAGGTGGCTTGAGGTTTTAGGGGTTTGATATTCATGAGCATTTTTATTAACTGCGGACTGCAGCCCCCAGCTCCGACTCTGGTCGTCTGCCATTTTAATTTAGATGGGGTTTCACCTCCCCTCCTTACACACCCAGGCATGCGTGCACACACACACACACACACACACACACACACACACACACACACACACACACACACACACACACACACACACACACACACACACACACACACACAGCAAACCTATAGAGCTGATTGGTTTTCAGTAGGTTTCAATCTGATCACAAGGGAGGGCAGATAAACACAACGCCCATTGTACTAGCTCTCACAGTCTCACGTCAGAATTAGACGCTCATCAACGTCAAATTTGTTTGAGAAAGTGTTTACAGATGAGTTTAGGCATTAACTCAGAAATCTTAAGGTTAGGCATTAACTCTAAGTGGTTAAGGTAAGGGTTAAGGTTAGGCATTAACTCTAAGTGGTTAAGGTAAGGGTTAAGGTTAGGCATTAACTCTAAGTGGTTAAGGTAAGGGTTAAGGTTAGGCATTAACTCTAAGTGGTTAAGGTAAGGGTTAAGGTTAGGCATTAACTCTAAGTGGTTAAGGTAAGGGTTAAGGTTAGGGATATGCTTAAAACAAAATAAAAAAAACACCTTTCTATATAAAGTCACTTAAAAGTCTCTTATAACCACAGATTTAGGATCAGCTTTCCCCCCCCTTAACCGTTTGTTATGTTTTACAACAATTAGGTTGCGAAGGTCTTGAGACAGCTCTTTGCTTTTACCCATCATGAGATGTGTCTTGTGTGACACCTTGGCAATGAGACCTTTTTGTAGGCCATCAGTTGGCACTGAACCAGCTTCTATTAATTTGCACTGACAGGGGGCTGGATTGCTTTTTAATTACTGATAGTTTTCAGCTGTTGTCTTGGCTTTCCATGCCTTTTTGAACCTCCCTTTCTTCATGTGTTCAATACTTTTTCCCTGTGTCATTTCATATTATTACACATAACTTAATTTCTGAACTTATTTGTTTTGGTTTCTTTGTATGTATGGATTACTTGGGTTGTTACCAACATCTGGTGAAACTTCCATGTCAATAGCACCTTTGGAAATATATTTACTGAGAAAATTGGTGACGTGTTCAATACTTATTTCACCCGCTGTATACAGTGCATCTATGATTTGAATGAGACAGCCCCAAAAGTAGCGGCCCATTAACCGTACCCAAATCACCAGACCTGCCTTGTGTCCAGTACTCAGGCTGGGGATTTAAGGGGTTTGCAAATGAACAGACAGAAACTGAGAGCCTGTGTCCTAAATTGCACTCTAATCACTATGTAGTGTGTCCTAAATGGCACCCACCGTCTTTTGGGACGCACTTTTAGTAGCTGTAGGTCTATATACTGTATGGAGGAGAGGAGAGGGACAGGTATCACTCACTCTGTCTGTGGAGTGTCAGAGAGGAGAGGGACAGGTATCACTCACTCTGTCTGTGGAGTGTCAGAGAGGACAGGAGAAGGAAAGGAGGAGGAAGGGAGGAGAAGTGAGGACAGGAAAAGCAGAGAGGGAGAGAATAACTGATTGGAGTGGAAAGGAGACGAGAGGAGAGGAGAGAGGAGAAGAGAAGAGGACAAGCAAGGGAAGGGAGGAGAGGAAAAAGGAAGAGAGGAAAGAAAATAGATGATTGGCTGTTGTCTCGGTTGGAGATTAATTCTGACTAGTCTTTGAGGACAGCCCTCCCCAGACTGAGGACTAGCTGACAGAGAGAGAAGAGGAGAATGAGAGAGAGAGAGAGAGACAGAGAGAGGGGGGGAGAGAGGGGGGGGGAGAGAGAGAGAGAGGAAAGAGAGAAAGAGAGAAAGAGAGAGAGAGAGAGAGAGAGAAAGAGAAAGAGAAAGAAATAGAGAGCGAGAGAGGGGTAGAAAGTGAGTGAGTGAGAAGAGAGAGAAAGTTTCAGTCTGACAGAGCTGCTCTCACCTACTTTGAGAAGAGTCACATCTTGGGAACGGATAATTATTCTGAGATGGAGCAAGAGTGTGAGATGGAAGAAGAGAGAGGGAGTGGGAGAGGGATTGAGAGAGGGAGAAGGAGGGAGTGAGAGGGAGATAGAAAGAGAGTTAATTACACTGAAAGCTGAACACTGAGAGATCATTTACACATCACAGCCTGGATGGAAGGGTTGGGTTCTGTAGATTACTTTCTAAATGGAATCCATTACAGCCTGGATGGAAGGGTTGGGTTCTGTAGATTACTTTCTAAATGGAATCCATTACAGCCTGGATGGAAGGGTTGGGTTCTGTAGATTACTTTCTAAATGGAATCCATTACAGTTACTAGTTAAGTGTAATGTGTGACGTGATTTTTTTATTACCCAAACTCAGTAAGGTAATCTGATTACTTTTAGTTAATTTTGGATTACTTTCACCTTAAGAGGCATTAAAAGAAGACAAAAAAGGATCCATCAAACACATTTGGCGTGTCATCATAGTGATCTCTGATTGGCGGTCATCATTTGGTGTGTCATCATAGTGATCTCTGATTGGCGGTCATCATTTGGTGTGTCATCATAGTGATCTCTGATTGGCGGTCATCATTTGGCGTGTCATCATAGTGATCTCTGATTGGTGGTCATCATTTGGTGTGTCATCATAGTGATCTCTGATTGGTGGTCATCATTTGGTGTGTCATCATAGTGATCTCTGATTGGTGGTCATCAGTTGGTGTGTCATCATAGTGATCTCTGATTGGTGGTCAGACTCACCCAAGTGGAACAAACTTCAACACATTCGTTTGTTCAATACTGAATTTAATGTTATTGAGAAAACTAAAAGGTGACTCAATGTCGTTTTTTACGCAAACATCTTTTCTGAATTTAATAGACATCCAAGGAATAATAATATAGTTTTTCTGATTACAATATTTTTGCTCGTAACGTAACTGATTACAGTTACAGATTGTTTGTAATCAGATGTAACAGATGTTTTGTTTGATATTTAATCTGATGTACGGTTTACACTCTCAGAATCACAAAAAATAGTGGCCTTGGGCGTGAATCTGCCTTCGGTCTGGCTAGACGTGTGTGTGTGTGTGTGTGTGTGTGTGTGTGTGTGTGTGTGTGTGTGTGTGTGTGTGTGTGTGTGTGTCAGTGGTATCCAGAATAAGAGATGCATTGACTTCAGATCACAAGATAGCCAGGATACCCGTTCCATTAGCATACAGCTGTCCAGGACTAGCAGCCACACAGCTGCAGAAAGTAGACCTTCTTTCACCCCATAAAAACACAACACACACACACACACACACACACACACACACACACACACACACACACACACACACACACACACACACACACACACACACACACACAAACACACACACACACACACACACACACACACACACACACACACACACACACACACACACACACACACACAAAGGCACTCATACAGATTCACACATACACACACACATATCTTAGTACAACACTACCCCTACCACCACCCCAGCCTAACAATGTATCTTAGTACAACACTACCCCTACCACCACCCCAGCCTAACAATGTATCTTAGTACAACACTACCCCTACCACCACCCCAGCCTAACAATGTTAGTACAACACTACCCCTACCACCACCCCAGCCTAACAATGTTAGTACAACACTACCCCTACCACCACCCCAGCCTAACAATGTATCTTAGTACAACACTACCCCAACCACCACCCCAGACTAACAATACAGTGGGGAGAACAAGTATTTGATACACTGCCGATTTTGCAGGTTTTCCTACTTACAAAGCATGTAGAGGTCTGTAATTTTTATCATAGGTACACTTCAACTGTGAGAGACGGAATCTAAAACAAAAATCCAGAAAATCACATTGTATGATTTTTAAATAATTAATTTGCATTTTATTGCATGACATAAGTATTTGATCACCTACCAACCAGTAAGAATTCCGGCTCTTACAGACCTGTTAGTTTTTCTTTAAGAAGCCCTCCTGTTCTCCACTCATTACCTGTATTAACTGCAGCTGTTTGAACTCGTTACCTGTATAAAAGACACCTCTCCACACACTCAATCAAACAGACTCCAACCTCTCCACAATGGCCAAGGCCAGAGAGCTGTGTAAGGACATCAGGGATAAAATTGTAGACCTACACAAGGCTGGGAGGGGCTACAGGACAATAGGCAAGCAGCTTGGTGAGAAGGCAACAACTGTTGGCGCAATTATTAGAAAATGGAAGAAGTTCAAGATGACGGTCAATCTCCCTCGGTCTGGGGCACCATGCAAGATCTCACCTCGTGGGGCATCAATGATCATGAGGAAGGTGAGGGATCATCCCTGAATTACACGGCAGGACCTGGTCAATGACCTGAAGAGAGCTGAGACCACAGTCTCAAAGAAAACCATTAGTAACACACTACGCCGTCATGGATTAAAATCCTGCAGCGCACGCAAGGTGCCCCTGCTCAAGCCAGAGCATGTCCAGGCCCGTCTGAAGTTTGCCAATGACCATCTGGATGATCCAGAGGAGGAATGGGAGAAGGTCATGTGGTCTGATGAGACAAAAATTTAGTTTTTTGGTCTAAACTCCACTCGCCGTGTTTGGAGGAAAAAGAAGGATGAGTACAACCCCAAGAACACCATCCCAACCGTGAAGCATGGAGGTGGAAACATCATTCTTTAGGGATGCTTTTCTGCAAAGGGGACAGGACGACTGTACCGTATTGAGGGGAGGATGGATGGGGCCATGTATCGTGAGATCTTGGCCAACAACCTCCTTCCCTCAGTAAGAGCATTGGAGATGGGTCGTGGCTGGGTCTTCCAGCATGACAACGACCCGAAACACACAGCCAGGGCAACTAAGGAGTGGCTCCGTAAGAAGCATCTCAAGGTCCTGGAGTGGCCTAGCCAGTCTCCAGACCTGAACCCAATAGAAAATCTTTGGAGGGAGCTGAAAGTCCGTATTGCCCAGCGACAGCCCCGAAACCTGAAGGATCTGTATGGAGGAGTGGGCCAAAATCCCTGCTGCAGTGTGTGCAAACCTGGTCAAGAACTACAGGAAACGTATGATCTCTGTAATTGCAAACAAAGGTTTCTGTACCAAATATTAAGTTCTGCTTTTCTGATGTATCAAATACTTATGTCATGCAATAAAATGCAAATTAATTACTTAAAAATCATACAATGTGATTTTCTGGATTTTTGTTTTAGATTCCGTCACTCACAGTTGAAGAGTACCTATGATAAAAATTACAGACTTCTACATGCTTTGTAAGTGGGAAAACCTGCAAAATCGGCAGTGTCTCAAATACTTGTTCTCCCCACTGTATATCTTAGTACAACACTACCCCTACCACCACCCCAGCCTAACAATGTATCTTAGTACAACACTACCCCTACCACCACCCCAGACTAACAATGTTAGTACAACACTACCCCAACCACCACCCCAGCCTAACAATGTTAGTACAACACTACCCCTACCACCACCCCAGCCTAACAATGTTAGTACAACACTACCCCTACCACCACCCCAGCCTAACAATGTATCTTAGTACAACACTACCCCTACCACCACCCCAGCCTAACAATGTTAGTACAACACTACCCCTACCACCACCCCAGCCTAACAATGTTAGTACAACACTACCCCTACCACCACCCCAGCCTAACAATGTTAGTACAACACTACCCCTACCACCACCCCAGCCTAACAATGTATCTTAGTACAACACTACCCCTACCACCACCCCAGCCTAACAATATATCTAGTACAACACTACCCCTACCACCACCCCAGCATAACAATGTATCTTAGTACAACACTACCCCTAACACCACCCAGCCTAACAATGTATCTTAGTACAACACCCTCCCTAACACCACCCCAGCCTAACAATATATCTTAGTACAACACTACCCCTACCACCACCCAGCCTAACAATATATCTTAGTACAACACTACCCCTACCACCACCCCAGCCTAACAATGTTAGTACAACACTACCCCTACCACCACCCAGCCTAACAATGTTAGTACAACACTACCCCTACCACCACCCCAGACTAACAATATATCTTAGTACAACACTACCCCTACCACCACCCCAGACTAACAATATATCTTAGTACAACACTACCCCTACCACCACCCCAGCCTAACAATGTTAGTACAACACTACCCCTACCACCACCCAGCCTAACAATGTTAGTACAACACTACCCCTACCACCACCCCAGCCTAACAATATATCTTAGTACAACACTACCCCTACCACCACCCCAACAAGATGGCTGCCAGAAGACATGTTCTACCTGTTGCTTATAGGCTGTGAAACCTTTTTTACAACCCTATTCAAATGTATTTGTGCGTGTAATTTTGCACAGTGTGTGTGTGTGTGTTTGTCTATTACTGTGTGTTTGTGTTTGTTTATCACTGTGTGTGTGTGTGTCTGTGTGTGTGTGCCCCTGGGATACACCTGCCTTAGATTACCAGGGAGCCTCATGAGAGCTGAGAGAACCCCTTTCCTCTCTCTCCCTCTCTTTTTCTGTCTGTCTGTCTGTCTGTCTGTCTGTCTGTCTGTCTGTCTGTCTGTCTGTCTGTCTGTCTGTCTGTCTGTCTGTCTATCTGTCTGCCTATCTTTCTTTATTTTCTCACAGCTCACAGGCACAATGCGTGGTGTCAAAGAGAAGTCACAGAAATAACAACTCTGTTAACGTTCTAATTAGGCAGAGGGTGTGTGTGTGTGAGAGAGCAACAAGATCTCATAGTTTCTCTTAGAAATTCAGTGTATTATGGATGAACGTGTATTTTCGGTGCATTCATTCCGAATGGTTACAGTGTTAATTCTGCGTGGTTACAGCATTAATTCTGCATGGTTACAGAGTTAATTCTGCATGGTTACAATGTTAATTCTACTTGGTCACAGGGTTAATTCTGCGTGGTTACAGAGTTAATTCTGCGTGGTTACAGTGTTAATTCTGCGTGGTTACAGTGTTAATTCTGCGTGGTTACAGTGTTAATTCTGCGTGGTTACAGGGTTAATTCTGCTTGGTTACAGGGTTAATTCTGCGTGGTTACAGGGTTAATTCTGCTTGGTTACAGGGTTAATTCTGCATGGTTACAGGGTTAGTTCTGCTTGGTTACAGAGTTAATTCTGTGTGGTTACAAGGTTAATTCTGCTTGGTTACAGGGTTAATTCTGCATGGTTACAGGGTTAATTCTGCTTGGTTACAGTGTTAATTCTGTGTGGTTACAAGGTTAATTCTGCTTGGTTACAGTGTTAATTCTGCTTGGTAACAGTGTTAATTCTGCTTGGTTACAGTGTTAATTCTGTGTGGTTACAAGGTTAATTCTGCTTGGTTACAGTGTTAATTCTGCTTGGTTACAGTGTTAATTCTGTGTGGTTACAAGGTTAATTCTGCTTGGTTACAGTGTTAATTCTGTGTGTTTACAGGGTTAATTCTGCGTGGTTACAGGGTTAATTCTGCTTGGTTACAGGGTTAATTCTGCTTGGTTACAGTGTTAATTCTGCATGGTTACAGGGTTAATTCTGCTTGGTTACAGTGTTAATTCTGCTTGGTTACAGTGTTAATTCTGCGTGGTTACAGCATTAATTCTGCATGGTTACAGAGTTAATTCTGCATGGTTACAATGTTAATTCTACTTGGTCACAGGGTTAATTCTGCATGGTTACAGAGTTAATTCTGCGTGGTTACAGTGTTAATTCTGCGTGGTTACAGTGTTAATTCTGCGTGGTTACAGGGTTAATTCTGCTTGGTTACAGGGTTAATTCTGCATGGTTACAATGTTAATTCTACTTGGTCACAGGGTTAATTCTGCGTGGTTACAGAGTTAATTCTGCGTGGTTACAGTGTTAATTCTGCGTGGTTACAGTGTTAATTCTGCGTGGTTACAGGGTTAATTCTGCTTGGTTACAGGGTTAATTCTGCGTGGTTACAGGGTTAATTCTGCTTGGTTACAGGGTTAATTCTGCATGGTTACAGGGTTAGTTTTGCTTGGTTACAGAGTTAATTCTGTGTGGTTACAAGGTTAATTCTGCTTGGTTACAGGGTTAATTCTGCATGGTTACAGGGTTAATTCTGCTTGGTTACAGTGTTAATTCTGTGTGGTTACAAGGTTAATTCTGCTTGGTTACAGTGTTAATTCTGCTTGGTAACAGTGTTAATTCTGATTGGTTATAGGGTTAATTCTGTGTGGTTACAAGGTTAATTCTGCTTGGTTACAGTGTTAATTCTGCTTGGTTACAGTGTTAATTCTGTGTGGTTACAAGGTTAATTCTGCTTGGTTACAGTGTTAATTCTGTGTGGTTACAGGGTTAATTCTGCGTGGTTACAGGGTTAATTCTGCTTGGTTACAGTGTTAATTCTGTGTGGTTACAAGGTTAATTCTGCTTGGTTACAGTGTTAATTCTGCTTGGTTACAGTGTTAATTCTGCTTGGTTACAGTGTTAATTCTGTGTGGTTACAGGGTTAATTCTGCTTGGTTACAGTGTTAATTCTGTGTGGTTACAAGGTTAATTCTGTGTGGTTACAAGGGTAATTCTGCTTGGTTACAGTGTTAATTCTGTGTGGTTACAGTGTTAATTCTGCGTGGTTACAGGGTTAAAACAGAAACAACTCAAAGGTTAACAGTTTTGGCAATTCAGAGTGGTTAAGGTTAGGGCTATGGCTATAATTAAAATGGTGCGCTGTATCATCAAGTATTTTCCCTGCTTGCACGCTTCGGTCTCAGCAGTGCGCTTCGCGCAGCTTCAGTGCTGGGACATAGTTTTCATTGTTTGGTGAGCGCCGAGGAAGGCATGTATCGTAGTTCTCAGGACCTTTTCAAACGTCTGAAATCAAAGTCTATTTCTAGATCAGCCTGGAGAGAGAGAGTGTGGCTGTGTGAGTGACTGGGTGTGTGTGTGTGAGAGAGACAGAGTGAGAGAGAGAGAGAGAGAGAGAGAGAGAGAGAGAGAGAGAGAGAGAGAGAGAGAGAGAGAGAGTGAGAGTGACAGACAGAGACAGAGACAGAGAATGTGAGTGTGTGAGGGTTTTTTGTGTGTGCATGTGTGTGGGCTGGGGCGTGAGGGGAAGGCAGATGATGTAGTCGTGGTAACCACAAGGATAGCTTTGTGTCTTAGCAGGTGGCTAACGGAGGAGAGATTCCCCTATAGCTAACACACACACTGTGGGGGACCCCAACCCCCATTTCTTTGTTATTTTTGGGGTTGGGGTCCCCCCGGAAGTCGGGCTACCCATATAGCATATGAACACAGCAATGAATAATTAAAGGAAATTAGCTTTAAAACTGCTACATTTTCTCTCAGCATCATAACAATTATAATAATACTTTATTTGGCTTCTATTGAGCTTTTCATTACAAGCGCTAGAAAAAACAAAAGCATCAGATGAAATATAAATGTAGCTACATAACAGAGAGTAGGTCTGGACTACGACAACGTCAGCTAATATAAATGTAGCTACATAACAGAGAGTAGGTCTGGACTACGACAACGTCAGCTAATATAAATGTAGCTACATAACAGAGAGTAGGTCTGGACTACGACAACGTCAGCTAATATAAATGTAGCTACATAACAGAGAGTAGGTCTGGACTACGACAACGTCAGCTAATATAAATGTAGCTACATAACAGAGAGTAGGTCTGGACTACGACAACGTCAGCTAATATAAATGTAGCTATATCTTCCTCTTTTCTACTGGGCCCGGACTGGGCCCTGGTGTGGCCTGGACCACCACGGGAGGCTCCGGGCTGTCGACCACCACGGGAGGCTCCGGGCTGTCGACCACCACGGGAGGCTCCGGGCTGTCGACCATCACGGGAGGCTCCGGGCTGTCGACCATCTTGGGAGGCTCCGGGCTGTCGACCTTCACTGGAGTCTCTGGGCTGTCGACCGTCACTGGAGTCTCTGGGCTGTCGACCGTCACTGGAGTCTCTGGGCTGTCGACCTTCACTGGAGTATCTGGGCTGTCGACCATCTCGGGAGGCTCCGGGCTGTCGACCATCACTGGAGTCTCTGGGCTGTCGACCGTCACTGGAGTCTCTGGGCTGTCGACCGTCACTGGAGTCTCTGGGCTGTCGACCTTCACTGGAGTCTCTGGGCTGTCGACCATCACTGGAGTCTCTGGGCTGTCGACCATCACTGGAGTCTCTGGGCTGTCGACCATCACTGGAGTCTCTGGTCTGTCGACAGTCGTTGGAGGCTCCGTGCGATCTCCCTTTCTACCTCTTCCGCTATCTCCCACATTTCCTCCAGAACGTCTCCAAAATGTCTCTCCAAATATTCCTCCTCTTCTTCACTTTGCGCCCCCCATTTGTATTTCGGCATCAGCGTATTCCACATGGAGAGTGGTCCTCTTCATAGCCCCCCCCCCCCCCCCGAAATGTTCTTGGGGTTGACTACGGGCTCAGTTACCTCCGTTTCCTCGATTACGCCGCTGTCCTCTCTTCTTCTCCTTTGCTCCCGTATTACGCTGCTTGGTCGGGTGGTGGTTCATTCTGTCAAGTTCGGGTGTGTAGAGAGACCAAGGCGCAGCGTAGCGATAGTTCGACATGTTTATTAAATAGAATAAACTGGATAACGAACTATACAAAATAATGAATGCAATATATAACGGAGAGGAAACACACTTACATCGACACAGGACAACATACAACAATGAACCACTCCAAGGGAGTGGAACACAGACATATAAGTAGGATCCCTAATTAGAGGTAATGCATAGCAGCTGCCTCTAATTAGGGATCCCACACACAATACCACACAGAAGTAGAAATACTAGATCTGCCAGACTCTGACCATAGAAATATAGAGAAGCAAAGCTTCTCTATGGCCAGAGCCTGACATTAGTAATGTGTTGTATTGGATTTGCCACAAATATAACAGTTTGTCATTACAGGGTATTATGTGTAGGTCAGTGACCTTTTTTTTTTTTTTTTTTTTTAAATCAATTTTTATTCAGGCTGTATCACAACAATATGTGGAAAAAGTCAAGGGATGTGAATACTATCTGAAGGCACTGTACAGGGCTATACAGTACAGAAGCTGCCTGTTTCTGACTCTTTCCTTCAGATATAGGCCTATACAGTATATAAGCCTCTCTGACTCTTTCCTTCATATACAGGCCTATACACTATTGAAGCCTGTCTCTGACTCTTTCCTTCATATACAGGCCTATACACTATTGAAGCCGGTCTCTGACTCTTTCC
The DNA here is from genome assembly GCA_023634145.1 of Thymallus thymallus. Taxonomy (NCBI): domain Eukaryota; kingdom Metazoa; phylum Chordata; class Actinopteri; order Salmoniformes; family Salmonidae; genus Thymallus; species Thymallus thymallus. The sequence goes on along the minus strand of JAKYLM010000117.1, from coordinate 50,753 downwards.
TTCATATATAGGCCTATACAGTATAGAAGCCTGTCTCTGACTCTTTCCTACATATACAGACCTGTACAGCAGAGGTTCATTTATATTTGGTTCAACTGAGGACAAAGAGAAGGGGTTATGTGCACACTGCACAGTCATTCCACTACTTTTGCATGTCAATGATCCGTATAATGAAATCTCCTCTAGGTACAGATCTAGGATCAGCTAATACCTCCACCAGTCCTAACCTTAACCATTGCTGGGGAATATGCAGGACTGTCCCAAGATCAGCGTCTAGGGGCAACTTCACCCTACTCTAATGAAGAGCTGCATTTGTTTGCAGAATGATGGACACACAGGTGTGCAGCCTGGACATATTTTATATTTTATATTCATGAGTCAGAGTTCAGCACTACAGATAGTAGTAAGAGCTACCTGCTGTCTGTAAGAGCACCAGGAGCAGCACTCTGTCCATCAAGGACAAGCTGGTACTGCTACATGTATTATTTACAAAAGTCAGAACATTCAACAAGAGTTTCCACAGTTCAGATTTCATTGGACCATTTATTAAAGTATGATGGACAGAAGGGAACCATCAAATACACACACTGAGCTTTAACTGATTCAAGTTTAAGTTTCTAACAAGAACAATAATCAATAAAGTTCACTTAAAGGTTCAACATGGGATTGGTACGTCCATTTTATGACTTTTGAATGAATTATATAAAGCCATTTATAAAACCCTTGATTCTTGAAGAATATGACTTTTAAGTAGAGCCCTGTGTTTTTGTTAATCACGTCACATAATGAACTGTCCCCTTTTCTTATGTCAGATGGTCATGTCACATGACCTGGATTTTAACCTTTATTCAACTAAGGTCAGCAAGACATCACAATAATCTACCAGATACTGTATTACAGTCATTGTTTACAATAAAAAAGAGATTGAAAAGAGATACAGACAAAACAGTCAGACATTAATATTACAATTTATTTAACTGAATTTAACTTATCTATTAACAATATTTTTTCTCAAGTGTCACAACGTCTAGGAAATTGCAAAACAGTCAGAAAAACAGTTAATGTATTCTACAACTAATTTAGTTTAATGAACAATTGAAGATTATATTTTTAAAGTAATTTTTTTCTATTTCTCAAGTATCACAAAACAGTCAGGTAAAACAGTCAGGCAAAACAGTCAGGCAAAACAGTCAGAAACTAATATTACAATTAATTTAAGACATTTTTGACATTAAACAATTGTAGATTTTTCAAAAAATATGGTTTCTGTTTCACAGCGGCTAGGAGATGGCAACATAGTCATAAATTAATATTACAATTAATTTAACTTAACATTTAACAATTTTAGATAAATATGTTTTTAAGGTGACTGTTTCAATTTCTCTGCAAGAACTTCTCACACTTTTAAATTCCCACACAAAAAAAGTGTTGGGGTACCCTTTGTTGTTGTCTAAATGCCAAATTGCCCCTTTATTTCCCACACAAATTCTGTCCCGCCCTTTTTCATCCTATTCTATTTTCATTGGTTTGTTCTTAATAGCTTCAATAGCTTGTCTTAGTCGTAATTAGGACACTTTTTACACTATTGTGCCGACCCGAACCATAATGTTCTGGCTCAGATGATTTCCTTTCCAGTACATTACCAGAAACTATGATGAATGATGATGGCGCCGACGGAGATGGCAGCATCGCGACTAGCCCTACAAGCATTTCGCTGCACCCGCAATAACATCTGCTAAACACGTGTATGTGACCAATAAAATTAGATTTTGATTTGAATGTGTAACCAGTGCAGTGCAGTACAGGATTGGTTTGATTTAGTAGTCTGGAAAAGGCACAAATTGGTAGAATCAATGTTGTTTCCATGTAACTTCAACAAATAAAATCAACATGATGAAGTTGAATCAACATGGAAAACTGATTGGAAGTCATCAACGTAAAGGAATTTAGGCAAAATCCAATGGTAAAAAAGATGAAATGATATCACGTTGAATTCACGTTAGTTGACAATGGAATGTAAATCAAAATTAGACGCTGAACTGATGTCTGTGCCCAGTGGGACCTCAGCCTCAGGGTCCCCTGATACAGGGCAGTTTCCCAGACCTGTGGAGGTAGAGGAGGGGCTGAACAAACCCACAGATAACATTGATAGAGAAACAAATGGACCATGCCCCCAAAAACTCCACTGGTTCTATAAAATGATAACTGATTAGGAGAAGAACCAGTGGGAGGTACATGACAATCATAGACACCATGATCATTGAAATGATCCTGAAGGCCCTCAGCTTCATGTTGTTCATCCCTTCCCCCCCTCTCTCTCCTTCCCCCGGCCCGGGACGTTTCAGAGCCCAGAGAACAGCCAGACAGCAGAACAACATCACAGAAAGAGTAAGCAGGTTTAAAATCAAAGCAAAGAACTCCCACCATGCAGATTGGTAATCACCAAGCATATTTGCAATGCAGGAGCCAAGCACCATCAGCCAGACAACCCCACAACAGCCCACCCTGTATCTCAGGGGTTTGTACTTCAGGAAGGTTACAGGGTGAACCACCGCCAGGTAGCGCTCTACACAGATACAGCACTGGAACAGAGGACAACCAAAGAGGTTGAAACCCGCAAAGAAAGCCAAAACGCTCCAAAACGCACCATTATTTTGGAGGAGATGATGAATAATATACATCAGATTGGACATGCTGAAGAGGATCTCAGACACAGCCAGGTTGAGAGAGAAGGCGTCTGAAGCCATCGTCCCTGCCGCTCCGGTCAGTATCAGCCACAGGACGTAGACATTGGTGGGGAGACCCAGGAAGAGGGTGAAAGAGATGGCAGCAGTGTACGGTACACTAAGGGCATGCTAAAAAGGAAAGAGGGTAAAAATTTATAAAAACATTCATTAGTAAAGCATTTATAAGACATTTAGAAACAGTTTGCTCACCATATATTACCCCCACGTTTATAAATGTTAGTAAGCTAGTTATTCACACATTTAAACACCTTATAAATGGTTTATTACTGGATGTTATTATAAAGTGTTACCGGAAGATGTTCAGTGAAGGAGAGGAGAGTAGAGTTGTTGGCTACAGAGGTGTTCATGTCTTCTCAGTCGTTGGGATCTGTTATTGTATGAAACAAAACAATCCTATTTTCACTTCAGTATACGTTTGTCCATATACAAACAAACTTATTTAAATGGTAGGACCAGATAAATCAAGTGCTTTCATTTCTAAATGGTAAAACAGATGTGTATGAAAATCCCCTCCAATAAAAGGTGATATTCTATACAATAAAAGGAACAATTGATAGTTTGCAAGCACAGTGTGTTTCTGGGAGTTTCTACTCACAGTGTTATCCTACTACACAAGCAACAAAAATGTAAAGTTATTATGAACTGAATTGTAATGATTCTAAAGATAAATATTGGACCTGTAACTAAAACAGGACAAATAAATAAAAACCTGTAAAACCTACATTGTTGGAATGTACCAATCCTCTACTGTGGTCAGTGTAGGATATCTGTCTTGTTCCTCAGACAACTCTGGTCTCTTCAGTGTTCAGTGTAGGATATCTGTCTTGTTCCTCAGACAACCCTGGTCTCTTCAGTGTTCAGTGTAGGCTATCTGTCTTGTTCCTCAGACAACTCTGGTCTCTTCAGTGTTCAGTGTAGGATATCTGTCTTGTTCCTCAGACAACTCTGGTCTCTTCAGTGTTCAGTGTAGGATATCTGTCTTGTTCCTCAGACAACCCTGGTCTCTTCAGTGTAGACTACCTGTCTTGTTCCTCAGACAACCCTGATCTCTTCAGTGTAGACTACCTGTCTTGTTCCTCAGACAACCCTGGTCTCTTCAGTGTTCAGTGTAGACTACCTGTCTTGTTCCTCAGACAACCCTGGTCTCTTCAGTGTAGACTCCCTGTCTTGTTCCTCAGACAACCCTGATCTCTTCAAGTGGTCTAAAGCTCTGTCTCTGACCCAGCCTTCACACAGGTGTGCTTCCTCCCCACCTTTTCTGATGGACAACACATATCTAGGTCCTCCTCCAACGCATGATCTCATTGGATAGCATTGAGTTAAGTTTTCTGGTTTGAATCTGCCCTGAATCTCAGCCCTACCTTTGCACAGGCATTTGTTACTTAATGGAGAAGTTGATTCAGCCAGAACCAGATATGCAAACGTAGGAGCCGAAGACCAGTTTCAAACCAAACACCACACATCGTATGTGCCGTCGCAAGGTTAGGTTAGTCTGTGGAGTGGGGTGGGGTTGGGGGAGATGGAGAAGAAGGATAAACAGTATCGATCTCTAGCTGTGTTGAGAATGGAAACCGCCTCATGTGATTGATCATTAACCCCATTAGCCGACACCAATGCTGACAGCTAGTCTTACTGGTGTCTGACATATAATGAAAATACATTACAGACTAAAGACTTTACAATTTACATAAATTTAAAAACATTAACATGTACTGTGTGTGTGTGTGTGTGTGTGTGTGTGTGTGTGTGTGTGTGTGTGTGTGTGTGTGTGTGTGTGTGCATATATCAGTTATATAAAAATGTCAGTACATACACACAACAATAAGTATTTGTTCTTAACTGACTTGCCTAATTAAATAAAGGTTAGAGAACAGGTAGGTCACAATGGGAGAGGCGTTGTGCCGTGAGGTGTTGCATTATTTGTGTTTTGAAACCAGGTTTGCTGTTCACCTGCGTTATATTAGACGAACAACGCAAATCTAGATCCTCCCCCAACGCTTGCTCTCATTGGATAGCATTGAGTGGTCAGTATTTACTCCGAGGCCGGAGTCCTCTGCGCTGGTGCCCACGTTTGACGGATCTGGTGTCCTGTCCTACTTCAGGGTCGGAGCCCTCGGAACCGGGGTCCAGTCCTGCTTTGGAGTTGAAACCTTCGGAGCTGGTGACCAGTCCCGCTCCAGGGGTGGAGCACTCCGAGGCCGGCTCCCTCTGCTCCGTTGTCCGTACCTGATCCGGGGTAGGAGCCTCTCCCTGCTCCGGTGCCCCGTCCTGCTCCGGGTGCGTAGCCCCCAGACCCGGTGCCCAGTCCTGCTCTGGGGGTGGATCCTCCAGACCCGGTGCCCAGTCTTACTCCGAGGGCGGAGCCTCTCCCTGCTCCCAGTCCTGTGCCGGGGGCGGAGCCACCTGACAGAGTGTTCTGTCCTGCTCTGGGGGCAGAGCCTCCACCTGACCAGACGTTGTGTCCTTCCACAGGGCCGGAGCCTCCACTTGACCGGAGGTCGTGTCCTTCCCCGGGGCCGGAGCCTCCACCAACGCTGGTGCTCCGTTCAGAGTGCACACTTGACGACCTGGCCGATGAGTGGGGTTGATCCGAGCTTTCTGACCTCAACGGCAGTCAATCACCCAAGCTAACTGGCTAACATTGGCTAGCTTGGTATTTACTTTCAGACACAAAATTGGGATTAATTGTTTACCTCTGGATTACATGAAAACAGCCTAACCAGCTCTGCTGCCAACATTTTAATTACGCTTTTTTGCTGGCACCTAAACTGGTGGCTAACCAACCAGGTCCAATGTTAGCTAGCTAACATTAGGCTCTAAGTAGCCAATGGCTCTGATATACGAATAATAAGATCATACACGTAACGTTAGCTAGCGAGCCAGCCAGCTAAAGTTAGCGAGCCAGCCAGCTAAAGTTAGCTAGCTAGCTAACAGTATCTGTTAATATCTGTTTAATATCTGAAAATGTAGCTAGCTAGACTATTTTACCCATATACATCATGCATGATGGAGGCGTCTCCCTGTAACGGTTTCCATGGTTGCCCTTAGCTTAGTTTGAGGATGTAATCTGGAGACAGGTGTTTTCTCCATCTCTTTAGCTATCATACACTCTATGTTATGTCATAGCTTTGATGTCTTCACTTTTATTCTACAATGTAAAAAATGTTGCAAATAAAGAAAAACCCTTGAATGAGTAATATTCCACACAATTTTGACAAGGGGTGTATATCTCCTAAGAAGTCAGTTGACTACCATAAATCAGAGAAATGCATTGTTACTGTTTTACCATTGATGAATCTGTCTAAGAGGCTAAAATACCAACTCCAAATGTTTTTTCCATGAATGTGTCAAGTTGGTAACCATAATGTGTCAAGTTGGTAACCATAATGTGTCAAGTTGGTAACCATAATGTGTCAAGTTGGTAACCATAATGTGTCAAGTTGGTAGCTCACCATAATTCCCTTTGGAAGCCTGTATCTGACTCTTGCCTTCATATACAGGCCTATACAGTATAGAAGCCTGTATCTGACTCTTGCCTTCATATACAGGCCTATACAGTATAGAAGCCTGTATCTGACTCTTGCCTTCATATACAGGCCTATACAGTATAGAAGCCTGTATCTGACTCTTGCCTTCATATACAGGCCTATACAGTATAGAAGCCTGTATCTGACTCTTGCCTTCATATACAGGCCTATACAGTATATAATCCTGTATCTGACTCTTGCCTTCATATACAGGCCTATACAGTATAGAAGCCTGTATCTGACTCTTGCCTTCATATACAGGCCTATACAGTATAGAAGCCTGTATCTGACTCTTGCCTTCATATACAAACCTATACAGTATAGAAGCCTGTCTCTGAATCTTTCCTTCATATACAGGCATACACAGTATATAATCCTGTATCTGACTCTTTCCTTCATATACAGACCTATAGAGTGTAGAAGCCTGTCTCTGAATCTTTCCTTCATATACAGGCCTATACAGCAAAGTTTCATTTGGTTCAACTGAGGACAAAGAGAAGGGGTTATGTGCACACTGCACAGTCATTCCACTACTTTTGCATGTCAATGATCTGTATAATGAGGGTGAAGTTTCCTCTAGGTACAGATCTAGGATCAGCTAATACCTCCACCAATCCTAACTTTAACCATTTATGAGGGATATGCAAAACTGACCCATGATCAGCGTCTAGGGGCAACTTCACCCTACTCTAATGAGGAGCTGCATTTGTTTGCTGAATGATGGACACACAGGTGTGCAGCCTGGTCATTATTCATAAAGCAGAGTCCAGTATTACAGATAGTAGTAAGAGCTACCTGCTGTCTCTGAGAGCATACAGGCCTATACATTATAGAAGCCTGTCTCTGACTCTTTCCTTCATATACAGGCCTATACAGTATAGAAGCCTGTCTCTGACTCTTTCCTTCATATACAGGCCTATACAGTATATAAGCCTGTCTCTGACTCTTTCCTTCATATACAGGCCTATAAAGTATGAAGCCTGTATCTGACTCTTTCCTTCATATACAGGCCTATACAGTACAGAAGACCGTCTCTGACTCTTTCCTTCATATACAGGCATACACAGTATAGAAGCCTGTCTCTGACTCTTTCCTTCATATACAGGCCTATAAAGTATGAAGCCTGTATCTGACTCTTTCCTTCATATACAGGCCTATACAGTATAGAAGACCGTCTCTGACTCTTTCCTTCATATACAGGCCTATACGGAATAGAAGCCTGTCTCTGACTCTTTCCTTCATATACAGGCCTATACAGCGGAGTTTCATTTGGTTCAACTGAGGCCAAAGGGAAGGGGTTATGTGCACACTGCACAGTCATTCCACTACTTTTGCATGTCAATGATCTGTATAATGAGGGTGAAGTTTCCCCTAGGTACAGATCTAGGATCAGCGAGTCCCTCCACCAATCCTAACCTTGAACATTGATGGGGAATATGCAAAACTGTCCCAAGATCAGCATCTAGGGGCAACTTCACCCTACTCTAATGAGGAGCTGCATTTGTTTGCAGAATGATGGACACAGGTGCGCAGCCTGGACATATTTTATATTTTATATTCATGAGTCAGAGTTCAGCACTACAGATAGTAGTAAGAGCTACCTGCTGTCTGTAAGAGCACCAGGAGCAGCACTCTGTCCATCAAGGACAAGCTGGTACTGCTACATGTAACTAGGCAACATATTTACAAAAGTCAGAACGATCAACAAGAATTTCCACAGTTCAGATTTCATTGGACCATTTATTAAAGTATGATGAACAGAAGGGAACCATCAAATACACACACTGAGCTTTAACTGATTCAAGTTTAAGTTTCTAACAAGAACAATAATCAATAAAGTTCACTTAAAGGTTCAACATGGGATTGGTACGTCCATTTTATGACTTTTGAATGAATTATATAAAGCCATTTATATAGCCGTTGATTCTTCAAGAATGTTTTTAATACCTCAAGAGTAGAACCCTGTGTTTTGGTCAATCATGTCACATAACCTGGATTTTAACCTTTATTTAAAGCTTTTTTACTGGCAAATCCTTTTTAATCCTTGTCATATGAAGAAAAATAATGAAGAGAAATTATAGATAAAACGTATCGGTGCTCATCGGCCATTGGACATAAACATTACACAATGAGTTGGAAATCACAAATTCAACAATGAGTGGTTAGGAAGGAATCAGTGGCTAACTGCAAGCATTGCAAAGCAATCACTAGCCTGCTTTTCAGTGGATTTGCTGTGTGGTCGCACATCTGGGATTAAGGGGCTCTTTTCCAAATTAAAAATAATAAACATTCAACGTTGGCCATGCTGTCAATGAAGCATGATTGACAGCCGCGCTCAAAACAACTGTTAACTCAGAACAGCTAAAACTTGAGTTCAAGACAATTGGGAAGTAGGGAATAAACAAGCTCCGACTTTTTGATGGTCATCCAACTTGAATTGTAAATCCAGCCTCTTTTTAGAGCTACGTCATCTTAATTTGACCTTTTTTTCTTTTGAGTTCCCAGTTGTCTTATATGCGTATTATACAGTCTTATATTCAGCAGGCCCCTACCCGGGTTTTGTGTTAAATGCTCTACAACAAAGCTTTCTTAGTGTCCAACAAGCTTTCTCTACACCTCCAAAACAAAGGTCATGTGGTTTGGTAAGAAGAATGCCCCTCTTCCCACAGGTGTGATTACTACCTCTGAGGGTTTAGAGCTTGAGGTAGTCACATCATACAAGTACTTGGGAGTATGGCTAGATGGTACACTGTCCTTCTCTCAGCACATATCAAAGCTGCAGGCTAAAGTTAAATCTAGACTTGGTTTCCTCTATCATAATCACTCCTCTTTCACCCCAGCTGCCAAACTAACCCTGATTCAGATGACCATCCTACCCATGCTAGATTACGGAGACATTATTTATAGATTGGCAGGTAAGGGTGTTCTCATCCTCCACATACAACACCCGTTCTGCCAGTCACATTCTGTTAAAGGTCCCCAAAGCACACACATCCCTGGGTCGCTCGTCTTTTCAGTTCGCTGCAGCTAGCGGCTGGAACGAGCTGCAACAAACACTCAAACTGGACAGTTTTATCTCAATCTCTTCATTCAAAGACTCAATCATGGACACTCTTACTGACAGTTGTGGCTGCTTTGTGTGATGTATTGTTGTCTCTACCTTCTTGCCCTTTGTGCTGTTGTCTGTGGCCAATAATGTTTGTACCCTGTTCTGTGCTGCTACCATGTTGTGTTGCTACCATGTTGTTGTCATGTGTTGCTGCCATGCTGTGTTGTTGTCTCAGGTCTCTCTTTAGGTAGTGTTGTTTTGTTTTGTCTCTCTTGTCGTGATGTGTGTTTGGTCCTGTATTTATATTGTATTTATTTGTATTTATTTGTATTTTTAATCCCAACACCCGTCCCCGCAGGAGGTCTTTTGCGTTTTTTGTAGGCCGTCATTGTAAAAATAATTTGTTCTTAACTGACTTGCCTAGTTAAAAAACTAAAAACAAGGTGAGTCCAAAAACGTATTGTATGCTGCTGCATAAATTATGTAATATACCAGGGAGATATGTATACTGTAGCTAAGAAAGTAATACTAAGTGTATGTTGTGTAGTAAGATGTTAGTAGCCATGTGCCTCACCCTAATAATTTGGTCTATTTAACCCTCTTAATTTTGCCTACTGTTCTGACTTGGTGGTGCACATGTAGCCTATAACCTGTTTTAGAGAAATGTAATCATCGAATATTGTAAGAGCTTTCATTGTCTGCTCTCATGCCCCCTTTATTTGTCCTACGGTTCTGACTTGGTGTACAGGGAGAATGTTCTGAATTCTGTCGCTGTACATTTCAAAAGTGCTGAACAAATAGTTATATTGACTACCTCCGTCGTCACTCGCTCATTAATGTCTTAATCGAAATGACGGATTGCCTCTTATCCGCTTGTCGTCCCCTTGTGCCACAGTTTGTACATCTCAATTAGAAACCACATTTGTTAAAGCAAGTCATCTGTTTTTTAGAAAGGTAGTAAATTAGGCTAAATGATAAAGTGATTTAAAAGTGTTTCTAGAGAATTACATTCAAAATTGCAACCATTTTGGAAGTTATTATGGCTTCCCTACAAACTATATTGAGAGACAGATAATCTGGTCAAATGAATCATTGAATAGTTCAACTATAGGATGAATTGATACTTTATCAAATACAGTAGAGTTTAAATGAGAAATTGTGGACAAACATTTATTGAGAATGAAGATGACAGGAAAAGGTCCAGTACTAAGAAACAGTTTGTGTCAATTTTGGGCCATGTCTTGAAAACATGCAATGCAATGCTATTGAATGTCTTAAGACACCATTTAGACAGCACTTGACAACATTTGATGTATAGGTACTGTATGTTATACTGTATTTACTGTATGTTATATCATGACATGGTGATGGCTGGCATATATTTACATATTATATTTCACATAGTATAATTGATCAAGAACAAATGCAGATTTTACAGAAATTGTATTCAAAATTGCAACCATTTTGGAAGTTATTATGCCTTCCCTACAAACTGTATTGAGAGACACAGATAATCTGGTCAAATTATTCCTAGAATAGTACATCTATTAGATTATTTGATATCTGGTTCAAATCAAATACAGAAGCAGATTTACAACAGAGTCTTTATAAAGAATTTACATCTAAAATTGGATGCACAAACCCAGAGATGACTACGATGAGGAAACAAATGGACAAACCAGAAGTAGTGTTGAGGGTATTAAACATAGAGTATATTGAGAGGCCAGCGCCGCTTCTTCCTCAGGGTCCTTCCTTTATCTCTGCAACTCCCCAATTGGCTCTGGAGAGGCGAAGGTCTAGTCATGCATCCTATAAAACATGACCCGCCTGGCCACACTACTTTTAATCACACTGCTAGTTTTACCTGGAAGTCAGCCGCACCAATGTGGCAGAAGAAACACAGTTTGACTGACTACAGCTTGCAGGCACCCGGCCATGCCACAAAGAATCGCTAGAGCGCGATGAGCCAAGGAATGTCCCCCGGCCAAACTCTCCCCTACCCCTATGGGGCTCCCGGCCAAACTCTCCCCTACCCCTATGGGGCTCCCGGCCAAACTCTCCCCTACCCCTATGGGGCTCCCGGCCAAACTCTCCCCTACCCCTATGGGGCTCCCGGCCAAACTCTCCCCTACCCCTATGGGGCTCCCGGCCAAACTCTCCCCTACCCCTATGGGGCTCCCAGCCAAACTCTCCCCTACCCCTATGGGGCTCCCGGCCACCTCCCCAGACTGTAGTGGCGCCTCAGCACTGCGACCACTCAGGAGGCTGGATCTTTTAAGACACTTTCTGTTGGTGTTTTCTTTATTTTGGCAAACACCTGCATCCTTGATCAAAAGTATGTGGACAGCTGCTTGTTGAACATCTCATTCCAAAATCATGGGCATTAACATGGAGTTGGTCCCCCTTTACTTCTATAACAGCCTCCACTCTTCTGGGAAGGCTTTCCACTAGATGTTGGAACATTGCTGCGGGGACTTGCTTCCATTCAGCCACAAGAGCATTAGTGAGGTCGAGCACTGATGTTGGGCGATTAGTCCTGGGGTTGAGGTCAGGGCTCTGTGCGGGCCAGCTAAGTTCATCCACACAGATTTCGGCAAACCATTTCTGTATGGCCCTGACTTTGTGCACAGGGTCATTGTCATGCTGAAACAGCAAAGGGACTTCCACAAACCTTTGCCACAAAGTTGGAAGCACAGAACCATCTAGAATGTCATTGTATGCTGTAAATGCCCAAATCAGGAAAAACAGCTCCAGACCATTATTCCTCCTCCACCAAACTTTACAGTTAGCACTATGCATTGCGGAGCAGTGGCGTTTCCACTGCTCCAAAGTCCAATGGCGGCGAGCTTTACACCATTCTAGCCAACGCTTGGCATTGCTCCTGGTGATTTTGGGCTTGTTCAGCCATGAAAACCCATTTCATGAAGCTCCCGAAGAACAGTTCTTGTGCTGACGTTGCTTCCAGAGGCCGTTTTGAAATCACTTCAGCACTCACCGGTGCCGTTCTGTGAGCTTGTGTGGTCTACCACTTCGCGGCTGAGCCGTTGTTGCTCCTAGTCTTTTCCACTTCACAATAACAGCACTTATAATTGACTGGGGCAGCTCTAGCAGGGTAGCAATTTTACAAACTGACTTGTTGGAAAGGTGGCATCCTATGACAGTGTCACATTGAAATTCACTGAGCTCTTCAGTAAGGCCATTCTACTTCCAAAGTTTGTCTATGGAGATTGCATGGCTGTGTGCTCAATTTTATACACCTGTCAGCAACAAGTGTGGCCGAAATAGCCAAATTCACTAATTTCATGAGGTGTCCACAATATAGTGTATTATGAAAATGTACGCACATTTATATCATTATAGTTACAGTAGTTCTGGTCAGCAGTTTTGTGATTGTGGTCATTAGTTGTGGTTAGCAGTTTTGTGTTTGTAGTTGTGTTGTTGTGGTCATTAGTTGTGGTTAGCAGTTTTGTGTTTGTAGTTGTGTTGTTGTGGTCAGTATTTTTGGTATGTAGTTGTGGTCTGGATTTGTGTGGTTGTGGTCAGTAGTTGTGTGGTTGTGGTCAGTGGTTGTGGTCAGTAGGTGTGGTCAGTAGTTGTGTGGTTGTGGTCAGTAGTTGTGGTCAGTAGTTGTGTGGTTGTGGTCAGTAGTTTTGGTCAGTGGTTGTGGTCAGTAGGTGTGGTAAGTATTTGTGTTGTTGTGGTTAGTAGTTGTGGTCTGGCATTATGTTCTGTAGTTGTGTTGTTGTGGTCAGTAGTTGTGGTCAGTAGTTGTGGTCAGGATTTATGTGGTTGTGGTCAGTGGTTGTGGTCATTAGTTATGGTCAGTAGTTGTATGGTTGTGGTCAGTAGTTGTGTGGTTGTGGTAAGTAATTGTGGTCAGTGGTTGTAGTCAATTGTTGTGGTCATTAGTTGTGGTCAGAAGTTTTGTGTTTGTAGTTGTGTTGTTGTGGTCAGTATTTTTGGTATGTAGTTGTGGTCTGGATTTGTGTGGTTGTGGTCAGTAGTTGTGTGGTTGTGGTCAGTGGTTGTGGTCAGTAGGTGTGGTCAGTAGTTGTGTGGTTGTGGTCAGTAGTTGTGTGGTTATGGTCAGTGGTTGTGGTCAGTAGGTGTGGTCAGTAGTTGTGTGGTTGTGGTCAGTAGTTGTGGTCAGTAGTTGTGTGGTAAGTATTTGTGGTCAGTAGTTGTGTGGTTGCGGTCAGTAATTGCGGTCAGTGGTTGTGGTCAGTAATTGTGGTCAGTGGTTGTAGTCATTATTTGTGGTCAGTAGTTGTATGGTTATTTAACCTTTATTTAAGGCAAGTTAGGCAAGTCAGTTAAAAACAAATTCATATTTACAATGACAGCCTACCCCGACCAAACCCGGGCGAAGCTGGGCCAAAACGTTGGCTTTACAAGTCCGATTCATTAATTTAACTTATTTTTAATTTAACATTTAACACCTGTAGATTATTTTTAAACGTTCTAAAGTGTCACACACACAGGCCAGGAGATGGCAAAATAGTCCAACGTTTTTATTATATTAATTTAACTGAACATTGTTATTTCAATTTCGCTAGCAACCTTTCAGTTTCCCACAGAAAAAAAGTGGCGGGGTGACTGTTCCAGATTGACCCTTGAATTAAAAGTTTCACCTCTATTCTATTCTTATTGGTTAGTTTTACTTATATTGCTTGTCTTGTTCATTGTAAGGACATACTGATATAGACTTTTTACATTCTGCCAAACAGAACTGTAATGTGCTGGCTCAGATATTTTATTTTCCTGTACATTCCAAGAAACTATGGTGAATGCGTGACCAAGCCAGCGTAGTACAGCTTGGCTCGGTTCGGCTTACTAGTGTGGAAAGGGTATATCTCCAACAAATCCAACAAATAAAATCAATATGATGACGTTGAATCAATGTGGAAAACTGATTTGATTTGCAAAAAAGTCATCAATGTAAAGGAATTTCGGGAATGTTTGTCTTTTTTTCACCAACGTTTCACCTAAATCCAATGACATAGTTAAAAATACGGTTGATTTCACGTTGAATTCACGTTAATTGACAATCAAATGTAAATCTAAATCAATCGTTGAACTGCTGTCTGAACCTCAGCCTCAGGGTCCACTGATACAGGCCAGTTTCCCAGACCTGTGGAGGTAGAGGAGGGGCTGAATAAACCCTGAGACAACTGTGATGGAGAAACAAATGGACCACCCCCCCCAAAACTCCACTGGTTCTATAAAATAAAAACTGACTATGAGAAGAACCAGTGGGAGGTAGTTGACAACCATGGACACCATGATCATTGAAATGATCCTGAAGGCCCTCAGCTTCATGTTGTTCATCCCTTCCCCCCCTCTCTCTACTTCCCCCGTCCCGGGACGTTTCAGAGCCCAGAGAACAGCCAGACAGCAGAACAACATCACAGAAAGCGTAAGCAGGTAAAAAATCAAATCAAAGCAGTTCCACCATGCAGATTGGTAATCAACAAGCGTATTTGCAATGCAGGAGCCAAGCACCATCAGCCAGACAACCCCACAACAGCCCACCCTGTATCTCAGGGGTTTGTACTTCAGGAAGGTTACAGGGTGAACCACCGCCAGGTAGCGCTCTACACAGATACAGCACTGGAACAGAGGACGACCATAGAGGTTGAAACCCGCAAAGAATGTCCCAATGCTCAGTAAAGCACCATTATTTTGGATGTGATAATGAATAAAATACATCAGATTGGACATGCTGTGGAAGATCTCAGACACAGCCAGGTTGAGAGAGAAGACGTCTGAAGCCATCGTCCCTGCCGCTCCAGTCAGTATCAGCCACAGGACGTAGACATTGGTGGGGAGACCCAGGATGAGGTTGATAGATATGGAAGACGTGTACATTACATTCTGGAAAGGAAGGTGGACAACACTTTATAATAACATTCATTGGTAAAGCATTTCTAAGACATTTACAAACAGTTTGCTCACCATTTATGAATCATTACTCCCACATTTATAAATGTTAGTAAGCTAGTTATTCACACATTTTAACACCTTATAAATGGTTTATTACTGGATGTTATTATAAAGTGTTACCTGAAGGTGTTCAGTGAAGGAGAGGAGAGCAGAGTTGTTGGCTACAGAGGTGTTCATGTCTTCTCAGTCGCTGGGGTCTGTGAATGTACGAGACAAAACATTCCTAATTTGACTTCTTTAATCAGTAAGCGTAAATTTGTTCAAATATAATACAAAAATGGGGGGACTAGATACAAAACGTGGTTTAATTTCTACAAGATCGTGACCCACCCTCGGGATGGTTGAGCTAACGTGCACTAATGTGATTAGCATGACGTTGTAAGTAACAAGAACATTTCCCAGGACATAGACATATCTTATATGGGCAGAAAGCTTAAATTCTTGTTAATATAACTGCACTGTTCCATTTACAGTAGCTATTACAGTGAAAGAATACCATGCTATTGTTTGAGGAGTGTGCACAGTTATGTACTTGAAAATGTAAGAAGCATCAATAATCCAATTAGGCACATTTGGGCAGACTTGATACAACATTTTGAACAGTAATGCAATGGTTCATTGGATCAGTCTAAAACTTTGCACATACACTGTTGCCGTCCAGTGGACAAAATCTAAATTGTGCCTGGACTCCTAAGTAATATGATGGCCTTTCTCTTGCATTTCAAAGATGGGACAAAAAAATCATTGTATTATCTTTTACCAGATCTCATGTGTTATATTCTCCTACATTAATTTCACATTTCCACAAACTTCAAAGTGTTTCCGTTCAACTGGTATCAAGAATATGCATATCCTTGCTTCAGGTCCTGAGCTACAGGCAGTTAGATTTGGGTATGGATAAAAAGGGTCCGATCCTTAAGAGTTTGTGTGCCATTCAGAGGGTGAATGCGTAATACAAAATATTTAAGTGCCTTTGAAAGGGGTATGGTAGTACAGTGGTAGTACAGTGGTGGTACAGTGGTAGTACAGTGGTAGTACAGTGGTGGTACAGTGTCTTCAGAATGCATTCATACCCCTTGACTATTTCCACCTTTTGTTGTGATACTACTTGAATTCAAAATGGATTCACATTTTTTTCTCTCTCTCACCAATCTACACACAACACCCCATAATGACAATGTGAACATGTGTTTTTAGATATTTTTGCTAATTTATTTAAAATGAAATACAGAAATCTCTCATGTGTGAATACTTTCTGAAGGCACTGTAGGTGCACCGGTTTGTGTCAAGAACTGCATTGCTGCTGGGTTTCTATTGGACACATTCAGGTATGTCCCCAACGGTTTTGTTTAATTTATTTCCGTTTAAGAAACAGTTTGCAACAGAATTAACATAATGAAAATACGCCCCAGTGGACAGCCAGTGAAAAATGTGCTCTTGCAAGAGCGGCGTATGTACGGTTCCCAGCCTATGGAAATAAACGTTTTGAGTACCTTCCTTCTAGACTCCCCTGTGGTATTGTGCTGCATACTGTCAAAAACGAGTTTAATTTAAGAAGACCATCAGTAGGACTTTTATTTCTCAATCTAAATTATGCTGATAAAAAAAAAGATCATAGGCCTAACGGACACATGCTCAAACTCATACACTTTTGATGGACTGAAACAGCTGCCAATTATCGAGATATCAAAGAAACAATAGGCCTACAGCAAATGCAGTTTAAGGCCTATGGAATACATTTTCCACAAGCTAATAGCACTTTTCGGGAGTGGTCAAAGCATGCCATTCCGAGAGCAGCATTTCTTTTTCAACTCGAAGCAATGAGACCAATCACTCCTCCATGACAACAAAATCATACACAACAAAGTAGGCTAATTAGTCCATAGTTTTTGGGTAATGCTCAGGTAAAATATTTTATATTATAATTAATCTATATTGCCATATTTCCAAGCAGTGTCGGTTCTAGCTTGTATGTCGCCCTGGGAGAACCCACACTTCATTACTGATTACAGTTTTGGACAAGTAACTAGTAACTGTAACAAATTACATTCGGAAAGTAATCCAAAAATACATCCAGCCAACACTCTCAACCGCTAGATTACCTAAATTGGTGGAGTGCCGTCAACCCTGTATTGGTGGAGTGCCTCAAGCCTCTTCAGTGTTCAGCGTATCATACCTGTCGTGTTACTCAGACAACCCTGGTCTCTTCAGTGTTCAGTGTAGACTACCTGTCGTGTTCCTCAGACAGCCCTGGTCTCTTCAGTGTTCTGTGTAGACTACCTGTCGTATTCCTCAGACAACCTTGGTCTCTTCTGTGTAGACTTCCTGTTGTGTTCCTCAGACAACCCTGGTGTCTTCAGTGTAGACTTCCTGTTGTGTTTCTCAGACAACCCTGGTCTCTTCAGTGTAGAGAGTGTAGACTACCTGTCTTGTTCCTCAGACAACCCTGGTCTCTTCAGGTGGTCTAAAGCTCTGTCTCTGACCCAGCCTTTTCTGATGGACAACACAAATCTAGGTCCTCCCCCAACGCATGATCTCATTGGATAGCATGGAGTTGGCTGCATTGTTAGGCATCATTTTGTCTGGTTTGAATCTGTGTCTAATGCTCGGCACTGCCCTCGGACAGGTGTGTGCTACGTCATGCACAAATCTATTGGTCCAGAACCAGAGATGCAAACGTAGGAGTCGAAGGCAGATTTCAGGTTAGTTAGGTTAGTCTGTGGAGTGGGGGTTGGGGTGATGGGGGAAGGGAAGCTCCACCCACCCAGTCTGAACATGTGCAGTATTTTGCTGATATTGCTCATAGCTGGGAGGTAGGACTGTAGAATTTAAATGAGAAATTGTGGACAAATACTTTCAAAGTGTAAATGTGACCAACATTTATTGAGAATGAAGATGACAGGAAAAGGTCCAGTACTAAGACACAGTTTGTATCTCAAGAAATTGGGCCATGTCTTGAAAACATGCAATGCAATGCTATTTAATGTCTTAAGACACCATTTAGACAGCATTTGACAACATTTGATGTATAAACTTGACCTGGTACAAATCATAATACAGAAGCAGATTCACAACAGAGTTTTACTAAATAATTTTCATCTAAAATTGGATGCACAAACCCAGAGATGACTACGATGAAGAAACAAATGGACAAACCAGAAGTAGTGTTGAAGGTATTAAAGGATATTATATATATATTGTGATGCCAGTGCTGTTAAGCTTCCAGTGTAGCAGTTTCATAGATAGATAGATAGATAGATAGATAGATAGATAGATAGATAGATAGATAGATAGATAGATAGATAGATAGATAGATAGATTGATTGATTGATTGATTGATTGATTGATTGATTATTATTTGGAAAACAGCGTACCTTCCTGGTGGGTACAGTGTTGTCTACACAAAAATGTATATAGTCCGTTATGCAGTCAGTGAGTCCATCGATGTCCTCCCCATGAGCCTCACAGAGCACATCCCAGTCTGTTGTTTCAAAGCAGTCCTGTAGGGCCTCATTCGCCTCCGGGGACCATCTCCTGAAAGTGCTCCTCTGCGTCATAACCATGGCATGCAGAGGGTGGGTGACGTTGTCAATGATGGCCAGCAGTTTGGCCAGGATCCGTCTCTCCGCCACCTCCTCTAGAGTGTCAAGGCTAATCCCCAGATCAGAGCTAGCCTTCATGATCAGCTTATTTACCCGAGAAGCATCACCGGCCTTTATATAAATGTGTATTCTGAATTCACAAACTAAATGTGGAAAAAGTAAAACGGTCTGAATACTTTCCAAATGCACTGTATATTATTATCACCTCCAAAAAAATGCCACGTTTTGGAGCGTTGGGCTACAATACAGTGTGGGGTGTTGTGGTGTTGTAAACTGTCCTGTACCAGCCCTTCTCTACCTCCACAGGTCTGGTAAACTGTCCTGTATAATGGGACCCTACCACACCCTATAGGAACTCTGATGCCTTTTTTTATTTAATTAAAATGAATATATAGATTGCCTTGCTGTAGATTTGCAATGTTACTTTATGTAAATTGAGACAAATGTACACTCAGTGTAAAAAACATTAAGAACACCGGCTCCTTCCATAACAAAGACTGACTAGGTGAACCCAGCTGAAAGCTATGATCCCTTATTGATGTCACGTGTTAAATCCACAGACAGGTTAAAGAAGGATTTTTTTTTTTGCCTTGAGAGAATCGAGACATGGATTGTGTGTGTATGCCATTCAGAGGGATATCTCCTAAGAAGTCAGTTGAGCAACCAGAAATCCCAAAAATTTAATTTAAACTTGATTGTGTAATTTTTAACGTACTGTTGATGAATCTGTCTAGGAGTCTGAAATACAGACCCCAAATGTTTGTTCAACTAATGTGTCAGGTTGGCAACCTAGCTTTGATGTAGCATTCCATAATTCCCATAGGAAGCCTGTCTCTGACTCTTTCCTTCATATACAGGCCTATACAGCATAGAAGCCAGCCTCTGACTCTTTCCGCTGTTTCACAAAAGTTCGGAACCTACAGTATGAAGACCCAGTCCATTTAAAAAATTGGAAGCGCTGTACACTTCAGTGTTGTGATGCAAACATTCTAGCAAAGTGCATAGAGCATTGAATTAAAAAGGTATTGTCGGATATCTTTCATCCCAATCAGACATTGAGTCATTCCTGGACACAGCCCTTAGCTGTGATATATTGGCCATATACCACGCCTCCCCGGGCCTTATTGCTTAAGTATAGTAACCCTAGTGTAAAATAGTAAATAATGGCTTCTTCTCAAATAGTATTAAACTGTTAAGAGGAGTGAAACAAGGTTGTCCACTATCGCCATATATATTTATTATGGCCATCAAAATGTTAGCTAATAAAATCAGATCTAGCAATAAAAGCAAAGGTGTCATTGATGATTGTTTTCTTTTAAATACACAATTAGGATTCACAGAGGATCTACATAATTGTTCTAGAACCAAATTATGAAAAATGTACTATATGACGTATCACAAAATTTTTTAACTTTTACATTACCGTGTAGTTTACCAATAAAATGGTCTGACGGTGAAGTGGACATACTCAGTATTCATATCCCGAATGAAAGATAGAATCTCACTACAATACATTTGAATAGAAATAGAAATGTAGCGGAAAATAAATGATCTTGCTACCATGGAAAATACCTGTCTATTTGTGGTAAAATCACCCTGATTAACTCTTTAGTTAAATCCCAGTTGACCTATTTGCTTATGGTTTCGCCTACACCAAGCAACTTGTTTTTAAAATTATATGAGCAAAAACATTTTTTACATTTAATATGAAACGGTAAACTAGACAAAATTAATCGGGCCTATTTATATAATGAATATGAATTCGGAGGATAGAAATCATTAAATATTAAAGGCTTCAGTCATACAAAAGTTATACTTAAATCCAAACTGGTTCTCTAGCAGATTAGTAAGAATGTCTCACCCCATGTTCAAGAATGGCCCTTTTCCCTTTATTCAGATTACAACCTCTCACTTAATTTGAAAAGGAAATAATCTCCAAAGTATAGCTATTTTTAAAACAAGCCTTAGAAAGTTGGTTGCAATTTCAGTTTAATCCACCAGAAAAGACAGAACAAATAATATGGTTAAACTCAAATATACTAATGTTTAAAAACTGTATACATTTTGTAAATTATATGATAAATAGATCTGGTGGAGTTACGTCACACATGCAGCTAACAAAAATATATGGAAATGTCTGCTCTACCCAGAATTACGACCAACTAATAGCAGCATTACCACAAAAATGGAGGAGGCAAGTGGAAGGTGGAAAAGTAAGGAACTTGTCTGTCGGCCCAGAAGCATTAAAGACAAAAAATGGTTAAAGAAAATTGTGTTGAATAAAAAAGTTTCATTTAAGGAACCAGAAAATGTACAGCTGTGCCATGAGGATTGCAAAATAGTTTGGAAGATATTTTCGATGTATCGATTCCATGGCACATGGTTTACGAACTAATACACAAACGACACCGGATTCAAAACTTTGAGTTTTTAAATTTAAACGATTATACAACCAATATAATGTTATATATATGGGGGATACACGCTACATTTGTTTATGTAGCTTGTTTTTGGTTGCAGGATCTGGAATGGCTGAACAATTGCAACATTTACCTGGAGCTAACTCTCCAAATAGCACTGCTAGGTGATTTGAAAAGGCATAGTAAATGTAACAATAATATATTGTATGCAATAAAAACATATAGAAAAGAGATAAAGACTAAACAGTCAGACATTAATATGACTATTTATTTAACTGTATTTACTTATCAATTAACAATATTATTTCTCAAGTCTCAAGCAACAGTCAGAAATACGGTAAAGAATTAATATTACAACTAATTTAGCTTAATTTAATGTAACAATATATATTTTTTAAATGCATCTACAAATAGTGACGAAAACAGAACAGTGACGAAAATAGTCAGAAAGTAATATTAAAATAATTTAACTTAAAAAAAGTGTTTTGTTTCTATTTCTCAAGTGTCACACAGGCTAGGAGATGGAAACATAGTCAGACATTAATATTACAATTAATTGAACATTTTTTTAAAGTTACTGTTTCTGTTTCTGTGCTAGAACTTCTCACACAATCCACTTTTAAATTCCCACAGAAAAAAAGCGGTGGGGTGTCTGTTTTGTTGCTGTTTCAAACCTAGATTGCCCCTTGAATTCCCACACAACTTCTATTTCACTCCTATTCTATTCTCATTGGTTAGTTTTACTTTACAATTGTTTGTCTTGGCCGTTATTCAGACTTAGTGATGTACAGTTTGAACATTCTGCCAACCAACTGTAATGTTCTGGCTCAGATATGTTCCTTTCCAGCACATTCCCAGAAACTATGGTGAATGTGTGACCAAGCCAATGCAGTACAGCTTGGCTCGGTTCGGATTACTAGTGTGAAAAGGGTATATCCACCCCACTGGGCACAAACTGGTTGAATCGATGTTGTTTCCATGTAACTTCAACAAAAATCAATAGGTTGACGTTGAATCAACGTGGAAAAATAATTGGATTTGCAATCAACGTAAAGGAATTCGGGGAATGTTTGTATTATTTTCACCCAACTTTTGGTTCAAATTCGTCCAGTGGTTCAAATTCGTTGATTTCACATTGAATTCACATTAGTTGACAATCAAATGTAAATCAAAATTAGACGCTGAACTGATGTCTGTGCCCAGTGGGACCTCAGCCTCAGGGTCCCCTGATACAGGGCAGTTTCCCAGACCTGTGGAGGTAGAGGAGGGGCTGAATAAACCCACAGATAACAGTGATAGAGAAACAAATGGAACTTACCCTTAAAAACTCCACTGGTTCTATAAAATGATAACTGACTAGGAGAAGAACCAGTGGGAGGTACATGACAATCATAGACACCATGATCATTGAAATGATCCTGAAGGCCCTCAGCTTCATGTTGTTCATCCCTTCCCCCCCTCTCTCTCCTTCCCCCGGCCCGGGACGTTTCAGAGCCCAGAGAACAGCCAGGCAGCAGAACAACATCACAGAAAGAGTAAGCAGGTTTAAAATCAAAGCAAAGAACTTCCACCATGCAGATTGGTAATCACCAAGCATATTTGCAATGCAGGAGCCAAGCACCATCAGCCAGACAAACCCACAACAGCCCACCCTGTATCTCAGGGGTTTGTACTTCAGGAAGGTTACAGGGTGAACCACCGCCAGGTAGCGCTCTACACAGATACAGCACTGGAACAGAGGACGACCAAAGAGGTTGAAACCTGCAAAGAATGTCCCAATGCTCAGTAAAGCACCATTGTTGGGGAGGTGATGATAAAGTATAAACATCAGATTGAACGGGCTGGAGAGGATCTCAGACAAGGTCAGGTTGAGAGTAAAGAACTCCAAAGCCTTCGTCCCTGCCGCTCCAGTCAGTATCAGCCACAGGATGTAGACATTGGTGGGGAGACCCAGGATGAGGTTGAAAGAGTCAGCAGCAGTGAACAGTATATTCTGGAAAGGAATGTGGACAACACTTTATAATAACATTAATTGGTAAAGCATTTATAAGACATTTACAAACATTTTGCTCAACATTTATGAATCATTGCTCTCACATTTATAAATGTTAGTAAGCTAGTTATTCACACATTTTAACACCTTATGAATGGTTTATTACTGGATGTTATTATAAAGTGTTACCTGAAGGTGTTCAGTGAAGGAGAGGAGAGTAGAGTTGTTGGCTACAGAGGTGTTCATGTCTTCTCAGTCGTTGGGATCTGTTATTGTATGAAACAAAACAATCCTATTTTCACTTCAGTATACGTTTGTCCATATACAAACACACTTATTTAAATGGAAGGACCAGATAAATCAAGTGCTTTCATTTCTAAATGGTAAAACAGATGTGTATGAAAATCCCCTCCAATAAAAGGTGATATTCTATACAATAAAAGGAACAATTGATAGTTTCTGGGAGTTTCTACTCACAGTGTTATCCTACTACACAAGCAAAAAAAATGTAAAGTTATTATGTAATGATTCTATAGATAAATATTGGACCTGTAACTAAAACAGGACAAATAAATAAAAACCTGTAAAACCTACATTGGTGGAATGTCCCAATCCTCTACCGCGGTCAGTGTAGGCTATCTGTCTTGTTCCTCAGACAACTCTGGTCTCTTCAGTGTTCAGTGTAGACTACCTGTCTTGTTCCTCAGACAACCCTGGTCTCTTCAGTGTAGACTACCTGTCGTGTTCCTCAGACAACCCTTGTCTCTTCAGTGGTCAGTGTAGACTACCTGTCGTGTTCCTCAGACAACCCTGGTCTCTTCAGTGGTCAGTGTAGACTATCTGTCTTGTTCCTCAGACAACCCTGGTCTCTTCAGTGTAGACTATCTGTCTTGTTCCTCAGACAACCCTGGTCTCTTCAGTGGTCAGTGTAGACTATCTGTTGTGTTCCTCAGACTACCCTGGTCTCTTCAGTGTTCAGGGTAGACTACCTGTAGTGTTCCTCAGACTACCCTGGTTTCTTCAGGTGGTCTAAAGCTCTGTCTCTGACACAGCCTTCACACAGGTGTGCTTCCTCCCCACCTTTCTGATGGACAGCAAAAATCTAGGTCCTCCCCCAACACATGATCTCATTGGATAGCATTGAGTTGGCTGCGTTGTTAGGCATCATTTTGTCTGGTTTGAATCTGCCCTATATCTCGGCCCTACCTTTGCGCAGGTGTTTGTTACTTAATGGAGAAATGTATTTAGCCAGAACCATATATGCCGAAGGCAAGTTTCAAACCAAACACTCACACAACACATGTGCTGTAGCAGGGGTGAGGTTAATCTGTGGAGTGGGATGTGGTTGGGGGGATTGAGGGAACCGACGGGATAAACACTGTTCATCGTTTTCTATTGGTTGACGGATCTGTAGGTGTGTTGAAACCGCCCTCCCCAACGCTTGCTCTCATTGGAGAAATCTACTGGACCAGGGGCCGGTCAGTCTTTTTACACCTTAATGTTTTAAGTTCTTCTATGCAGACTTACGCTATGCAGGTCCGTAAAACAAGGTTTGCGTGTGTGACTACCTTGCGCGCACTGAAGTATCATCTCATCAATGTAATGTCCTACAGGAAAGTGTGTGCCCTTAGGCCTGGAGGGAAGCAAAAGTCATACCGTTACCCAAGAATACCAAAGCACTCATTACTGTTTCAAACAGCTGACCAATCAGCCTGCAACCAATCCTTATTAAAGTTTTTGCAAAAAACATAATTTTGAGCAGATATGCAAAACTGTCCCAAGATCAGCATCTAGGGGCAACTTCACCCTACTTCAATGAAGAGCCTCATTTGTTTGCTGAATGATGGACACACAGGTGTGCAGCCTGGACGTATTTTATATGTTATATTCATGAGTCAGAGTTCAGCACTAGATAGATAGATAGGTACTTTATTGATCCCAGAGGGGAAATTTCAGCAGACAGGCAGTGTATTCTACTAAGGTCAGTAAGACATCACAATAATCTACCACATACTGTGTTACAGTCATTGTTTACAATAAAAAAGAGATTGAAAAGAGATACAGACAAAACAGTTAGACATTAATATTACAATTTATTTAACTTACTTTAACTTATCAATTTACAATATTATTTATCATGTGTCACAACGTCTAGGAGATGGCAAACAGTCAGAAAAACAGTTAATGTATATTACAACTAATTTAGATTCATATTATTACATTTTATTTAGATAATATTTTTTATGTAATTTTTTTATTTCTCATCACTGACAAACTGAAATGGTCCACCCACTAAGGCAGTGTGGTGAAGAAGGAATAACAAAGCCTTTTCAACCTCAGGAAGCTGAAGAAATGTGTCTTGGCACCTAAAACCCTCACAAACGTTTACAGATGCACAATTGAGAGCATCCTGTCGGGCTGTAGTACTGCAACCGCAGGGCTCTCCAGAGGGTGGTGCTGTCTGCCCAGCGCATCACCGGAGGCAAACTACCTGCACTCCAGGGCACCTACAGCACCCGATGTCACAGGAAGGCCAAAAAGATCATCAAGGACAACAACCACCCGAGCCACTGCCTGTTCATCCTGCTATCAACCTGAAGTCGAGGTCAGTACAGGTGCATAAAAGCTGGGACCGAGAGACTGAAAAACAGCTTCTATCTCAAGGCCATCAGACTGCTAAATAGCCATCTCTAGTACATTAGAGGCTGCTGCCTATATACATAGACTTGAAATCACTGGAAACTTTAATAACGGAACAGTAGTCACTTTAATAATGTTTACATATTTTGCATTACTCATCTCATATTTATATACAGTACTGTATTCTACAATATCTTAGTCTATACTGCTCTGAAACTTCTCGTCCAAATATTGATATATCCTTAATTCCATTCCTTTACTTTAGATTAGTGTGTATTGCTGTGAATTTATGAGATATTACTTGTTAGATATTACTGCACTGCTGGAGCTAGAAAGCATTTCGCTACACCTGCAATAACTTCTGCTAAACACGTGTATGTGACCAATAGTATTTGAATTGATTTAGATGTTAAACTAATATTACAATTAATTTTAAGTATTTTTAAAGTAACATTTTACAACTGTAGATTATTCAGAAAATATGGTTTGTATTTCTCAAGTTTCACAGCTGCTAGGAGATGGCAACATAGTCAGAAATTTATATTACAATTAATTTAACTTAACATTTAACAATTTTAGATAAATATGTTTTTAAGGTGACTGTTTCTATTTCTCTGCAAGAACTTCTCACACTTTTAAAATCCCACACAAAAAAAGTGGTGGGGTGTCTGTTTTGTCCCACACATCTTCCATTCCACCCCTGTTCTATTCTCATTGGTTCTGGGTTTGTTGTTACTTCAATTGCTTGTCTTGGTTGTAATTAGGACTTAGTAATATACACTTTTTACACTATCGTGCCGACCTGAACCATAATGTTCTGGCTCAGATATTTTCCTTTCCAGTACATTGGCAGGAACTATGGTGACTGCGTAACCAGGCCAGAGCAGTACAGCTTGGCTCGGTTCGGCTGCGTTGTGTGGAAAGGGTATATCTGTCCAGCGCCACCCCACTGGGCACAAACTGGTTTAATCAATGTAATTTCCATGTAACTTCAACAAATAAAATCAATATGTTGACGTTGAATCGACATGGAAAAGTAATTGGATTTGCTCAAATTTCATCAACATAAGAAGCCTGTCTCTGACTCATTACTACATATTCCGGCCCTGGTTATTTCTGGAATGTTTGTATTATTTTCACCCAACTTTTAGCCTAAGTCCAATGGTCAAATATTTTGTTGATTTCACATTGAATTCACGTTAGTTGACAATCAAATGTAAATCAAAATTAGACGCTGAACTGATGTCTGTGCCCAGTGGGACCTCAGCCTCAGGGTCCCCTGATACAGGGCAGTTTCCCAGACCTGTGGAGGTAGAAGAGGGGCTGAATAAACCCACAGATAACAGTGATAGAGAAACAAATGGACCTTACCCTGAAAAACTCCACTGGTTCTATAAACTGAGAACTGACTAGGAGAAGAACCAGTGGGAGGTACATGACGATCATAGACACCATGATCATTGAAATGATCCTGAAGGCCCTCAGCTTCATGTTGTTCATCCCTTCCCCTCCTGTCTCTCCTTCCCCCGGCCCGGGACGTTTCAGAGCCCAGAGAACAGCCAGGCAGCAGAACAACATCACAGAAAGAGTAAGCAGGTTTAAAATCAAAGCAAAGAACTTCCACCATGCAGATTGGTAATCAACAAGCATATTTGCAATGCAGGAGCCAAGCACCATCAGCCAGACAACCCCACAACAGCCCACCCTGTATCTCAGGGGTTTGTACTTC
Source organism: Thymallus thymallus (assembly GCA_023634145.1). Taxonomy (NCBI): domain Eukaryota; kingdom Metazoa; phylum Chordata; class Actinopteri; order Salmoniformes; family Salmonidae; genus Thymallus; species Thymallus thymallus. The sequence goes on along the minus strand of JAKYLM010000117.1, from coordinate 23,103 downwards.
AGGAAGGTTACAGGGTGAACCACCGCCAGGTAGCGCTCTACACAGATACAGCACTGGAACAGAGGACGACCGAAGAGGTTGAAACCTGCAAAGAATGTACAAACTCTCCACAAAACACCATTCTTTTGGATGTGATGATGAATCAAATACATCAGATTGGACATGCTGTAGAAGATCTCAGACAAGGTCAGGTTGAGAGTAAAGACCTCTAAAGCCTTCATCCCTGCCACTCCAGTCAGTATTAGCCACAGGACGTAGACATTGGTGGGGAGACCCAGGATGAGGTTGATCGAGATGGAAGACGTGAACAGTACATTCTGGAAAGGAATGTGGACAACACTTTATTATAACATTCATTGGTAAAGCATTTATTAGACATTTACAAACAGTTTGATCATCATTTATGAATCATTGCTCTCACATTTATAAATGTTAGTAAGCTAGTTATTCACACATTTAAACACCTTATAAATGGTTTATTACTGGATGTTATTATAAAGTGTTACCGGAAGATGTTCAGTGAAGGAGAGGAGAGTAGAGTTGTTGGCTACAGAGGTGTTCATGTCTTCTCAGTCGTTGGGATCTGTTATTGTATGAAACAAAACAATCCTATTTTCACTTCAGTATACGCTTGTCCATATACAAACACACTTATTTAAATGGAAGGACCAGATAAATCAAGTGCTTTCATTTCTAAATGGTAAAACAGATGTGTATGAAAATCCCCTCCAATAAAAGGTGATATTCTATACAATAAAAGGAACAATTGATAGTTTGCCAGCACAGTGTGTTTCTGGGAGTGTTATCCTACTACGTAACATTTTTAAAGTTATTATGAACTGAATTGTAATGATTCTATAGATAAATATTGGACCTGTAACTAAAACAGGACAAATAAATAAAAACCTGTAAAACCTACATTGGTGGAATGTACCAATCCTCTACCGTGTTCAGTGTAGACTTCCTGTCTTGTTCCTCAGACAACTCTGGTCTCTTCAGTGTTCAGTGTAGACTACCTGTCTTGTTCCTCAGACAACTCTGGTCTCTTCAGTGTTCAGTGTAGGCTACCTGTCTTGTTCCTCAGACAACTCTGGTCTCTTCAGTGTAGACTACCTATCGTGTTCCTCAGACAACCCTGGTCTCTTCAGTGGTCAGTGTAGACTACCTGTCTTCCTCAGACAACCCTGGTCTCTTCAGGTGGTCTAAAGCTCTGTCTCTGACACAGCCTTCACACAGGTGTGCTTCCTCCCCACCTTTTCTGATGGACAACACAAATCTAGGTCCTCCCCCAACGCATGATCTCATTGGATAGCATTGAGTTGGCTGCGTTGTTAGGCATCATTTTGTCTGGTTTGAATCTGCCCTATATCTCGGCCCTACCTTTGCGCAGGTGTTTGTTACTTAATGGAGAAATGTATTTAGCCAGAACCATATATGCAAACGTAGGAACCGAAGGCAAGTTTCAAACCAAACACTCACACAACACATGTGCTGTAGCAGAGGTTAATCTGTGGAGTGGGATGTGGTTGGGGGGATTGGGGGAAGCGGCGGGATAAACGCTGTTCATCGTTTTCTATTGGTTGACGGATCTGTAGGTGTGTTGAAACCGCCCTCCCCAACGCTTGCTCTCATTGGAGAAATCTACTGGACCAGGGGCCGGTCAATCTTTTTACACCTTTTGATTTAAGGTCTTCTTTGCAGACTTACCCTATGCAGGTCCGTAACAAGGTTTGCGTGTGTGACTACCTTGCGCGCACTGAAGTATCATCTCATCAATGTAATGTCCTACAGGAAAGTGTGTGCCCTTAGGCCTGGAGGGAAGCAAAAGTCATACCGTTACCCAAGAATACCGAAGCACACATTACTGTTTCAAACAGCTGACCAGTCAGCCTGCTACCAACCCTCAGTAAAGTTTTAGCTAAAAACATTTTTTTTGTGCAGATAAAATACTATTTCACAGTAACAGACTTTAAGTACGCTTATAGAGCATAGCACTCAACATGTACGGCACTAACACAAATTACTGATGATTGGCTTAAAGTCATTGATAAGAACATTGTGGGAGCTGTTTTGTTAGACTTCCATGCAGCTTTTGACACCTGCTCTTTCCATACATTTTTCTAATAATCAGTTACCCAATCAAGGCAGGGCCCCCCAGTTACCCAATCAAGGCAGGGCCCCCCAGTTACCCAATCAAGGCAGGGCCCCCCAGTTACCCAATCAAGGCAGGGCCCCCCAGTTGCCCAATCAAGGCAGGGCCCCCCAGTTACCAAATCAAGGCAGGGCCCCCCAGTTGCCGAATCAAGGCAGGGCCCCCCAGTTACCCAATCAAGGCAGGGCCCCCCAGTTACCCAATCAAGGCAGGGCCCCCCAGTTACCCAATCAAGGCAGGGCCCCCCAGTTACCCAATCAAGGCAGGGCCCCCCAGTTACCCAATCAAGGCAGGGCCCCCCAGTTACCCAATCAAGGCAGGGCCACCAAGCTTTTTCATCAAACTGTCCCCTTTTCGATGGACTAACTGTCTTATTCCATTAGAACCCAAAACATAGGCTGGTTTTACTCAGTTGCTTCTAAACAATGTAATTGTAAAACATGGTTATAACTATCATTGTGATTTCATGGACGGTCAGTCCTTGCATCCATGACTCCATCAATGAATTTGAGAGCGGTAACATTTTTCTGCAGCCCCGTCTATCAGCTTTTTTTTACCAAAAATGTGGCGGGGTGTGTGCTTTTGTTTGAATCCTATATGGCCCCTTTAAAAATGTTAACAGTCTTAATAATGATTAAACAAGAGAAAACCACACAATGCCATTAATAGTGGTCAAATGTAACGCTGATAACAAAAGTAGTTGTGAGAACCGACGCTGGAGATGAGAAGCAGGTAAAGGAAGTCAACATTGAACTGAAGACGACCATGGAACGGAACAGGAACATCGTCAGAACATGGGGAACAAAACGACATGACAACAATAATGCTGAAGCGGGGAACAGAACTGAGGAACAGACAGATATAGGGGAGGTATTAACAGGTGATTGAGTCCAGGTGAGTCCAATGAATCGCTGATTCGCGTGACGAGGGGAACAGGTGTGCGAGAGCAGGAGCAGGCGTGACAATAATATTAAAACTTGACAAGGCAATAAACAAGATAATATGTTCAACAGAATCAAAACATATTGTCAGATATACTGTATATGTCTTTAATTTTCTGCAGTAGGCTAAATCAGGGTCATACAAAGTGATTCTTGTTAGTCTTAAACAGATTTAAACAAGAGTATACACGTCACTCACATGGTTATGGGCTTATAAAAAGAAGACACCGGTAGATATAGTGTGGCAGGTAGCCTAGCGGTTAGAGCATTGGGCATGTATCTGAAAAGTCGCTGGTTCGAATACCCGAGCCAACAAGGTGAAAAAACTGTCGATATGCCATTGATTAAAGCATTTAACCCTCATTTTTCTCCAGGGACTGACCCTGTAGGTAGGCCGTCATTGTAAATTTGGCACTTCTTGTGTTTCTATAAAAACCAAAACATTTCTCCATGTCAGGAGTCGGCATTGTCTCGTTGTATCATTCTGTATCATTCATCATATCTTTCTGATGTAAGACAATATGAGCTACATGCAACATGTTAGCCATAGTTTACATTTCATTGTGGTAAAGCCTGAGATGGCTTAGCACTACTTTCTTACTGCAATAATACTATAAAATAAACTATTGTTTCAGGTAGTGTTGCAAAAAGAAAATAGCTTTCCCAAATGACCAGGTTTTCCAGAAATCCATTCCCTTCTGATTCAGGGAATCTTCTTATCTGGAATCTTATCTGGAAAACCTTGGAATTTATCACTTTATCAGTATACCACTATATAAAGGTGTTCTACATTGCAACTGTAATGTTAAATAAAGGTTAAATTAAAACAATGTATCTTGTGGAATTGTATTCCTTTACTACTAAAGATATACAGTATTATTGACATTTAGAGCCATATTCAGGTAGAAATGCTACTGTAAGGGATCGATTCTCAGTGTCCCCTGATACAGGGCAGTTTCCCAGCCCTGTGGAGGTAGAGGAGGGGCTGAACAAACCCTGAGATGATTACGAGGGAGAAAGAAACGGAGAGAGCAAAGTAGAAGTCGTTGAAGTTCAGGTACCCTTGGAAAGGCACAGTGACCATGACAGGAAGAACACTCACTACCACAGACACTATAATGACCAGGATGATCCAGAAAGCCTTTCTCTTCGTGTTGTTCATCCCTTCCCTGTCTCTCTCTCCTTCCCCCGGCCCGGGACGTTTCAGAGCTCTGAGAACAGCCAGGCAGCAGAACAACTCAACGAAAAACAGAACCAGATACTGAGCCATGTAAAAGTAATGGAATGTGGTTGAGAAAGACATGAACAATGCAGCTAGGCAGAACACAAGAACCAAGAGCCAGACAACCCCACAACAGCCCACCCTGTATCTCAGGGGTTTGTACTTCAGGAAGGTTACAGGGTGAACCACCGCCAGGTAGCGCTCTACACAGATACAGCACTGGAACAGAGGACGACTGGTCGAGAGGAAACCGATAGAGAAAGCCCTGGCAGGCAGGAGCAAGCCATTCAACAGATAGTAGTCCAGCAAAGCCAATACATTGAATAGGCAGTAGATGATCTCAGACACGGTCAGATTGAGAGAGAAGAACTCTGAAGCCATCGTCCCTCCTGCTCCGGTCACTATCAGCCACAGGACGTAGACATTGGTGGGGAGACCCAGGATGAGGTTGAGGGCGTAGGAGGTGGTGAAGAGATATTTGGTTTGGGCCATGTAGTGGTGTAGGTTGTCCAGGGAGACGAAGGAGGGAGAGGAGTCGTTCACCACAGAGGTGTTCATCTTCTCTACAACCCAATGGATCTTATAGAACCCAAGGAATGACAAAGGTGTTCTGTGAGCTTTGGGAGTTCCGGGGTTCCTGTGATGATAGATAAAACGGGTAGAGAGAATTCAAGTCAGAGAATCCTTTGTGTTGTGATGCAAAATTACATACGTCACAAATGTTACCTAACCAACCAGAGGGAAAAGTGAAGAAGGCATTACCATATTACATAATCATTTACAGTATATGTCACCTTTAATTAAGCTTTAAAATATCATATTTCAGTAAACAATGTGAAGGTTATAACATCTTTAAAAAGGCAACACCAACTATGACATGTCATATCTATCAACAGATCTTTCCTCCATAATTCATTGATATTACCTAGTCCAATTCCAGTTGAATCAATAGTCAAATCCAAAGTTAACACGGGGGTCCTTCCTGTCTCAGAGTACTTCTCCTCTCCTCTCTTCCTCTGGGAGATGACAGATGTAGTGTCTGTTTCAGTAGCTGAAGACTGTATAGTGCTCACTTCCTGCATCCCTACATTACCTTTGTATTTCACTCACACACTCACACACACACACACACACACACACACACACACACACACACACACACACACACACACACACACACACACACACACACACACACACACACACACACACACACACACACATACACAGACACACACACACACACACACACACACACACACACACACAGACACACACACACACACAC
>JAKYLM010000117.1:0-10000 GCA_023634145.1 Thymallus thymallus | reverse complement strand
CGCTCTCTCTCTCTCCCAATCTCTCTCTCTCACGCACACACACACACGCACACACACACACATACACACACAGGCACGCACCTCGAAGAGAGAGATAGGAAACTCAGTTTAAACTCACAACATAAATATATAATTACTCACACATCAAACAGACATGAGATAAAATATTGATACAGAAAGACATTTATGTAATCCACAATGGTTGTCTTATGTAAGACAGACAGACAGACAGACAGACAGACAGACAGACAGACAGACAGACAGACAGACAGACAGACAGACAGACAGACAGACAGACACTGAGGTAGTGTTGGTAACCCCACAGAAACTGGGAAACCTGTCCAACCAAAAACATAGAGACCCAGAAAACCTGAGCCTACGCCTTCATTCTGGTGAATCACTGAAACATTACAGAAATACACTACGGAAAAATAAGGAACAGCACGTCAGAAACCAGCTTAATGTAATTGAAGAATCCATAGACTCTAACCACTTCTGGGAGAATTATCTATCCAAAACAGAGATGTATGGATAAACCACTTCTCCAATATTTTTGTCTCTATAACAAAGAACAAACAGCAAAATTTGACCCCAATAACTAACGTGGGATATGAGTCAACAGCAACCTTGGGAAAATCCTCTGCATTATCATTAACAGCAGACTAGTTCATTTCCTCAGTGAAAACTGTCAGGGAGAGACACGGATTCAGTTGCAGGCAACAGTGTTTATTTTGCTCTCAAATGAGCCCAGGAAAAAATAAACAGGAACACAAAAGAAAAGAGGAAGTCCAAATAAATGTCCTCTGGGCCAGGAGAGTACTTCTCAAAAGAAACAAATTATGGCGTCATCCGACGCAGTGTCCGAGTTACATTGAGTTCCCTGGGGATGGTGATGAGCAGACAGAGAGGGTCTGGGGTGGTACATCCAAGTCCCAACAGAGAAAACACCTGGGCAGGCAGACTAGGAAACCAGGCCTGGCAGGACACAGTGGAAGCAGGACAAAAATCAAAATGCCAAAACAAAAACAAAACAACACTAGGAGTCTGAAGAAAAACAGTAAGACAAGGCAAGGATAAGTAGGTCACAGGAAAAGCATACTCACAACAACGGTCTGACAAAAGACTGAACACAAGAAGACCTAAAATAGGGGAGGTAATGAGGGATTAATTGACAGCAGGTGTGAAGAGAACAAGGATAGTTAAGGATAACGAGTGGGAGGGGAGACACTACAATGACAGGGGAGCACATGGCCAGCTGTCAAAACAAGGCACATGTGCTCAAAAAACACAAAACACAGCAGATCAGACGGAAGTCATGACAGAAAACAATGTACTGAGCAAATGTCAAATTGGCTTTTTACCAAATTACCGGATGACAGACCACATATTCACCCTGCACACCCTAATTGACAAACAAACAAACCAAAACAAAGGGAAGTCTTCTCATGCTTTGTTGATAAAAAAAAAAGCTTTAGACTCAATTTGGCATGAGGGTCTGCTGTACAAATTTATGAAAAGTGGTGTTGGGGGAAAAACATACGACATTGTTAAATCCATGTACACAAACAACACACAAGCGTGTGGTTAAAGTTGTCAAAAAACACACACATTTCTCTCCAAAGGGCCGGGGGGTGAGACAGGGATGCAGCTTAAGCCCCACCCTCTTCAATATATATATCAACAAATGAGTGAGGGCACTAGAACAGTCTGCAGCACCCGGCCTCACCCTACTAGAATCTGTCTACTTTTTGCTGATCATCTGGTGCTTCTGTCACCAACCAAGGAGGGCCTACAGCAGCACCTAGATCTTCTGCACAGATTCTGTCAGACCTGCACCCTGATAGTAAATCTCAGCCCTTTATGGTTGTGAGGTCTGGGGTCTCAACAACCACAAATTCACTACATGGGACAAATAATGCTCAGTGTACAAAGTTAAACACCTAATAATGCATGAAGAGCAGAATTAGGCCGATACCCGCTAATTATCAAAATCCAGAAAAGAGCCATTAAATTCTACAACCACCTAAAAGAAAGCAATTCCCAAACCTTCCATAACAAAGCCATCACCTACAGAGAGATGAACCTGGAGAAGAGTCCCCTAAGCAAGATGGTCCTGGGGCTTTGTTCACAAACACAAACTAGAATGCTATTTGGCTTAAACAGAGAGTACACAGTGGCAGAATACCTGACCACTATGACTGACCCAAACTTAAGGAAAGCTTTGACTATGTATAGACTCAGTGAACATAGCCTTGCTATTGAGAAAGGCCTCCATAGGCAGACCTGGCTCTCAAGAGAAGACAGGCTATGTGCACACTGCCCACAAAATGAGGTGGAAACTGAGCTGCACTTCCTAACCTCCTGACAAATGTAGGACCATATTAGAGACACATATTTCCCTCAGATTACACAGATCCACAAAGAACTAAAAAACAAACCACATTTTGATAAACTCCCATATCTACTGGGTGAAATACCACAGTGTTCAATCACAGCATCAAGATGTGTGACCTGTTGCCACAAGAAAAGGGTAACCAGTGAAGAACAAACACCATTGTAAATACAACCCATATTTATGTTGATTTATTTTCCCTTTTGTACTTTAACTATTTGCACATCATTACAACACTGTATATAGACATAATATGACATGTGAAATGTCTTTATTATTTTGGAACCTTTGTGGGTGTAATGTTTACTGTTCATTTTTATTGTTTATTTCAGAGAGAGAGAGAGAGAGAGAGAAGGAGAGGGTAACAGGGAGGGAGCGAAGGAAGAAGAGAGAGAGAGGTATCTTTTGGAAAAAGTGTTTGATTACACAGATAACAACAGGCATTCACACGCACATCTCCCCATCCACACACGTAATCACACACTCACATGCACACACACACAAGTTTCAACAAACATCTCCAGATGGATATGATAGTTCTCTAAGTTGGAAGGAGATTCTTCATTCTGTGAAGTAGAAACAACTAACAGAGAACCAACAGAACAGTATAGTACTGGGAGGGCCATACACCCTGTGGTGTGTGTGAGAGGTGTGTGTGTGTGATGTGAGTATGTGAGGTGTTTTATCTGTGGGTTTGCAGAAAGCTGTCACAATACCACTACATGAACAGCAGTTGTTTGTGTCACAGAGGAAGGCAGTTTAGGGGTTTAGAATTGGAACGTGTTCAGAACCCTCCTTTAGAACTGATGATCACAGTCATCTAGATTACAATACACACACATAAACATGAGGATGGGGAATTCACTAATAAATTGTACATTGTCACAGCGTACTTATGCTATTCCTACTGAAGTGGGATTGTTGATCGTGTGTGTGTGTGTGTGTGTGTGTGTGTGTGTGGGCCATGAGAAACAGAAATGTGAGAAAAGACTGAATAATTTGACTTCGTTCTCGTTCTTATCAACAGATCCTTGTTTCTCTCTCTCTCTCTCTCCCTCTCTCTCTCTCTCTCTCTCTACCTCTCTCTCTCTCTCTCTCTCTCTCTCTCTCTCTCTCTCTGTCTCTCTCTCTCTCTCTCTCTCTCTCTCTCTGTCTCTCTCTGTCTCTCTACCTCTCTCTCTCTCTCTCTCTCCCTCTCTCTCTCTCTCTCTCTCTCTCTCTCTCTCTCTCTCTCTCTCTCTCTCTCTCTCTCTCTCTCTCTCTGTCTCTCTCTCTCTCTCTGTCTCTCTCTCTCTCTTTCTCTCTCTCTCTCTCTCTCTCTATCTCACCACGTTCCTTTGACACTAACCTCCCCACTAACTACGCATAAATCAGAACCCTAAATACAGATAATAATGAGGCATACATTAGTTCATTTGTTGCTTGGTCGGATGTTGTTGTTTGAGTCGGCAGGGAGGCTATGTTCATAAGCATGTGATCATATGCAAACTAGAAAGCAAGGTAACTTTGTATATTTCATTTCACATGTTTTCTTAGACGATAATTTACCCCGTTGACCCAGAAAAGGATGTCCTAGATATTTTTGGGGGGGCAAATTATTTATTTTTGAATTCTGAATGAGAGAGTGCAGTGGGAGCTTTTTATAGTGTGTGTGTGTGTGTGTGTGTGAAAGAGAGTGAAAGGGGGCATGAGGATTTTCGGTGCGAAATATGGATTATTATTTTCTACGTTTCTCCCTATATTCTCTGTGAGATATGACGTTGTACCAACACATAGAAATACATGATACTTGGCTGTTCTTTAAAATAACACCAATGGATATTTATAGGTGGGACACTGTAGTTTACATTGGACTAACACACATGCCAGACAAACACCGGTCAGACATGTGTAAAGTACAGACGTTCCAACTGGAACAGACCTTCCATCAATGTGTATTTCAAGAGTCTGGCGCCACCTACTGGTTAAACGTAGCAGTACCATCAGTATGTAAATGACAGGGGTTTCCAGCTACAGGCCTTTCACTGCCATACCAATAGCTATGTGCTCACTGATGGGGACTGAACAAGAGTAGAACGGGGATCCATCAGTACCATAGAGATCTTATTATAGATCACCTCTCCTTGGGGACCCCATCAGTACCATAGAGATTCTATTATAGGTCAAACTCTCCTTGGGGACTCCATCAGTACCATAGAGATCCTATTATTGTTAATCCTCTCCTGGGGACCCCATCAGTACCATAGAGATCCTATTATTGTTAAACCTCTCCTTGGGGACCCCATCAGTACCATAGAGATCATATTATTGTTAAACCTCTCCTTGGGGACCCCACCAGTACCATAGAGATCATATTATTGTTAAACCTCTCCTTGGGGACCCCATCAGTACCATAGAGATCATATTATTGTTAAACCTCTCCTTGGGGACCCCATCAGTACCATAGAGATCCTATTCTTGTTAATAATTATTGTTAGCCCTGAACTATCTCAACTGATTCACCTAGTCAAGGACTTGATGATTAGTTGACAAGTTGAATCAGCTGGGCTTTCTCTGGAATAGATCAAAGACAAGGAACGGCTGTGGGTCCCCAAGGAGAGGTTGGAGAATCACTGCTATAATACACTGTTCTTGTACAGTATGTGTACATTGTGAGTTCATGCAGGTTCAGTTGTGGTCCAGACCAGGGTTTGTGGTTCACTCTATACACCCATGCATGTGTGTGTGTGTCTAGGTCTGAAATACCAACAGTGGGGTGTGAAATACTTCATCTTCTAATGTACGTCTCTACCACACTGCACAGGAACCAGGAGAATCACACTGTATGTCTCTACCACACTACACACAGTGAGGAGGACGTGTGTCTATATTGACCCCACACACAGTGAGGAGGACGTGTGTCTATATTGACCCCACACACAGTGAGGAGGACGTGTGTCTATATTGACCCCACACACAGTGAGGAGGACGTGTGTCTATATTGACCCCACACACAGTGAGGAGGACGTGTGTCTATATTGACCCCACGCACAGTGAGGAGGACGTGTGTCTATATTGACCCCACACACAGTGAGGAGGATGTGTGTCTATATTGACCCCACACACAGTGAGGAGGACGTGTGTCTATATTGACCCCACACACAGTGAGGAGGACGTGTGTCTATATTGACCCCACGCACAGTGAGGAGGACGTGTGTCTATATTGACCCCACACATAGTGAGGAGGACGTGTGTCTATATTGACCCCACACACAGTGAGGAGGATGTGTGTCTATATTGACCCCACACACAGTGAGGAGGATGTGTGTCTATATTGACCCCACACACAGTGAGGAGGACGTGTGTCTATATTGACCCCACACACAGTGAGGATGACGTGTGTCTATATTGACCCCACACACAGTGAGGAGGACGTGTGTCTATATTGACCCCACATACAGTGAGGAGGACGTGTGTCTATATTGACCCCACGCACAGTGAGGAGGACGTGTGTCTATATTGACCCCACGCACAGTGAGGAGGACGTGTGTCTATATTGACCCCACGCACAGTGAGGAGGACGTGTGTCTATATTGACCCCACGCACAGTGAGGAGGACGTGTGTCTATATTGACCCCACACACAGTGAGGAGGATGTGTGTCTATATTGACCCCACACACAGTGAGGAGGACGTGTGTCTATATTGACCCCACACACAGTGAGGAGGATGGTTCCAATGACCAAGAAATCTCCATGGATCACAGCTGGAGAATTGCAGACGTTAGTTGGGTCTTGGGGTCAGAAAGTCTCCAAAACTACGATCAGACGCCACCTACATAAACGCAAGTTGTTTGGGAGGGTTGCCATAAAAAGCCTTTGCTGTCATCAAACAACAAACTCAAGCGCCTACAGTTTGCCAAGCGTTACTGGTACTTTCAATGGGACCGGGTTCTATGGTCAGATGAGACCAAAATAGAGCTTTCTGGAAACAAACATCAGAGGTGTGTTTGGAGTAGATAGAAAGATAGCCATGCAGAAAAGTACCTCATCCCCACTGTGAAGTATGGTGGTGGATCTTTGATGTTTTGGGGCTGTTTTTCTTCCAGAGGCCCTGGACAACTTGTTAGGATACATGTTATCATGGACTCCATCAAGTACCAGCAGATATTAAATCAAAACCTGACTGCCTCTGCTAGGAAGCTTAAACTTGGATCTTCCAGCAGGACAATTATCCACAGCACACCTCAAAATCAACACAAAAATGGTTCACTGACCACAGAATCAAGGTCTTGTCATGTCCAGTATGAGCCAGATGATGTTATGTCTGGAGCCAGACAGAGAACCACCTAGTCCTGTTGACACAACAACCAGATGATGTTATGCCTGGAGCCGGACAGAGAACCACATAGTCCTGTAGACACAACAACCAGATGATGTTATGTCTGGAGCCAGTCAGAGAACCACCTAGTCCTGTAGATACAACAACCAGATGATGTTATATCTGGAGCCAGACAGAGAACCACATAGTCCTGTAGACACAACAACCAGATGATGTTATGTCTGGAGCCAGACAGAGAACCACCTAGTCCTGTAGACACAACAACCAGATGATGTTATGTCTGGAGCCAGACAGAGAACCACATAGTCCTGTAGACACAACAACCAGATGATGTTATGTCTGGAGCCAGACAGAGAACCACATAGTCCTGTAGACACAACAACCAGATGTGATCCATCCAATATCTAATGAGTACAATATATGGAACAGATGTCAATGTGCTGCTAACAGCTTGGTCTCCTCCACTGTCCCTGTCCCCTTACTGGGCTCTAAACAGTGGTCCTCTGATCGCAAACACACGTGACAGCCCTACTTGACAACGCACAAACCAGTTGAGCTATGGAAAAGGATCCAATTGCTACGTTTTAAGCTAGCTGTGGAGTGAGTTTACACAACGTTCTTATCTCTGTTACATAAAGCCCCCCTTTTTTAAACCAAGTATATAAGTATATGTTTATTTTGCATACAACCTTCCTACAACGTTCTGAGGACCATATGTTTCTTAGGTGGGAATTTCAGTAGTTTCTCATGGTTCATATATAGTGTCTGTTTACATTTTATATGTTTTCAAACAAGTAAAAAAATGTATGTAGCAACTGCTGATTGCCCCTTTAAGGATGGTGTGTCCTCCATCAACTGCTGATTGGCCCTTTATGGATGGTGTGTCCTCCATCAACTGCTGATTGGCTCTGTAAGGATGGTGTGTCCTCCATCATATTTACATTACATTTACATACAGCGGGTGAAATAAGTATTGAACACGTCACCATTTTTCTCAGTAAATATATTTCCAAAGGTGCTATTGACATGACATTTTCACCAGATGTTGGTAACAACCCAAGTAATCCATACATACAAAGAAACCAAAACAAATAAGTTCAGAAATTAAGTTATGTGTAATAATGTGAAATTACACAGGGAAAAAGTATTGAACACATGAAGAAAGGGAGGTGCAAAAAGGCATGGAAAGCCAAGACAACAGCTGAAAACTATCAGTAATTAAAAAGCTGATGGCCTACAAAAAGGTCTCATTGCCAAGGTGTCACACAAGACACATTTCATGATGGGTAAAAGCAAACAGCTGTCTCAAGACCTTCGCAACCTAATTGTTGCAAAACATAATGATGTCATTGGTTATAGGCGCATTTCTAAGCTTCTGAATGTTCCAGTAAGCACTGTTGGGGCCATAATACGGAAGTGGAAAGACAATCATTTCACCATAAATTTGCCTCGACCAGGTGCTCCTCGCAAGATTTCTGACAGAGGAGTGAAAAGAATAATCAGAAGAGTTGTCCAAGAGCCAAGGACCACTTGTGGAGAGCTTCAAAAAGACCTGCAATTAGCAGGTACTGTTGTCTCAAAGAAAACATTAAGTAATGCACTCCACCGCCATGGCCTGTATGCACGCTCACCACGCAAGACTCCATTGCTGGAAAAAAAGCATGTTGAAGCTCGTTTAAAGTTTGCTGCACAACATTTGGAAAGGCCAGTGAAATACTAGGAGAATATAGTGTGGTCAGATGAGAACAAAATTCAACTCTTTGGATGTCATAATACACACCATGTTTGGAGGAGAAATGGCACTGCACATCACCCTAAAAACACCATACCAACAGTGAAGTTTGGAGGTGGGAACATCATGGTGTGGGGCTGCTTTTCAGCAAATGGTACTGGCAAACTTCACATAATTGAAGGAAGGATGAATGGGCAAAAAAAAATCGAGACATTCTTGACAAACATCTGCTGCCATCTACCAGGATGATGAAGATGAAACGAGGGTGGACATTTCAGCAAGACAATGATCCCAAACACACAGCCAAGGAAACTCTCAATTGGTTTCAAATAAAGAAAATAAAGGAATGAGAGAGAGAGAGAGAGGGATGAGGGAGGAGGGGGGGGGTGGGGAGAGAAGAGGGTGAGAAAGAGGGAGAGGGGGGGTTGAAAAAAAAGACTAAGAAACAGAGGGAGAGAGAGAGAGAAAGAGAGGAGGAGAGAGAGAGGGAGAGAGAGAACGAGAGGAGGAGAGAGAGAGAGAGGGAGAGAGCAAGAGAGCGAGAGAGAGAGAGAGAGAGAGGGAGAGAGAGAGTATTTGAATGAAACATCTAATAAAGTTATTTAAAATATTTCAGATTATTTGTTCCTAAAAGAAAAGAAAAGGTATTGTTTAACAAATATAACCAGTACATACCATTATATGACACTGGTTATTTCCCAATAAAACCAGTACATACCATTATATGACACTGTTTATTTCCCAATAAAACCAGTACATACCATTATATGACACTGGTTATTTCCCAATAAAACCAGTACATACCATTATATGACACTGGTTATTTCCCAGTAAAACCAGTACATACCATTATATGACACTGGTTATTTCCCAATAAAACCAATACATACCATTATATGACACTGGTTATTTCCCAATAAAACCAGTACATACCATTATATGACACTGTTTATTTCCCAATAAAACCAGTACATACCATTATATGACACTGGTTATTTCCCAATAAAACCAGTACATACCATTATATGACACTGGTTATTTCCCAATAAAAGCAGTACATACCATTATATGACACTGGTTATTTCCCAATAAAAGCAGTACATACCATTATATGACACTGGTTATTTCCCAATAAAACCAGTACATACCATTATATGACACTGGTTATTTCCCAATAAAACCAGTACATACCATTATTTGACACTGGTTATTTCCCAGACCTGAATCACAGTTAACAGTCATAATCAATAACATAATCCATCATCAACAATACGACTACATTGAGCTGTAACCGCAGGCCAGGAACTAATGTGGACCCTAAGGAGAGGGCCTACAGCTTTATGAATGTTGGTTCAGTTGGGTTTGCAGAAAAAAAGTCTGAATGTTGTAAATCAATACAACATTCAGACTTCAACTGATTGATGATTACTGTACTTTGATATTTTGACATTGTTTCACATTATAATTGATATCAGGAGAAGAAAAGAGAGCTTTGCTGGACAGACAAGTAACATGGCCATTCTTAGTAGGTTTAATACGGTATGTAATGTGATATGA
>JAKYLM010000116.1:152500-177500 GCA_023634145.1 Thymallus thymallus | reverse complement strand
ACAGACAGAGAGAAAGCCGGTAACAAAGGTGAGTTGAACACACCTGGGGTGCATTCAGCAGGACACAATGTTTTGGAAATGTTCTGATACAATAGGCTATGTAGAATAGTTGTTATCATGTATAACAAGGAATCACATGAACATGTCTATGTATGATTGACAGCTGAATGTGGCTCTGCCTTCCTTACTAAACAGGTCACTGAATCAACAGCTGTGTGGTCAGTCATTACAGGAGAACTGACCATGGAATAGTAATGTTACAGGAAGAAGACCCACCAAACACCAGGAGTAAACCAAGCCCAGAACCAACTGGACCGGTAGGACTCCATGACTGTATCGTTCAGCCAGCTGGGCTAACATGGGGAGTAAACTAGTTAGTTAGTCGTTCTTACCGTCTCCGGTGGGTATTTTCTTCACCGGGACAAAGTTAGAACCGTAAAACAGAACGGCCACCCCGCACGAGACGAAGCCGTAGGTCCGCGCGGTGCCGTTGGACGAGTTAGTCACGAGCTGCACGGAATACTTCCGGAGTTGGACGGTATTCTCATCTGAAACCAGAACAAACCCGTCTGACACAGTAGTAGTCCATATTAAATGAAAAGACAGAGACGTATGGTAACTAACCTGGAGAGAAGTCAAACTGTACCACTTGTGCCTGTATCGTCGCTAGGAGCAGACATAAACTACTCACAACACTCAACACTAACATGACCGCAGGCAGAGAGGAGGAGATACCAACTAACCTGGGCTACAATATACTACAACAAGTTAAAGGTTCTAAAACTCTGCTAGGTACTGACAACTTCCGTGTACATCACATGACCAGTGGAAACACACTTCCTGTACATCACATGACCACAGTGGAAACACACTTCCGTGTACATCACATGACCAGTGGAAACACACTTCCTGTACATCACATGACCACAGTGGAAACACACTTCCGTGTACATCACATGACCAGTGGAAACACACTTCCGTGTACATCACATGACCACAGTGGAAACACACTTCCGTGTACATCCTTGCTGTTATCACATGACCACCGTGCGGTTCGTTTTGCACAGCCGGGGAATGTTAACCCCAAAGATTGTGGATAAATAAAATAGTTTTCTCAGACCGTTTACCGTTGGAGAAAAAAAAGGTCAATGTTCCTGTCAGTGTAAGTGGCCGTTCTTTTCCCGCGTGAGCTCATGGTTCCTCCATAATATCTGGCATGCTCACGCAGAGGGAACAGCTGGCTCTGGGTCTACTAGTTGGGCTGGTTCCAGCAGATCACAAGAGAGGGAACAGCTGGCTCTGGGTCTACTAGTTGGGCTTGTTCCAGCAGATCACAAGAGAGGGAACAGCTGGCTCTGGGTCTACTAGTTGGGCTGGTTCCAGCAGATCACAAGAGAGGGAACAGCTGGCTCTGGGTCTACTAGTTGGGCTGGTTCCAGCAGATCACAAGAGAGGGAACAGCTGGCTCTGGGTCTACTAGTTGGGCTGGTTCCAGCAGATCACAAGAGAGGGAACAGCTGGCTCTGGGTCTACTAGTTGGGCTGGTTCCAGCAGATCACAAGAGAGGGAACAGCTGGCTCTGGGTCTACTAGTTGGGCTGGTTCCAGCAGATCACAAGAGAGGGAACAGCTGGCTCTGGGTCTACTAGTTGGGCTGGTTCCAGCAGATCACAAGAGAGGGAACAGCTGGCTCTGGGTCTACTAGTTGGGCTGGTTCCAGCAGATCACAAGAGAGGGAACAGCTGGCTCTGGGTCTACTAGTTGGGCTGGTTCCAGCAGATCACAAGAGAGGGAACAGCTGGCTCTGGGTCTACTAGTTGGGCTGGTTCCAGCAGATCACAAGAGAGGGAACAGCTGGCTCTGGGTCTACTAGTAGGGCTGGTTCCAGCAGATCACAAGAGAGGGAACAGCTGGCTCTGGGTCTACTAGTTGGGCTGGTTCCAGCAGATCACAAGAGAGGGAACAGCTGGCTCTGGGTCTACTAGTTGGGCTGGTTCCAGCAGATCACAAGAGAGGGAACAGCTGGCTCTGGGTCTACTAGTTGGGCTGGTTCCAGCAGATCACAAGAGAGGGAACAGCTGGCTCTGGGTCTACTAGTTGGGCTGGTTCCAGCAGATCACAAGAGAGGGAACAGCTGGCTCTGGGTCTACTAGTTGGGCTGGTTCCAGCAGATCACAAGAGAGGGAACAGCTGGCTCTGGGTCTACTAGTTGGGCTGGTTCCAGCAGATCACAAGAGAGGGAACAGCTGGCTCTGGGTCTACTAGTTGGGCTGGTTCCAGCAGATCACAAGAGAGGGAACAGCTGGCTCTGGGTCTACTAGTTGGGCTGGTTCCAGCAGATCACAAGAGAGGGAACAGCTGGCTCTGGGTCTACTAGTAGGGCTGGTTCCAGCAGATTGTTACTGCCTTTGGTCACCGCCATCGTTGATCGCCACCTTTTAAAGTGTGTTGCATTATGGGGATACAAATGATCTGATTTGCACCTACATGTCAACTGCATGAACTTTACAAAAATAATGTGATCCAATGTCATCAAGTTTCTGCAGCTACTCTTCACCAACTTCATGCTGAAATCAAATCAAATTACAGGTGCAGCTCAATACATTAGAATATTGTGGAAAAGTTAAGTCATTTCAATAATTCAATTGACAAAGTGAAACTCATATATATTGTGGATTAATTACACAAAAAGTGAAATAGTTCAAGCATGTATTTGTTTTAATTAACCTTTTAACTGTCTCTTCTTGACAAATATGTTGGGACAATTATTTAACCTTCAATTCCTACTATTAACAAGTCAAATAAGAACGCTATACTACTAGTCTTTCTGACCCAGAGCTGAGATACTGTTGATAACTAGTGTTAGGTTTAGGAGCTGAGATAGTGTTGATAACTAGTGATATACTGTTGATAACTAGTGATATACTGTTGATAACTAGTGATATACTGTTGATAACTAGTGATATACTGTTGATAACTAGTGTTAGGTTTAGGAGCTGAGATAGTGTTGATAACTAGTGATATACTGTTGATAACTAGTGTTAGGTTTAGGAGCTGAGATAGTGTTGATAACTAGTGATATACTGTTGATAACTAGTGATATACTGTTGATAACTAGTGATATACTGTTGATAACTAGTGTTAGGTTTAGGAGCTGAGATACTGTTGATAACTAGTGATATACTGTTGATAACTAGTGATATACTGTTGATAACTAGTGATATACTGTTGATAACTAGTGATATACTGTTGATAACTAGTGTTAGGTTTAGGAGCTGAGATACTGTTGATAACTAGTGATATACTGTTGATAACTAGTGATATAATGTTGATAACTAGTGATATACTGTTGATAACTAGTGATAGGTTTAGGAGCTGAGATACTGTTGATAACTAGTGATATACTGTTGATAACTAGTGATATACTGTTGATAACTAGTGTTAGGTTTAGGAGCTGAGATAGTGTTGATAACTAGTGATATACTGTTGATAACTAGTGATATACTGTTGATAACTAGTGTTAGGTTTAGGAGCTGAGATACTGTTGATAACTAGTGATATACTGTTGATAACTAGTGATATACTGTTGATAACTAGTGTTAGGTTTAGGAGCTGAGATATTGTTGATAACTAGTGATATACTGTTGATAACTAGTGATATACTGTTGATAACTAGTGATATACTGTTGATAACTAGTGTTAGGTTTAGGAGCTGAGATACTGTTGATAACTAGTGATATACTGTTGATAACTAGTGATATACTGTTGATAACTAGCGATATACTGTTGATAACTAGTGATAGGTTTAGGAGCTGAGATACTGTTGATAACTAGTGATATACTGTTGATAACTAGTGATATACTGTTGATAACTAGTGTTAGGTTTAGGAGCTGAGATAGTGTTGATAACTAGTGATATACTGTTGATAACTAGTGATATACTGTTGATAACTAGTGATAGGTTTAGGAGCTGAGATACTGTTGATAACTAGTGATATACTGTTGATAACTAGTGATATACTGTTGATAACTAGTGATATACTGTTGATAACTAGTGATAGGTTTAGGAGCTGAGATACTGTTGATAACTAGTGATATACTGTTGATAACTAGTGATATACTGTTGATAACTAGTGATAGGTTTAGGAGCTGAGAGACTGACTGCTCTAGACTGCAGACTGTATTGATTGTCTAATAGTGTTTTACTCAGTCAGCTGCAGTGAGGACTAGACTACAGCTATTTACAGTCTAAGAGTAGTGTGTGTGTGAAATACAGTGGATAACAGGATGAAGAAGCTTATGGCGGTCTTTATTTAAAAACAGTCCCTAAAAATTAACCAGTCAGATGCACACAGTCTATTTACAAAACGCTTTGAGACTCATAATTCAAACCTTGTTATATATATATATATATACAGTTGAAGTCAGAAGTTTACATCCACTTAGGTTGAAGTCATTAAAACTCATTTCTCAGCCACTCCACAGATTTCATGTTAACAAACTATAGTTTTGTCAAGTCTGTTAGGACATCTACTTTGTGCATGACTCAAGTAATTCTTCCAACAATTGTTTACAGACAGATTATTTCACTTATAATTCACTATATCACAATTCCAGTGGGTCAGAAGTTTACATACACTAAGTTGACTGTGCCTTTAAACAGCTTGGAAAATTCCAGAAAATTATGTAATGGCTTTAGAAGCTTCTGATAGGCTAATTGACATCATTTGAGTCAATTGGAGGTGTAGCTGTGGATGTATTCCAAGGCCTAC
This sequence comes from Thymallus thymallus, assembly GCA_023634145.1. Classification (NCBI taxonomy): domain Eukaryota; kingdom Metazoa; phylum Chordata; class Actinopteri; order Salmoniformes; family Salmonidae; genus Thymallus; species Thymallus thymallus. The sequence goes on along the minus strand of JAKYLM010000116.1, from coordinate 172,729 downwards.
CTTCAAACTCAGTGCCTCTTTGCTGGACATCATGGGAAAATCAAAAGAAATCAGCCAAGACCTCAGAAAAAAAATTGTAGACCTCTACAAGTCTGATTCATCCTTCGGAGCAATTTCCAAACGCCTGAAGGTACCACGTTCATCTGTACAAACAATAGTACGCAAGTATAAACACCATGGGACCATGCAGCCGTCCTACCGCTCAGGAAGGAGACGCATTCTGTCTCCTAGAGATGAACGTACTTTGGTGGGAAAAGTGCAAATCAATCCCAGAACAACAGTAAAGGACCTTGTGAAGATGCTGTAAGAAACAGGTACAAAAGTATCTATATCCACAGTAAAACAAGTCCTATATCGACATAACCTGAAATGCCGCTCAGCAAGGAAGAAGCCACTGCTACAAAACCGCCATAAAAAGCCAGACTTTACAACCGCACATGGGGAAAAAGATTGTACTTTTTGAAGAAATGTCCAAACTGTTTATAAAGGCACAGTCAACTTAGTGTATGTAAACTTCTGACCCACTGGAATTGTGATATAGTGAATTATAAGTGAAATAATCTGTCTGTAAACAATTGTTGGAAGAATGACTTATGTCATGCACAAAGTAGATGTCCTAACAGACTTGACAAAACTATAGTATGTTAACATGAAATCTGTGGAGTGGTTGAGAAATGAGTTTTAATGACTTCAAGGGTATGTAAACTTCCGACTTCAACTATATATATATATATATATATATATATATATGAACAGCTAGAAGAAAGAACACACACCTGTAGAGGTGAGGTACTAATTATCTGAACATATAACTCTGAAAAGAAGGACATGAAAGTTGGGGGCCGTGTCTGAATACACATACAGTGGGGAGAACAAGTATTTGATACACTGCCGATTTTGCAGGTTTTCCTACTTACAAAGCATGTAGAGGTCTGTAATTTTTATCATAGGTACACTTCAACTGTAAGAGACGGAATCTAAATCTAAATAATTAATTTGCATTTTATTGCATGACATAAGTATTTGATCACCTACCAACCAGTAAGAATTCCGGCTCTCACAGACCTGTTAGTTTTTGCTCAAGCCAGCGCATGTCCAGGCCCATCTGAAGTTTGCCAATGACCATCTGGATGATCCAGAGGAGGAATGGGAGAAGGTCATGTGGTCTGATGAGACAAAAATAGAGCTTTTTGGACTAAACTCCACTCACCGTGTTTGGAGGAAGAAGAAGGAGGAGTACAACCCCAAGAACACCATCCCAACCGTGAAGCATGGAGGTGGAAACATCATTCTTTGGGGATGCTTTTCTGCAAAGGGGACAGGACAACTGCACCGTATTGAGGGGAGGATGGATGGGGCCATGTATCGCGAAATCTTGGCCAACAACCTCCTTCCCTCAGTAAGAGCATTGAAGATGGGTCGTGGCTGGGTCTTCCAGCATGACAACGACCCGAAACACACAGCCAGGGCAACTAAGGAGTGGCTCCGTAAGAAGCATCTCAAGGTCCTGGAGTGGCCTAGCCAGTCTCCAGACCTGAACCCAATAGAAAATCTTTGGAGGGAGCTGAAAGTCTGTATTGCCCAGCGACAGCCACGAAACCTGAAGGATCTGGATGGAGGAGTGGGCCAAAATCCCTGCTGCAGTGTGTGCAAACCTGGTCAAGAACTACAGGAAACGTATGCTCTCTGTAATTGCAAACAAAGGTTTCTGTACCAAATATTAAGTTCTGCTTTTCTGATGTATCAAATACTTATGTCATGCAATAAAATGCAAATGAATTACTTAAAAATCATACAATGTGATTTTCTGGATTTTTGTTTTAGATTCCGTCACTCACAGTTGAAGAGTACCTATGATAAAAATTACAGACTTCTACATGCTTTGTAAGTAGGAAAACCTGCAAAATCGGCAGTGTATCAAATACTTGTTCTCCCCACTGTACTTGAGTTCTAAATATTAGGCTAATAGTATGCGAAAATAACATGTTTTAAATGTTACATATACATATGTAGATGTTATACACATTTGGGCTTTTTATCTAGTAGAGTTCACTGAACACTACTGAGGAAGACTATGGTCTTTATCTAGTAGAGTTCACTGAACACTACTGAGGAAGACTATGGTCTTATCTAGTAGAGTTCACTGAACACTACTGAGGAAGACTATGGTCTTTATCTAGTAGAGTTCACTGAACACTACTGTGGAAGACTATGGTCTTTTTCATAATCAGCTGATAGTCAGAGAAGAGGACTGACTATCAATAAACACAATTAGATTCTCAGTGTGGATGAGGGGAGGATGTTGATATCTGCTGCTTACTGCATACACTTCTAATAAACTATGTTCTAAATAGTATGTAGTATAATTAGTACACACTATGTAGTTTTAGTAAGTAGTAGGTAAGATAGATTAGGGGTTTCTACTAAACTGTATGTTCTAAATAGTATGCAGTATAATTAGTACACACTATGTAGTTTTAGTAAGTAGTAGGTAAGATAGATTAGGGGATTCTACTAAACTGTATGTTTTAAATAGTATAATTAGTACACACTATGTAGTTTTAGTAAGTAGTAGGTAAAATAGATTAGGGGTTTCTACTAAACTGTATGTTCTAAATAGTATGTAGTATAATTAGTACACACTATGTAGTTTTAGTAAGTAGTAGGTAAAATAGATTAGGGGATTCTACTAAACTGTATGTTTTAAATAGTATAATTAGTACACACTATGTAGTTTTAGTAAGTAGTAGGTAAGATAGATTAGGGGATTCTACTAAACTGTATGTTCTAAATAGTATAATTAGTACACACTATGTAGTTTTAGTAAGTAGTAGGTAAGATAGATTAGGGGATTCTACTAAACTGTATGTTTTAAATAGTATAATTAGTACACACTATGTAGTTTTAGTAAGTAGTAGGTAAAATAGATTAGGGGCTTCTACTAAACTGTATGTTCTAAATAGTATGTAGTATAATTAGTACACACTATGTAGTTTTAGTAAGTAGTAGGTAAAATAGATTAGGGGTTTCTACTAAACTGTATGTTCTAAATAGTATAATTAGTACACACTATGTAGTTTTAGTAAGTAGTAGGTAAAATAGATTAGGGGTTTCTACTAAACTGTATGTTCTAAATAGTATGTAGTATAATTAGTACACACTATGTAGTTTTAGTAAGTAGTAGGTAAGATAGATTAGGGGTTTCTACTAAACTGTATGTTCTAAATAGTATGTAGTATAATTAGTACACACTATGTAGTTTTAGTAAGTAGTAGGTAAAATAGATTAGGGGTTTCTACTAAACTGTATGTTCTAAATAGTATAATTAGTACACACTATGTAGTTTTAGTAAGTAGTAGGTAAAATAGATTAGGGGTTTCTACTAAACTGTATGTTCTAAATAGTATGTAGTATAATTAGTACACACTATGTAGTTTTAGTAAGTAGTAGGTAAAATAGATTAGGGGTTTCTACTAAACTGTATGTTCTAAATAGTATGTAGTATAATTAGTACACACTATGTAGTTTTAGTAAGTAGTAGGTAAGATAGATTAGGGGTTTCTACTAAACTGTATGTTCTAAATAGTATGTAGTATAATTAGTACACACTATGTAGTTTTAGTAAGTAGTAGGTAAGATAGATTAGGGGTTTCTACTAAACTGTATGTTCTAAATAGTATGTAGTATAATTAGTACACACTATGTAGTTTTAGTAAGTAGTAGGTAAAATAGATTAGGGGTTTCTACTAAACTGTATGTTCTAAATAGTATAATTAGTACACACTATGTAGTTTTAGTAAGTAGTAGGTAAAATAGATTAGGGGTTTCTACTAAACTGTATGTTCTAAATAGTATGTAGTATAATTAGTACACACTATGTAGTTTTAGTAAGTAGTAGGTAAAATAGATTAGGGGTTTCTACTAAACTGTATGTTCTAAATAGTATAATTAGTACACACTATGTAGTTTTAGTAAGTAGTAGGTAAAATAGATTAGGGGTTTCTACTAAACTGTATGTTCTAAATAGTATGTAGTATAATTAGTACACACTATGTAGTTTTAGTAAGTAGTAGGTAAAATAGATTAGGGGTTTCTACTAAACTGTACGTTCTAAATAGTATGTAGTATAATTAGTACACACTATGTAGTTTTAGTAAGTAGTAGGTAAAATAGATTAGGGGTTTCTACTAAACTGTATGTTCTAAATAGTATGTAGTATAATTAGTACACACTATGTAGTTTTAGTAAGTAGTAGGTAAAATAGATTAGGGGTTTCTACTAAACTGTATGTTCTAAATAGTATGTAGTATAATTAGTACACACTATGTAGTTTTAGTAAGTAGTAGGTAAAATAGATTAGGGGTTTCTACTAAACTGTATGTTCTAAATAGTATGTAGTATAATTAGTACACAGTATGTAGTTTTAGTAAGTAGTAGGTAAGATAGATTAGGGGATTCTACTAAACTGTATGTTCTAAATAGTATAATTAGTACACACTATGTAGTTTTAGTAAGTAGTAGGTAAAATAGATTAGGGTCTTCTACTAAACTGTATGTTCTAAATAGTATGTAGTATAATTAGTACACACTATGTAGTTTTAGTAAGTAGTAGGTAAAATAGATTAGGGGTTTCTACTAAACTGTATGTTCTAAATAGTATGTAGTATAATTAGTACACAGTATGTAGTTTTAGTAAGATTTGAGACACGGCCCTCACTTCTTCTCTTCTGTCTGGCAGCAGTGTGTAGAGTGTCCACCAGGTGGCAGAGAAGAGAGTGACTTCATGTTCCCAGACAGAGTTCTGTACAGGTTAGGTAACGTTAGTATGTAATAGAGTACAACACGCCTAATTCCTTGCATTATTGTGTTGGTTTTAATAGAGATAGAATTATAGAATAGAAAACAGCCGTGTTGATCTAGTGTAGTGTATATCTATGTCTGTGAAGAGGTTGCTTGTGCTGCTCTGTGTGCAACAAGAACCACACCCACACTCTAACCTTAAACACACCCACACACACCCACACTCTCTAACCCTAAACACACCCACACCCACCCACACTCTCTAACCCTAAACACACCCACCCACACTCTAACCCTAAACACACCCACACACACCCACACTCTCTAACCCTAACCCTGAATGATTATGTACACACACACACACACACACACACACACACACACACACACACTCTCTCTCTCTCTCTAACCCTAACCCTGAATGATTATGTACACACACACACACACTCTCTCTAACCCTAACCCTGAATGATTATGTACACACACACACACACACACACTCTCTCTCTCTAACCCTAACCCTGAATGATTATGTACACACACACACACACACACACACACACACACACTCTCTCTAACCCTAACCCTGAATGATTATGTACACACACACACACACACACACTCTCTCTCTCTAACCCTAACCCTGAATGATTATGTACACACACACACACACACACACTCTCTCTCTCTAACCCTAACCCTGAATGATTATGTACACACACACACACACACACACACACACACACACTCTCTCTAACCCTAACCCTGAATGATTATGTACACACACACACACACACACACACACTCTCTCTCTCTAACCCTAACCCTGAATGATTATGTACACACACACACACACACACACACACACACACACACACACACACACACACACACACACACACACACACACACACACTCTCTCTAACCCTAACCCTGAATGATTATGTACACACACAGCCATTCACACTCTCTCTCTCTCTCTCTTCTCTGTGATTATATACATTACACCCAGTGCATTGAACCGGAAACACAGCTTGGTAGATCATATAAAAGTGATCAATATGAATATAATAAATCAGTGTGTAACATTGACCTCTACATCATGTTAATAGGGAGGGATATTGACCCCTTGTAAGGGTTAACTGACTGACTGGAGTCTTCAATAAAAACTGGGTCAGAACACAAATATGGTGCTGGAATAAGCATGCATGACCCTACTTGTTCTGCTTCTAGTGCACAGAATCACCATCATCATATCATCACCATCATCATATCATCACCATCATCATATATCATCATCACCATCACCATCATCACCATCATTATATATCACCATCATCACCATCATCATATATCACCATCATCACCATCATCATATATCACCATCATCACCATCATCCTATATCACCATCATCACCATCATCATATATCACCATCATCACCATCATACTATATCACCATCATATATCATCATCACCATCATCCTATATCATCATCACCATCATCCTATATCATCATCATCATCATCACCATCATCCTATATTATCACCATCACCATCATCCTATATCATCATCATCACCATCATCCTATATCACCATCATCCTATATCATCATCATCATCATCCTATATCATCACCATCACTATCATCCTATATCATCACCATCACCATCATCCTATCTCACCATCATCCTATATCATCATCACCATCATTATCATCACCATCATCCTATATCATCATCATCATCACTATCATCCTATATCACCATCATCACCATCATCCTATATCACCATCATCACCATCATCACCATCATCACCATCATTCTATATCACCATCATATATCATCATCACCATCATCCTATATCACCATCATCACCATCATCCTATATCATCACCATCATCATCACTATCATCCTGTATCATCACTATCATCCTATATCATCACCATCACCATCATCCTATATCATAATCATCACCATCATTCTATATCATCACCATCATCATCACTATCATCTATATCATCATCATCACCATCATCCTATATCACCATCATCATCATCACCATCATATATCATCATCACCATCACCCTATATCACCATCATCCTATATCATCCTCATCACTATCATCCTATATCATCACCATCACCATCATTCTATATCATCACCATCATATATCATCACCATCATCATATATCATCACCATCATCATATCATCACCATCGTATATCATCACCGTCATCATCACCATCATCATATCATCATCACCATCATCATCACCATCATATCACCATCATCATATCATCACCATCGTATATCATCACCATCATCATATCATCACCATCATCATATCATCACCATCATATATCATCACCATCGTATATCATCACCATCATACATCATCACCATCATACATCATCACCATCATCATCACCATCATCATCACCATCATATATCATCACCATCGTATATCATCACCGTCATCATCACCATCATCATATCATCATCACCATCATCATCACCATCATATATCATCACCATCATCATATATCATCACCATCATCACCATCGTATATCATCACCGTCATCATCACCATCATCATATCATCACCATCATCATATATCATCACCATCATCATATATCAACACCATCATCACATCATCATATCATCACCATTGTATATCATCACCGTCATCATCACCATCATCATATCATCATCACCATCATCATCACCATCATATCAACACCATCATCATATATCATATATCATCACCATCATCATATCATCACCATCATCACCATCATCATATCATCACCATCATCATCATATATCATCATCACCATCATCATATCATCACCATCATATATAATCACCATCATCATATCATCACCATCATCATCATCACCACCATCATATATCATCATCACCATCATATATCATCACCATCATCATATCATCACCATCATCATATCATCACCATCATCATATCATCACCATCATCATATATCATCATCCCCATTGTCATCACCATCATCTTCATCAGAGTTCAGTAGTAAAGTAATCAGGAATTTAGAGTCACTGTGCGTTAGCTGGATATTAGTTCAACTCCCTCTTTTGGCTGGACCTTGTTATTGGTTCAAGTCCTTTTGGCTGGACCTTATTATTGGTTCAAGTCCTTTTGGCTGGACCTTGTTATTGGTTCAATTCCTTTTGGCTGGACCTTGTTATAGGTTCAAGTCCTTTTGGCTGAACCAGATTATAGGTTCAAGTCCTTTTGGCTGAACCAGATTATAGGTTCAAGTCCTTTTGGTTGAACCAGATTATAGGTTCAAGTCCTTTTGGCACTCTCCTGTATTTGGCATTGTCACTATTATGGCACTGTCTTCTGTCCATATAAAGACCAAGTCTGTTGTTCATGGGCCATATGTCTCTTTTTAGTTTCTGGCCTCAGTGCCATCTGGTGTTTTAGGGTCAAACTAGGTCTCTAGTGAAAACAGGTTAGGGTTCAGAGGTCAAACTAGGTCATTAGTGAAAACGGGTTAGGGTTCAGAGGTCAAACTAGGTCTCTAGTGAAAACAGGGATTAGGGTTCAGAGCAAGCATTATTATCATCATCATTATAATAATAATTATTATAACTTATTATTATAACTAGTCCTATGTACAGAGCGGTAGTGAAGTCGGAGTATACAGGCCGTCATATTGACTCTACTAAATGGAAGCTTTTGTTTGTTTTTGAAAATACTTAAAAAATAGAATTTTTTCCCGCTGTGAAGTTGATCAACTTGATTTATAAAATCCTGTCTGATGCAGCTGACGTCTCGTGCTTGAATCAGGATAGGTGTGCCGTGGTTGGTCGGTTTCACTTCCTGTGAGCGATTAGAGGGGAAGAGTGACGATGACCAGCCCAGAGCTGTCGGGAAGGAAGTCCAGTCCTCTGAAAAACGGGATTGGTTGATGTGGAGTTGGCCGGCGGCTCTCTGTGATCTGACTGGCTGTAAGGCACTGTGAGGGAGTGGTCAGGAGAGGTCAGTCATGCTGAGGCTCATGGGTAGTCCTGGTCGGAGGTAGGGGACGCGTGGAAAGTCATAAGGGTGAGAGAAGTCAGGGGTCAGAACACGTCCGTTCTCCCCAGAGGACCCTGTGATGGACAGCCTGGCCTTACTCCGCATGGCATCCGTAAACGTCATCTACACACACACACACACACACACACACACACACACACACACACACACACACAAAATGTAATTGTCAGGGTCAGCTTCACGTCACACTGCTATAGATATATAAAATGTAGAAATGCAGTATGTAGAAATGCAAAATGTTGAAATGCAGTATGTAAAAATTGAGTGAATGTAGAAATGCAATATGTAGAAATGCAATATGTAGAAATGCAAATGTAGAAATGCAGTATGTAAAAATGTAGTATGTAGTAAATGTATTAAATGTAATAAATGTAGTAAATGTAATAAATGTAGTAAATGTAATAAATGTAATATGTAGTAAATGTAATATATGTAATAAATGTAGTAAATGTAGTAAATATAATATATGTAATAAATGTAGTAAAGGTAGTAAATGTAATATGTAGTAAATGTAGTAAATGTAATATGTTGTAAATGTAGTAAATGTAATATGTAGTAAATGAAATAAATGTATTAAATGTAGTAAATGTAGTAAATGTAGTAAATGTAATAAATGTAATAAATGTAGTAAATGTAGTAAATGTAATAAATGTAGTAAATGTAATAAATGTAGTAAATGTAATAAATGTAGTAAATATAGTAAATGTAATATGTAGTAAATGTAGTAAATGTAATATGTTGTAAATGTAGTAAATGTAATATGTAGTAAATGTAATATGTAGTAAATGTAATATGTAGTAAATGAAATAAATGTAGTAAATGTAATATGTAGTAAATGTAGTAAATGTAATATGTATTAAATGTAATAAATGTAGTAAATGTAATAAATGTAGTAAATGTAATAAATGTAATATGTAGTAAATGTAAAATGTAGTAAATGTATTAAATTTAGTAAATGTAATATGTAGTAAATGTAATAAATGTAGTAAATTTAATAAATGTAGTATGTAGTAAATGTAATAAATGTACTAAATGTAGTAAATGTATTAAATGTACTAAATGTAATAAATGTAGTAAATGTTGTAAATGTAATAAATGTAGTAAATGTAGTAAATGTAATAAATGTAATAAATGTAGTAAATGTCATAAATGTAATAAATGTAGTAAATGTAATAAATGTAATGAATGTAATAAATGTAATAAATGTTGAAAATGTAATAAATGTAGTAAATGTTGTAAATGTAATAAATGTAGTAAATGTGGTAAATGTAATAAATGTAGTAAATGTAGTAAATGTCATAAATGTAGTAAATGTAATAAATGTAATAAATGTCATAAATGTAATAAATGTAGTAAATGTAATGAATGTAATGAATGTAATAAATGTAGTAAATGTAATAAATGTAATAAATGTAATAAATGTTGAAAATGTAATAAATGTAGTAAATGTTGTAAATGTAATAAATGTAATAAATGTTGAAAATGTAATAAATGTAGTAAATGTTGTAAATGTAATAAATGTAGTAAATGTAATAAATGTAATAATAATAAATGTAGTAAATGTAATAAATGTAGTAAATAAAATAAATGTAGTAAATGTAATAAATGTAGTAAATGTAATATGTAGTAAATGTAATAAATGTAGTAAATGTAGTAAATGTAGTAAATGCAATAAATGTAGTAAATGTAGTAAATGTAATAAATGTAGTATGTAATAAATGTAGTAAATGTAATAAATGTAGTAAATGTAATAAATGTAGTAAATGTAATATGTAGTAAATGTAATAAATGTAGTAAATGTAGTAAATGTAATATGTAGTAAATGTAATAAATGTAGTAAATGTAGTAAATGTAATAAATGTAATACATGTAGTATGTAATAAATGTAATAAATGTAGTATGTAGTAAATGTAGTAAATGTAAGAAATGTAGTAAATGTAATAAATGTAGTAAATGTAATAAATGTAGTAAATGTAGTAAATACAGTATGTAGTAAATGTAATATGTAGTAAATGCAGTATGTAGTAAATATAGTATGTAGTAAATGTAGTAAATGTAATAAATGTAGTAAATATAGTATGTAGTAAAAGTAATATGTAGTAAATGTAGTAAATGTAATAAATGTAATAAATGTAGTAAATGCAGTATGTAGTAAATGTAATATGTAGTAAATGCAGTATGAAGTAAATGTAGTATGTAGTAAATGTAGTATGTAGTAAATGTAGTATGTAGTAAATGCAGTATGTAGTAAATGTAGTAAATGTAGTACGTAGTAAATACATTATGTAGTAAATGTAGTAAATGTAATATGTAGTAAATGTAGTAAATGTAATACATGTAATATGTAGTAAATGTAGTAAATGTAGTATGTAGTAAATGCATTATGTAGTAAATGTAGTAAATGTAATATTTAGTAAATGTAGTATGTAGTAAATGTAGTATGTAGTAAATGTAGTATGTAGTAAATGCAGTATGTAGTAAATGTAGTAAATGTAGTTCGTAGTAAATGCATTATGTAGTAAATGTAGTAAATGTAATATGTAGTAAATGTAGTAATGTAATATGTAGTAAATGTAGTAAATGTTGTAAATGCAGTATGTAGTAAATGTAGTATGTAGTAAATGTAATATGTAGTAAATGTAATATGTAGTAAATGCAGTATGTAGTAAATGTAGTAAATGTAATATGTAGTAAATGTAGTAATGTAATATGTAGTAAATGTAGTAAATGTTGTAAATGCAGTATGTAGTAAATGTAGTATGTAGTAAATGTAATATGTAGTAAATGTAATATGTAGTAAATGCAGTATGTAGTAAATGTAATATGTAGTAAATGTAATATGTAATAAATGCAGTATGTAATGAATGTAGTATGTAGTAAATGTAGTATGTAATAAATGTAATATGTAGTAAATGCAGTATGTAGTAAATGTAAAATGTAGTAAATGTAATTAGTAGTAAATGCAGTATGTAGTAAATGTAATATGTTGTAAATGCAGTATGTAGTAAATGTAATATGTAGTAAATGTAATATGTAATAAATGCAGTATTTAATAAGTGTAGTATGTAGTAAATGTAATATGTAGTAAATGTAATATGTAATAAATGCAGTATGTAATGAATGTAGTATGTAGTAAATGTAGTATGTAATAAATGTAATATGTAGTAAATGCAGTATGTAGTAAATGTAAAATGTAGTAAATGTAATTAGTAGTAAATGCAGTATGTAGTAAATGTAATATGTTGTAAATGCAGTATGTAGTAAATGTAATATGTAGTAAATGTAATATGTAATAAATGCAGTATTTAATAAGTGTAGTATGTAGTAAATGTAGTATGTAATAAATGTAATATGTAGTAAATGCAGTATGTAGTAAATGTAATATGTAGTAAATGTAATATGTAATAAATGCAGTATGTAGAAATGCAGTATGTAGTAAATGCAGTATGCAGACATGTAGTAAATGCAGTATGTAGTAAATGCAGTATGCAGAAATGTAGTAAATGCAGTATGTAATAAATGCAGTATGTAGAAATGTAGAAATGCAGTATGAAGTAAATGTAGTAAATGCAGTATGTAGTAAATGCAGTATGTAGAAATGTAGAAAACCAGTATGTAGTAAATGCAGTATGTAGAAATGCAGTATGTAGTAAATGCAGTATGTAGAAATGTAGTAAATGCATTATGTAGTAAATGCAGTATGTAGAAATGTAGTAAATGCAGTATGTAGAAATGTAGTAAATGTAATATGTAGAAATGCAGTATGTAGAAATGCAGTATGTAGAAATGCAGTATGTAGAAATGTAGTAAATGCAGTATGTAGAAATGCAGTATGTAGAAATGCAGTATGTAGTAAATGTAATATGAAGTAAATGTAATATATAGTAAATGCAGTATGCAGAAATGCAGTATGCAGAAATGCAGTATGTAGTAAATATAATATGTAGTAAATGTAATATGTAGTAAATGTAATATATAGTAAATGCAGTATGTAGAAATGCAGTATGTTGAAATGCAGTATGAAGAAATGCAGTATGTAGAAATGCAGTATGTAGTAAATCTAATATGTAGTAAATGTAGTATGTAGTAAATGCAGTATGTAGTAAATGTAATATGTAGTAAATACACTATGTAGTAAATGCAGTATGTAGAAATGCAGTATGTTGTAAATGCAGTATGTAGAAATGTAGAAATGCAGTATGTAGAAATGCAGTATGTAGTAAATGTAATAAATGTAGTAAATGTAATAAATGTAGTAAATATAGTAAATGTAATATGTTGTAAATGTAGTAAATGTAATATGTAGTAAATGTAATATGTAGTAAATGTAGTAAATGTAATATGTAGTAAATGTAGTAAATGTAATATGTATTAAATGTAATAAATGTAGTAAATGTAATAAATGTAGTAAATTTAATATGTAGTAAATGTAATAATGTAATAAATGTAGTAAATGTAATAAATGTAGTAAATGTAATACGTAGTAAATGTAATATGTAGTAAATGTAATAAATGTAATATGTAGTAAATTTAGTAGATGTAATATGTAGTAAATGTAATAAATGTAGTAAATATAATATGCAGTAAATGTAGTAAATGTAATATGTAGTAAATGTAGTAAATGTAATAAATATAATATGTAGTAAATGTAATAAATGTAGTAAATGTAATAAATGTAGTATGTAGTAAATGTAAAAAATGTAATAAATGTAGTAAATGTATTAAATGTAGTAAATGTAATAAATGTAGTAAATGTTGTAAATGTAATAAATGTAGTAAATGTAGTAAATGTAGTAAATGTAATAAATGTAGTATATAGTAAATGTAATAAATGTAATAAATGTAGTAAATGTCATAAATGTAATAAATGTAGTAAATGTAATAAATGTAATAAATGTAGTAAATGTTGTAAATGTAATAAATGTAGTAAATGTAGTAAATGTAATAAATGTAATAAATGTAGTAAATGTCATAAATGTAATAAATGTAGTAAATGTAATAAATGTAATGAATGTAATAAATGTAGTAAATGTAATAAATGTAATAAATGTAGTAAATGTAGTAAATGTTGTAAATGTAATAAATGTAGTAAATGTAGTAAATGTAATAAATGTAGTAAATGTAATAAATGTCATGAATGTAATAAATGTAGTAAATGTAATAAATGTAGTAAATGTAATAAATGTAATAATGATAAATGTAGTAAATGTAGTAAATGTAATAAATGTAGTAAATGTAGTAAATGTAATATGCAGTAAATGTAGTAAATGTAATATGTAGTAAATGTAGTAAATGTAATAAATATAATATGTAGTAAATGTAATAAATGTAGTAAATGTAATAAATGTAGTATGTAGTAAATGTAAAAAATGTAATAAATGTAGTAAATGTATTAAATGTAGTAAATGTAATAAATGTAGTAAATGTTGTAAATGTAATAAATGTAGTAAATGTAGTAAATGTAGTAAATGTAATAAATGTAGTATATAGTAAATGTAATAAATGTAATAAATGTAGTAAATGTCATAAATGTAATAAATGTAGTAAATGTAATAAATGTAATAAATGTAGTAAATGTAATAAATGTAGTAAATGTTGTAAATGTAATAAATGTAGTAAATGTAGTAAATGTAATAAATGTAATAAATGTAGTAAATGTCATAAATGTAATAAATGTAGTAAATGTAATAAATGTAATGAATGTAATAAATGTAATAAATGTAGTAAATGTAATAAATGTAATAAATGTAGTAAATGTAGTAAATGTTGTAAATGTAATAAATGTAGTAAATGTAGTAAATGTAATAAATGTAGTAAATGTAATAAATGTCATGAATGTAATAAATGTAGTAAATGTAATAAATGTAGTAAATGTAATAAATGTAATAAATGTAATAATGATAAATGTAGTAAATGTAGTAAATGTAATAAATGTAGTAAATGTAATAAATGTAGTAAATGTAATATGTAGTAAATGTAATAAATGTAGTAAATGTAGTAAATGCAATAAATGTAGTAAATGTAGTAAATGTAATAAATGTAGTATGTAATAAATGTAGTAAATGTAATAAATGTAGTAAATGTAATATGTAGTAAATGTAATAAATGTAGTAAATGTAGTAAATGCAATAAATGTAGTAAATGTAGTAAATGTAATAAATGTAGTATGTAATAAATGTAGTAAATGTAATAAATGTAGTAAATGTAATAAATTTAGAAAATTTAGTAAATGTAATATGTAGTAAATGTAATAAATGTAGTAAATGTAGTAAATGTAATATGTAGTAAATTTAATAAATGTAGTAAATGTAGTAAATGTAATAAATGTAATACATGTAGTATGTAATAAATGTAATAAATGTAGTATGTAGTAAATGTAGTAAATGGTATAAATGTAGTAAATGTAATAAATGTAGTAAATGAAATAAATGAAATAAATGTAGTAAATGTAGTAAATGTAATAAATGTTGTAAATGTAATACATGTAGTATGTAATAAATGTAATAAATGTAGTATGTAGTAAATGTAGTAAATGGTATAAATGTAGTAAATGTAATAAATGTAGTAAATGTAGTAAATGTAGTAAATGTAATAAATGTTGTAAATGTAGTAAATGTAGTATGTAGTAAATGTAATAAATGTAGTAAATGTAGTAAATGTAATAAATGTTGTAAATGTAATACATGTAGTATGTAATAAATGTAATAAATGTAGTATGTAGTAAATGTAGTAAATGGTATAAATGTAGTAAATGTAATAAATGTAGTAAATGTAGTAAATGTAGTAAATGTAATAAATGTTGTAAATGTAGTAAATGTAGTATGTAGTAAATGTAATAAATGTAGTAAATGTAGTAAATGTAATAAATGTAATAAATGTAGTACATGAAATAAATGTAGTAAATGTAGTAAATGTAGTAAATGTAATAAATGTAATAAATGTAATATATGTAGTAAATGTAACAAATGTAGTAAATGTAATAAATGTAGTAAATGCAATAAATGTAGTAAATGTAGTAAATGTAATAAATGTAGTATGTAATAAATGTAGTAAATGTAATAAATGTAGAAAATGTAGTAAATGTAATATGTAGTAAATGTAATAAATATAGTAAATGTAGTAAATGTAATATGTAGTAAATGTAATAAATGTAGTAAATGTAGTAAATGTAATAAATGTAATAAATGTAATAAATGTAATACATGTAGTATGTAATAAATGTAATAAATGTAGTATGTAGTAAATGGTATAAATGTAGTAAATGTAATAAATGTAGTAAATGTAATAAATGTAGTAAATGTAATAAATGTTGTAAATGTAATACATGTAGTATGTAATAAATGTAATAAATGTAGTATGTAGTAAATGTAGTAAATGGTATAAATGTAGTAAATGTAATAAATGTAGTAAATGTAATAAATGTAGTAAATGTAGTAAATGTAATAAATGTTGTAAATGTAGTAAATGTAGTATGTAGTAAGTGTAATAAATGTAGTAAATGTAGTAAATGTAATAAATGTAGTACATGTAGTAAATGTAGTAAATGTAGTAAATGTAATAAATGTAATAAATATAATATATGTAGTAAATGTAACAAATGTAGTAAATGTAATAAATGTAGTAAATATAGTAAATGTAATAAATGTAGTAAATGTAATAAATGTAGTAAATGTAGTAAATGTAATAAATGTAGTAAATGTAATAAATGTAGTAAATGTAATAATGTAATAAATGTAGTAAATGTAATACGTAGTAAATGTAATATGTAGTAAATGTAATAAATGTAATAAATGTAATATGTAGTAAATTTAGTAGATGTAATATGTAGTAAATGTAATAAATGTAGTAAATATAATATGCAGTAAATGTAGTAAATGTAATATGTAGTAAATGTAGTAAATGTAATAAATATAATATGTAGTAAATGTAATAAATGTAGTAAATGTAATACATGTAGTATGTAATAAATATAATATGTAGTAAATGTAATATGTAGTAAATGTAATATATAGTAAATGCAGTATGTAGAAATGCAGTATGTTGAAATGCAGTATGTTGAAATGCAGTATGAAGAAATGCAGTGTGTAGAAATGCAGTATGTAGTAAATCTAATATGTAGTAAATGTAGTATGTAGTAAATGCAGTATGTAGTAAATGTAATATGTAGTAAATACACTATGTAGTAAATGCAGTATGTAGAAATGCAGTATGTTGTAAATGCAGTATGTAGAAATGTAGAAATGCAGTATGTAGAAATGCAGTATGTAGTAAATCTAATAAATGTAGTAAATGTAATAAATGTAGTAAATGTAATAAATGTAGTAAATATAGTAAATGTAATATGTTGTAAATGTAGTAAATGTAATATGTAGTAAATGTAATATGTAGTAAATGTAGTAAATGTAATATGTAGTAAATGTAGTAAATGTAATATGTATTAAATGTAATAAATGTAGTAAATGTAATAAATGTAGTAAATTTAATATGTAGTAAATGTAATAATGTAATAAATGTAGTAAATGTAATACGTAGTAAATGTAATATGTAGTAAATGTAATAAATGTAATATGTAGTAAATTTAGTAGATGTAATATGTAGTAAATGTAATAAATGTAGTAAATATAATATGCAGTAAATGTAGTAAATGTAATATGTAGTAAATGTAGTAAATGTAATAAATATAATATGTAGTAAATGTAATAAATGTAGTAAATGTAGTAAATGTATTAAATGTAGTAAATGTAATAAATGTAGTAAATGTTGTAAATGTAATAAATGTAGTAAATGTAGTAAATGTAGTAAATGTAATAAATGTAGTATATAGTAAATGTAATAAATGTAATAAATGTAGTAAATGTCATAAATGTAATAAATGTAGTAAATGTAATAAATGTAGTAAATGTAGTAAATGTAATAAATGTAATAAATGTAGTAAATGTTGTAAATGTAATAAATGTAGTAAATGTAATAAATGTAATAAATGTAGTAAATGTCATAAATGTAATAAATGTAGTAAATGTAATAAATGTAATGAATGTAATAAATGTAATAAATGTAGTAAATGTAATAAATGTAGTAAATGTAGTAAATGTTGTAAATGTAATAAATGTAGTAAATGTAGTAAATGTAATAAATGTAGTAAATGTAATAAATGTCATAAATGTAATAAATGTAGTAAATGTAATAAATGTAATAAATGTAGTAAATGTAATAAATGTAGTAAATGTAGTAAATGTAATAAATGTAGTAAATGTAATAAATGTAGTAAATGTAATATGTAGTAAATGTAATAAATGTAGTAAATGTAGTAAATGCAATAAATGTAGTAAATGTAGTAAATGTAATAAATGTAGTATGTAATAAATGTAGTAAATGTAGTAAATGTAGTAAATGTAATAAATGTAGAAAATGTAGTAAATGTAATATGTAGTAAATGTAATAAATGTAGTAAATGTAGTAAATGTAATATGTAGTAAATTTAATAAATGTAGTAAATGTAGTAAATGTAATAAATGTAATACATGTAGTATGTAGTAAATGTAGTAAATGGTATAAATGTAGTAAATGTAAAAAATGTAATAAATGTAGTAAATGTAGTAAATGTAGTAAATGTGGTATATGTAATAAATGTAGTAAATGTAATAAATGTAGTAAATGTAATAAATGTAATATGTAGTAAATGTAACAAATGTAGTAAATGTAATAAATGTAGTAAATGTAATAAATGTAGTAAATGTAATAAATGTAGTAAATGTAGTAAATGTAATAAATGTAGTAAATGTAGTAAATGTAGTAAATGTAATAAATGTAGGAAATGTAGTAAATGTAATAAATGTAATAAATGTAGTAAATGTAATAAATGTAGTAAATGTAATAAATGTAATAAATGTAATATGTAGTAAATGTAATAAATGTAGTAAATGTAATAAATGTAATATGTAGTAAATGTAGTAAATAGTAAATATAATAAATGTAACAAATGTAGTAAATGTAATAAATGTAGTAAATTTAGTAAATGTAATAAATATAATACATTTAGTAAATGTAATAAATGTAGTAAACGTAAATGTAGTAAATGTAGTAAATGTAATAAATGTAAAATGTAGTAAATGTAGTAAATGTAGTAAATGTAATAAATGTAGTAAATGTAGTAAATGTAGTAAATGTAACAAATGTAGTAAATGTAATAAATGTAGTAAATATAGTAAATGTAATAAATATAGTAAATGTAATAAATGTAGTAAATGTAGTAAATGTAATAAATGTAGTAAATGTAATAAATGTAATGAATGTAATAAATGTAATAAATGTTGAAAATGTAATAAATGTAGTAAATGTTGTAAATGTAATAAATGTAGTAAATGTGGTAAATGTAATAAATGTAGTAAATGTAGTAAATGTCATAAATGTAGTAAATGTAATAAATGTAGTAAATGTAGTAAATGTAATAAATGTAGTAAATGTAATATATGTAATACATGTAATACATGTAATAAATGTAGTAAATTTAGTAAATGTAATAAATGTAGTAAATGTAATAAATGTAGTAAATGTAATAAATGTAGTAAATGTAATAAATGTATTAAATGTAGTAAATGTAATATGTAGTAAATGCAGTATGTAGACGTGTGTCCAATATGGTTTGTGTTTACAGTATGGCAGTATGGTGTATGACATTATGCTTTATGACAGTATGGTGTATGGCAGTATGGTGTATGACAGTATGGTGTATGACAGTATGGTGTATGACATTATGCTTTATGACAGTATGGTGTATGACAGTATGGTGTATGATATTATGCTGTATGACAGTATGGTGTATGACAGTATGGTGAATGACATTATGCTGTATGACAGTATGGTGTATGACAGTATGGTGTATGACATTATGCTTTATGACAGTAAGGTGTATGACATTATGCTTTATGACAGTATGGTGTATGACAGGTCAAAGGTCAGCAATAAGCGTGACTTGGGTTGAAACACACAGCAGTGTAGGTATGAATAAGCAGCTTACCCCTCCCCTCTTAAATATGAGGATGGAGAGGAGGGAGGGAGGAGAGGAGAGATGGAGGAGAAGGAGTACAAGGATAGGCGAGGTGTGACTGACTGACTGACTGACTGACTGATTGACTGGTTGATTGATTGACTAACTGGTTGATTGACTGACTGGGTGATTGACTGACAGGGTGGCTGGTTGATTGATTGACTGACTGGTTGATTGACTGACTGGTTGATTGACTGACTGGTTGATTGATTGACTGACTGGTTGATTGACTGACAGGGTGGCTGGTTTGTGAGAACCTCTTTCCTACCCCTCCTAGATTTTGACACTTTCCAT